>CM076576.1:701032218-701361423 GCA_034641835.2 Pinus albicaulis | reverse complement strand
GCTAACCCCATTTTGACATCGAGCTCAGAGACGTAGCCCACACTAGGTGAAATCCATTATCAACCTCTCGTGTTGTTATGTTGTTGATTATTGTCTTATTTCCTCTTGCTTAACTTATGCATATGTTTTCTTTTAATTCTCTTTTTAGTACAATTCTAACCACATCACATAAATAGAATACCATTGATAAATCCGGTAGTTGATGGACCGAGATCACCTCACTCTTGATTTGAAGGGGTACCTACTAAGTATATGATATGCATTTATAGTTTGGAAAATTTTCACATTATTGAATTGTTTATTTTACATATATGTCTTTTGTATGTGGAATGGAGAAATCATAAATATTAATTTCACATTAATTTTTTTTTTCTTCTTAAGTTAAAGTTGGTCCATGTCAAAACAACAAACGAACACATTTCAAATAGAGATGCAAAAAGGAGAAAATGCCACAAAACTATATTTTTAAATTGATCCCTACTTTATCCCTTCTTGAATGTTAACATTGTTAATAATTTTGTTATTATACTTTATTTTTCTTGAGTGAGTAAACATTTTCCCAATTTTGAATTTGAAACAATAAGTAAACACTCACTCTTTATTTGTTTTGAAGGAGTACCTACTAAGTATATGATATGCATTTATATTTCAGGCAATTTTTACATTATTGAATTGTTTATTTTACATCTATTTGTTTTGTATGTGGAATGGAGAAATTATAAATGTCAATTTCATATTAACTATATATATATATAACAACGGTTAAGAGTATATATTTATTTAGTAAGAACGGTTAAGAGTATGCATTTATTTGGTAAAATGTTATAGGTTTAAATTCAAAGAGGATATATATATATATATATATATATATATATATATATATAATTTAAATTAAAAAATCCCATATATCAATTTAATATCTAATTTAAATAAATTTAAAAGTTAGATTTATGCCACTGGGCTCCCCACCCACCAATTTCCAAGAGCTTCGAGATTATTTAAATTCTAATAATTCTAATAAGTTCCTCATTATTATTTATGAAATTAAATTGTATATAAACAAATTTTATTTAGTAAAATGTTCCATTATGTTTAATTAATTTAAAAAAAAAAAAATTGTGCCACTTGGCTCCCCACCCAACAATTTCCAAGAGATTTGAGATTAATATGGCAATCAGAAGAAATGGGCGAGTTGACATCCGATCCTCCCTCCAGCTGCCAGCGGGTGGACACGGCACTCTCCCGACTGAATGGTTCGCCCCTTCTCTGTTCCAATCCATAAAGAAAGTGGTTTCGAAGTTGACACTGAACTCTAGCCAGATGCAGAGTCATTTCCCACGATTTAAAGTGTTGTACGGCTAGTCTGACTCTGGATGGGCAACGCCAGGTTTCATTAGTGAAATTCCCACTTTGAAGCCAGCCATTGAAGTTCTGTCGGTCGGTTTAATAAGTTTCTCCTGATAAGTTCTTAATTATTTCTTATATATATATATATATATATATATATATATATATATATATATATATATATATATATGCAATTTTTTATAGAAAAAATAGTCTATTTTAGAATAAAATGTATAATTCCTTTTTTTCAAGTAATTTAAAGTTAATCTATGTAAAAACATCCAACATACAAATGTTAAATGGACATGAGAAAGGTAAACAATGCCTAGTCTAGCCAATTTAAAAAAGAAACAACTTATGTGTAATTAAGATGACACTCATTGTTATATATACAGTATTATAATACATTTATAATATTATTTTGACACACATTGTTAAATATACTAACATTCAAGAAATATAATAAAGCGAAAAGAATTAATAACAAATCATAACTATCAAAATGAAAACGAAGAAATATAATCAAATGAAATGAAGGAATACTTGAACATATTATTTTTTAAAATTTTTAAAATTGATCGAATATTCATTATATATTTTTCTCCTAAAGATATTTCCATTTACTCAATTCCAACATTAGCTTCTCATGTTTAATATTTAAGATAGATTGATCCGGTTTAATATGGTATAAAAATAATAACAATAAAATGCATTAAATTTATTAATATTATATATTGAGAAAAAATATAACAGTAAAATATAATAATATGAGTAACAAGGAGCCATAACTAGATTCCATTGTAAAGAATGAGAAGTTGGATATTAAATGCAGGATTTAAGCTATCTGCACATAACACCTAAGAGAAAATTTATGTCTCAATCACTAAATAAATCCATGTAAGCTCGGAAATTGTGTAGGTTATTTGTATTTAAGAAGATTTACATCTTTGAAAATCATTAATATTTTTTTTAAATCATTTCTCATTATCAATTAATGAATTTAGCTCTAGTGTATGGTGTTCATGTGGAAAGAGGAAATTTAGAGAATCAAAGCCAAAAATCCTAACACAAGGTATAATCTGACTTTTAGCATTGCTACAAAAAATGTGAAATCACATATACTATTGTTTGGCTACTATTAACCTAATTTTTTTTGTAATGAGAGAATTATACATATATACTTTTATACGAGAGGGATTATTGTCTTTGTATACATTTCAGATTGATGATAGGGAACAACAAGTAAGAAACAATTGAGAAAGGAAACCTCATGGTAACTCTCTAACTCTCTACATTTGTATTTTTCTTATAAGTTTATTACAACAATAAAGTACAGGTTTACTTGAAATTGTTGAATCCCCAACTATAGGAAGAATTGTAGCTAAGTACATTATTTACTTGTAAGGTTACTGAAAATTATAAAAATCCTCCAAAACAATCATAAACTGACTTATTTCTTTCTCACTAGATTGTTATTATTTGATAATTTTCCATATTTCCTCTATTGCAATATACATTTCCCACTTTTCACTTTTATTACGATACAATACTATTTTGTGTGTTTATATAACTTTCGTTCCTATTAGGACTTATCACCATATCCCATATATGAATGGACACAAGATTGTTCCTTAGCTATCTCTTACTGACTCATATATTAGATATGGTTGTGCTTCAACCATGGCTACAAAATCCAATTTGCATAAAGGTACTCAAATTATAACAACAAGGATGGAAGGATGACAACAAACCTATGTTGAATATGGAAATTCATTTAGTGTAGTCCTTCAAAATATAGAGAAGACATCTACAACTTGTGATTTATTATTTGATAACTTCTTAAGAATTGGAAATGTAGTAGAAATTTGATGATGGGAAATATTATGTGAAATTTTTTCTATTTTATTTCCATGGTAGCAGACCCTTACTATGGCTAAGAAGTCTATTTTCCATGTTGAGTTTCTCTTGATGTTGATTTTATATTTTCAAAAATACTATGGATATCGTTCTCCTAAGTTCAAATTAACGTTTTATGTCATTTTTTTCTGATAATGAGCTTGGAGTTTCAAGTCTGGCTCAATTTCAATATCTTATGAATTTCATATGAAAAAGGTTTTGATAATCCAACTATTTGGTTGGATTGCATGGATAGTTTCTTTTGATTGATTCAAAACTTTCAATATTGGACATAAGTAAGAGGATTTGAGCTTATGAAACAAACATGAAATGATCTATAATGAGCCAGGTTGTGTTTACATTTGGGAATCAATTTTCCTCCAACTTTGACTAATCCCTCCTTTGGCCATGTCCAATTTTTGGTTGTATAGTAGGTGACCTAAACTGGAAACTAGCTTTTGTGTATATGAAAAATGGCTAGGTAAGCAAGCCATTTTTTTGTAATGTAAATAGTTTCTTCATGCTTTACAGGTGGTGCTGAGAATTAAGAGAAGGCACATTGGTGGTACCCTTACAAAGAGGAAAATTTTTATGCAAACATATTTTTATGCATTTTTTTTGTTTTCTTTTTGGAAATACTATTTAGAATTATCAAGCTTGGTGATATGGAAGCCTATGTTGATGATCTTTACTGATATTTTCCAGCTTGGTTGGGAAAAAATTCATTGGTAGTATCAGAAATAATGCACAAATGTTATTTGGGGCTTGATATTATAGGTGGATTAATATATTTAAAATGCATGAATTTTTTTTCTTCATATAATATACACATAAGGCATTGCACATTTGTATTTTTAGCACAAAGTGAAATATCCAGACTCATGATCCCCTCATCTTAACATCAACTTCTTTCTAAATTTATCTAAAGCTATATCACCCTTTATTAATGCAATGTGTTATAGATAAATTTTATTTTATTTTTCATTTCCTATTCAAAACCATGTACATAATCCAACAAGATTCAAATGCACTGCCACATCTTAAATTTCATTAAAACTGGGAAACTTGTATTTGGAGATATTTGTTTGACACCATTAATTTTATAATGTGTACAGTGGGGTTGCATTCATTAGGAACATAGTAGAGATTATAGTTTGGGCTTGAGACTGTAGGTGAAGTAATACAATTTGAATGAATGAATAGTTTTTTTCATGAAAAAATCATAGATTGGGGTTGCATTCATCAAGAACATAATAGAGATGCTATTTTTGGCTTGAGACTATAGGTTGAGTAATAAAGTTTGAAAGCATGAAAAATATGCTTATAGAATATACACAAAATGGGTTGAACAATTTCTTTCTTTAGCATAAAGTAATAAACTCAAACTCGTGATCCCCTCATTTTGAAATCAATTTTTTTCTAAATTTCTTTAAATCTAGATGCCCCCTGATTAATGAAATGTATTATGTGTTATAAATAAAATGAAAATTATTATTCATTTCTTATTCAAAACCATTTAAACAGTCCAACAAGATTCAAATGCACCAATACATCTTAAATTTCATCAAAATTGGAAAACTTGCATTTGAAGATAATTGTATAACACCAAGAATTTTATACTTTATAGACTACGGCTAAATTCATCTTTAAGGCCATGCATAAATGGATCATACTAATAATTTGACAGTAAAAGTGTGAGTGAAAGAGAGGTGATGAGCAACAAAGCAAGTACAGTAATAAAAATCGAACACAACACAATTCCTTTACTTGAATGTGTAACTAGTACATTATTAACAATCTCAACTAGCTTAATTATGATAAATGAATAAGTTTATAGCAATGTGTTATGTTGTATTTGTTTATAAGGGTCTATAACATCTTCACCCTATAAATCCTTTCAAATTACATAGAGAACCATTAGGATTTCTCTTACCTTTTCAATTTGATGTCTAAATTAAAATTTAACCCATGCATTATTGATTTTCCATGATTTTGAGCACCATTATAACATATTTGATATGATATGGCATTATCGTAGTTTCTAAAATTTTATTTCAAAATTATTTCTTTTAATTAGTACATTTTTTATTTTTAATTTTAATTTCAAAAAATGTGTATAATAAAGATATGGCATTTGTTTAGTTCCAAGAAACATGGTTTCATGGGGTAGGCAAAGTGTTTTAAAATTATTTCTTATACATTGACCACCCACTTAACACCTAGAAGTGTTAGGCCATTTTTGGACTTTAGATATTTATAAAATTTATATGGATCATATAGTATCCTTTCTAAGTGACAAAATAATTCCTACTTGCCGAATTAGTTCCATAAACATGGCAGAAGGAATAAACTCTTCATGATTTTTCTGTATGTTTTTAAAAGTAGAGCTCTATTTACAAATTAATATAGTAAACTTTTTTGAATTCAAGCCTTGAGATTAATTTAAAAATAGCATAAGTTAACATTTGCACTTCCAATTTCCCATCATTCATATATCTAAAATTTTTAAATCTTCAAGTGATAAAGGAAAGAAATAGATCCCAATTATAATTTTTTACCTAATGAAAACTGAATTCCTCAAATTGAGATACATTTAGAAAAAATAACATATAATATCACTTTTCATCTATACTTTTGTTTCATATCCTAAATATTTAGGAGATTTCCTTTACAACATTTACTGCAATTACTAGTAATATATTTCTAATAAATATATACATTATGTGTTTTTAATTAAAAACCTTATCATATTTTTCATAGCCAAATAAAATAAAATCTACTAAAATACATTTGTAAATTTAAATAATTACATATATTTATAAATAAAATAAAAATTTCCCAAACAATACATTTACAAATTTAACACATTACATATATTTATGTGTATATGAGTGAAACTATTTTCGATTTTTTAATTATATATATATATATATAATAAAATCTATATTAATTATAAAATAAGTTATAAAATGAATATACATCAGAAAAGAAAAATTAGTTAAAAAAAATACCATTTTACCAATAAAACAAATGTTTTACGTCATGAAAAAAAACCACTAATCTATTAAAACCAATTTCAAATAATATTTAAAATAAAATTTGTTAAAAATCAAAATAAAATTAAATCTGAAGTTAAAATTTAAACTAACAAATAATTATAATCTTATACAATTAAGATAAACAAATATAATATGAAGAATCTCTCAGGTATAAAAGTAATTAGATTAAAAATTTATTACAACTAATATGAAACGAGTACTACAATATTTGGAAATTGGCAATCAAAAATTGATCTTAGATCGCAGATCTCATATGAAAAGGAGCAAAACATATTCCTATAAATATAATTGTTTAAACAATACAAACGGAAAAGACAGACATGATCCAGTCATGCAAAAGATTGCAAAATATTGATTTTAAAGTTTTATCTGCCCATCCTCCTTTTGCATTGGACTCTGGGAGAAAACATAAAGTCTGTCTGCAAGCATTTTGTAATATTTATGAGAAACCCATCTAAGCATCACAGAAATGGCAATTCCAAGTAAAGATAGTAAATCCGTAGGGTAAGAATTTGTAGAGTACAGAATCCAGATAACTTTTCGTCGATGCTGATTTGCATTGAATTACAAATTGATCCATCGACTTTATTAAAGATATTATAATAGATATTATATATCTATGAAATTAATGAAATGTCAGCACATGATACTGTTGCGTTGCACGCGTTTTCCACTGCCGTTTTAATGTCATCCACAACGCTAAGGATGGCAGCGTACAGCAAGAAAGGATGGCTCAACCCGGTTCACGGACGATGCATTAGATACAACCTGTCTCTCGGTAGGCAGCGTACCTCTCAACAAGCTGGCAACGCTATCAATGTCTAATATGTAATTAGCAATTTGTAATGACACATATTTCTGAAGATGGGTTCAAATCAGCGAAGAAATTTCGCATTTTCGTGGTGGCATAAAATAAATTAAAAGAAAATTTACCCAATTGGGATCTCCAATTCTTGACCAACGCTCCTCTTCTTAACAAACTGGAGTTCGATCATCACTTTGACCTCCACGTTCTGTTCCAAAGGCTCTCCAAAGCAATCACCGAAGGACCAAAAACAAAAAAAAAAACAAAAACTAGGCACTTGCTCGAGAAATCATCAGTGAGACGGACTGGGCGAGCCTTATTTCAGCTGCCATGCGGCAATACCGAGGATGTCAGCACATGATACTGTTGCGTTGCACGCGTTTTGAAATATATTATATTTAACGAAATTCTTTTTATCTGTGTATGCTTTAGTATAGGAATCCATGTAATTTAAACACTTCAATTCACGTGATTCTTAGAGTCCCGTTTTTGAAATGTTTGGCACAAACTCATTAGCATTACGCCTCCCACCAAACCGGAAGGAGTGTTCTAATGATTTAAAAAATTGACCTTTTGGATGTTTCGCTTGAAAGAAGCTTCTTCTGAAATACCCAAACAATCCAGAGAAAAACTATTTTTTTCAGTGTCAATGCCACTTTTTACACTATATTCCAAATTACACTGGCACATAAACTCAAGTAAACTGATTAACTTCCATCCATTTATCTGCTGCTATGTCATATATCCAAATAAACTACATTATTTATTTTCTGTTAACTTAATGAGAGGAACACTTCTAAAATAACATTAGAGCCCTTTAAAAACCTTGATTTCTACAGAAATCACGATTTTTTTACATATTTTCCATGATATATCATATTCCTACAAAAGGTTAGTACGTAAAACACAAACGAAAGACAAAAAAGCCAACTGGTTTTATATGATAACTAAGATAAAATTAATCTTGATTTAGTGACCACTCCAGTTTGACAAATATTGGCATTAATTGCTTGACATAATCCAGTCCGAACCCAGGGATTGAAAGGAAAAGTAATTCTATGGAACCTAACTATTTGTATCACAGACTGTCGGTAACCAATAAAAAGAATCCCAAATAAGAAAACCATTTGGGAAGAAATGAATGATTTGGGACGAATCACAAACATTTGGGAAGAAATGCATGACATATCCTTGATACTTAAATTACTGGTATGAGTGAGGTAAAGGAGGTGAAGCTTCAAATGGCTTCTGTGAAATCCAAACTCTAATAAATGTTAAGAATGAAAAGTTTTTCCAGCTTTGAGGTCATAGATATGTTATAATCCTAACAAAAAAAATTGTATAATTTTGGAAAAAAAAGAGATGAGCCAGAAAAATTAAGAAGAAATTAAGAAGAAATTAATAAGCAAATATATGAAGAAAATGAATATGGAAAAATAAGTGTAGTGTTCAACTATTTTTTTTATTTAAATGGAGCAATTTCTATAACGGCAATAATAGATATGACCAAAAAAAAAAAAAAAAAAAATAAAAAAAAAAAATGAGTGTAATTGTTTTGTTAAATCGGTGACTTTCAATCTTTAATAAAACCCTGAAAGGTAATGACAATTTTGATTAAGTAGTTTTTTTTTTTTTTTTTAAACGTATTTAAAACTACATAAAAATTCCTAACGGCCTATTAAAAAATGAAAATTGATTTCTAAAAAGTTAGAAAATAATTTTTTATTTTTAAATATTTATTTTAATATGACTTTTTAAAAATATTATGAAAACTTTATAGTTTGTGTTTGTTTTAATATAAATAATTAAAAAATCGACAAAGAGGCAAAAACAATATAACGTTTTGCAATATAATAATATTTAAAATAAAATATATTAAAATAAAAATAAAAAAGAAATTTAAAAAATGTATTTCCCGTTTAATAATATGTTTTGTTCCATTATTTTATTTTAAGATCAACTTCTAATTTCATATTTATCAGGTGTTTGAGATAGATTAAATCTTTTACAATGCAAAGTTTATATTTTGAGTGTAGAATTAGATACATCAAAATTGATAAATATAATATACAATATTATTCTTAATTTTTATATATAAATGTTTTTCATCTTTTATAAAAAAAATTAATCAAATCATTTTATTTATATTTTTATTATTTTTGTTTAAAAAAATAAAAATTATTATTTTTAAAATTTCTTTATTATTTTTATTTAAAATATTTCTATTTTAATGATTCTTTTTATTAAATATAAAATTATTAATACATTGTTACTTTTAGTCTCAAAGTATTTATAGTTTTTAGTTAATTTTTTAAATTAAAATAATTTTTTTCCTAAGCGTATAAATTAAAAATACATATCAACTCCACTTGTAATAATCAAAATATAATACTAATTCACTGGTTTCTATATATGAAATTCATAAATAAGAATAGAATTCTAATTATTAAAAAATAGTGAATCAAAAATATTTTTAAGACACTTTAATTGGTACTATCCATGTTAAAGTGTATTCTCTAAATTATGAAATTAATGTATTATGTTAATTGTGAAGTTATCAATGTTAAAATGTATTGTGTAAATTATGAAATTAATGTATTATGTAAATTGTGAAGTTAAAGGTTTTAATGTTCTTGATTAGTTTGTATTTTTGGAATGTTGTTCGTTGCAAACTAGAAGTTAAATTGAGAAGGTCAGAATCAATTTTTTGTCACATGAGTATTAAATCAACCTAGTTGTCCATTTCTCTACAGAGCAAAATAAATATTTAAAAAAAACAAAGAAAACAAATGTTTAAATAAAATCCTATAAAAATTAAAATTAAAATAAATTTATATATATATATAAAAAGTAAACTGATTCATGAGAAATAAATAAATAAAAATATAATTTATTAAAGTAATTTTAAATTATTAAATAGGAATATAATAATAAATGTATAAGAAGGAATAGAGTTGTATACTTTTATATTTTAACTCGACCATAAATTGTATCCATAGATCTATGAGGTAAACGAAGGCTGAGATCATGGATGAGTAACAGATTTACTTTTGGAAAAGCAAGTGGAACCCATTTTGTAAACCCACACCGAAGACAAATTGACACTTGTCGAGGGTGGTATTTTTTGCGGACCAAATTGCAAAATTAAAAAATGTGCATGCTAGCCGATCAGGTATTGAAATTTAATGAGGCAAGGTCACATCGCAAAATTAAAAAACGTGCATGCTAGCCGATCAGGTATGGAAATTTAATGAGGCAAGGTCACAAATCATGGTTACGTGTAAAGGGAGTCAAACGAAGGTATTTAATTGTGATGTCGGAGCTAAAGAATTTGAATTAATTTTGGGTCGATTTCCGGTATAATAAAAGGTAGAGTCCATGTGTCAATCGTTTAATGGATACTGTTTATAGAGTTAAGGGTTCTTTGAACTACCCATCGTTGTCATCTCACCTTACCACGAATATAATGGCTATTCATTCGTACATTGTATTAAGTAAACACAGCAGCAAAACCAGCCATTCTGCGGTGAAAGTAATCATAGCAAAATAAGACCAAGGCTTAAGAACGAATCAAAACGTAGATAAATAAAATTTTAAAATTTTAAAAATAAAATATATATATATATATATATATATATATATATATATATATTTTTAAGTTTACTTTACCGATATTTTAATTAATTTTTGATAAATTAGAACAATTGATAGATCAACGCATAATCGAATGTGTTTATATCCTGCGGCCGAGGGTTAATTATAAATATTATAAATATATTTGTAAGTAACGATTTTGATCTAGCTTAAATGATTGTGATGAAACATTTCTTCTTGTAATGTCTGATAAAAGTTAGCGCTGTGACATGTATTTTCCTCATTCATTTGAAGATAATGTAAATTTGTGGAATCCATGAATAATTTTTCATAATTTTCTTAAACATTTTATAGAATTTTAGTTAAAATAATGTTTGCACTGACAGTCTAAAGGATTATTTGAATATTGCATATGATTTTCGATGATTATGAATCATCACTATGTTCTTTGGATTATATGTTTGAGGCTATGAATAATGTAAGAAGGTAGCCTCCTAGATTAATGATTCAAGTATGTTTGGGACTGTGAATAATGTAACAAGGTAGCCTCTTAGATTAATGATTCAACTATGGGTAATGTAATTTTACTTGTATAATTAAGTATAAGTATGGTCATGTAAAACTATATTTTAAGAAATAATCATGATGAGTTCAAGGATGATTTCAATGTAATTTTTATTATTTTTTTTGATAAACAAAATATTTTATTGAATTTTTTATTAACCAATAAACAAAATATTTAGAAGTATTATTGTATTTTAATAAAAGTAATACTAATATAAAAATGGTGTTGAAAAGATATTTGAAAAAATATACAACCATAATGGTCGTATTATTATGTCAATGTAGTTCTAAATGTAGTAAAATATGAAGTTTGTTAAAATAAAAAAATACTTGAGTGATAAACAAACCATAAACCAGCCTTAATATTAAGATTAATTTTAAGACTTTGTTTGCAATAATGCTAATTCAATAGGTTGTTGTATACAAACAGGTCAACGGTTGTATTTTAACTTTATTAAAAAGTGGGTTATTAGTAATATTATTTTTTAAATTATAGTTTGATTTCAAGGTTTTGGTTGTCACAATATTAATGGTTCACATCAATATTTTAAATAAATATGATTTTAATTTTGAAAGGGATTGATAGGTAGGACTATTTTTTATTTATGAGTTAATTTTAATATATTTCTAGCAATATTTTATATTTTTATGGTTATGGTTGCAAAGAGTTGTAATTTTAATTTAAAAAATTGTGTGATTAGTAACAAAGAAAAAAAATAATATCTAGATAATTAATTATTTAGTAACTAATATGTTGGTATGGTTAAATTATTCATTCAAATTTTATATTTTTAAACAATTGGTTGTAAGATCATTCTAACCTTCATTCTAAGTTTTACGATTTCTATTTTCTCTGGGGTCATCCATAGATCGCTCAAATTATAATCAAGAAGAACTACTCATTCTAAAAATAATTTTGGTGACAAATTTGTCTCTACTGATAATTAATCCACTTGTACAGGTCGTTCGTTGTTAGGTCCATATATTACTATTATAGTCCCTTATTGTTGTTATTGTAACCCCCTTATTTTTATTATTGTACCCCTGTAACCCCCATATTTTTATTATTGTGCCCTTAAATTATTATTGTTAAGTCGGCTAGGATTACATTGTGGCCCCATGGACTCCTATATATAGAAAGGAGGTTTTGTAATTTGTATCATCGAAGAATTGTTCATTCATGTAATGTATTGGAGGTTTCCCTCTCAAAGTGGCTTATTTATAAGGCGTTCATATATCTTTTCTTCTATTTTTGGAGCTGGTTTCCCAACATTTAGTATCAGAGCTTTGGATTCTAGGGTTTCGTTGCTGCAAACAGGTCATCGTAGCATTTTCACTATAACCTTTTTTATACGAAGGTTCAGAAGCTCAAATTTTTAGAGTGCGAAGCTAAAATCCCGAGGAACATCATCGCACAATTTCAGAGCTTTGTTCGCAATATTGTTGGAGATATGATCTGTGGAAGATAGGTTTTTTTGCAGGCTCCTGAATTTCACTTAAAAGGGTCATCGCAGAATTTGCGCTATAATTTTTTTTCCACGAAGGTTCAGAAGCTGAAAATTTTAGAGCGCGAAACTAAAATCCTAAGGAACATCACCGTAAAATTTCAGAGCTTGGTTCGCAATATTTTTGGAGATATGATCTATGGAGTTTAGGTCTTTTTCAGGATCCTGAATTTCATCTCAAAGAGGTGATCGTGGGAAAATCTTCATAACTCTCTCTCTGAGCATCGGATTGGAATTATATAAAAGGTGACTAGAAGTACACGGACTGTAGTTACCTGTCTATAAATTTCAGAGCCAAAGGAGCAAGCAGTGACACATGGCAAGCTATATAAGTTCACTCTACTGAACCAGTCCATAATTAGGTCATTGTGGGAGATTGGAAATAACTTTGACTTGAAGAATCCAAATCAAGTCAGACCTGTGGAAATTGAAAGAATATTTAGGGGGATACATCAGGGCCGAATTTTAGATATTGAAGATCCAAAATCACAGAGATAATTCAGTTTCAATATCGAGCTCCTCAAAATCAAGAAAAAGGTGTGTATTTTTTTTCAAATTGCATAAGTCTTGTTTGAAAATTCAGTTTTAAGTGATTCCAAGGCCTATTGAGCATAGATAGCAGTATTGGGTTCTAAAATTCCTCCTAAAAAGAATTCAACACCCATTAAGCCCTCAGAGTACTCTACTATGACTCATGAAGATGAAGAATTGTAACATGATCTATCAAAATTACAAGAGAAAGTGCACCAAAATTTCCTCTCTCAAAGAGCAACAAAAAATGAAATGGATGTTTTGAAGAAAAGCTTGGAAGCTAAGATGGGTGGTTTGAAGAAAGGCATGGAAGATACGATGGATGGTTTGAAGAATGGAATGGAAGAAAAAAATGGAAGTTTTTAAGGAAGACATGGAAGCTTTGTAGTAAGTTTTGTCAAAGTTGATACAAGAAATGATTCCTAATGGTGAAAAGATAGTAGATGAAAATCATGATGAGAACAAAATAAATGTTAATCGTGATTTCATAAACTCTAATGTTGGATTAAAGAACCACCATATTCCAAAGATGGATATGAGGAAGTTTGATGGCAAGGATCTCGTAACATGGATACTACAGATGGAGCAATATTTTGATCTCAATAATGTGCAAAACACACAAAAGGTACGCATTGCAACTTTACATTTAGAAAAAAATAAATTTGTATGGTATCGATGGCTTTGCTCCCGTAAAAAAATTGTCACTTGGTCAATTTTTACGGAGGAAATGATAGCACATTATGAGGATACAAAGAGCAACACCTTCTTTATCCAATTGATAAATATCAAACAAAAGGGTTTAGTGGGGCAGCACATTGAGGACTTCCAAAAATTGAATATAAGGGTAACTGATATTCCAGAGGAACACAGGATTGATCTCTTCATAGGCACTTTAAAGGATAACATCCAACATGAATTTCACATTTTGGAACCTGATTCATTGGAGAAGGCATTCAGGTTGGCAAGAAAAATTGAATGTAAAATTATGGCGACAAGGAAGCCTACCACTCACTTCTATAAAGAGGGAAGTGTTGCTACTCCTAGATTTCAACAACCTACAAGGTTGACACCACAACAATTGGAAGAAAAAAAAGAAAAAGGGCTTTGCTACAGTTGTGATAGAAAATACACTAAAGGTCATAAGTGTGCTGAGAAGAAATTATTTTACATAGATTGTGAAGAGGAAGAAGAAAATGTACAAGAAGAGGATATACACCAGGAACCATCCCTAGAAGAGGAAGAAATGAATCCGACCATATCGTGTAATGCACTGGCAGGAATTACCACTCCTCAAACTCTCAAGATAGAAGGACACATCAAGAAGAAAAAGGTAATAGTGTTGATTGATTCAGGTAGCACCCATAATTTTATTCATTGTAAGGTAGCCAAGGAATTAAATTGTTTCCTATACCCAGCACCAGAATGTCAAGTGATGGTTGCAAATGGAGGAACTATAAATTGCTCTGGAAAATGCCATAATATCAAGCTAACCATGGGGGAATATGTATTGAGTAGTCCAATGCTTTCCATTCCTATGGGAGGTGCTGATGTTGTACTAGGAGTACAATGGTTACAATCTTTGGGGACGGTAGCTTTTAATTTTCAAGAACTTTTCTTGAATTTTTTTTCAGAAGGAAAGGAAGTCGAATTACGAGGTATTGCGGGGAAGCCGGGAAAGATAATAAGTTCTAATGTCATGTCAAAGCTTCTAAAGAAAGAACAACGAGGCGTAATTGCACAATTATGCTCACTCGAAGTTCCAACATCAAAATCATCTATTTCTGCGGATCTCCAACAAGTCTTGGACAATCATTCCAAGGTGTTTGAAACTCCCAAAGGACTCCCACCTATTCGTGATCATGATCATGCTATTCATTTGATTCCAGGAAGTGTTCCTCCAAACATCGGGCCTTATAGATATCCTTACTTCCAAAAGAGCGAAATTGAACGCATGATTGCAGAAATGTTAGAGGCGGGTATAATTCAACCTAGTCAAAGTTCTTTCTCTGCTCCTGTAGTATTGGCACACAAGAAGGATGGATCATGGCGAATGTGTCCGGATTATAGGGAGCTCAATAAGCTCACCATTAAAGATAAATTTCCCATTCCTGTGATTGATGAATTATTGGATGAATTACATGGAGCAATTTATTTTACCAAGTTGGATCTTCATTTAGGATATCATCCAATTAGAATGAAGACTGAAGATATTCCAAAAACAACATTCCGAACTCATGAGGGTCATTATGAATTTTTGGTCATGCCTTTTGGCCTTACCAATGCACCTTCTACATTTCAAGGGTTGATGAATTCCATTTTCAAACCCTTCCTTAGAAAATTTGTGTAGTATTTTTTGATGATATACTAATCTACAGCAGGTCTTGGAAGGACAATTAAGACCGGGTCTTCTACAGCCTTTATCCATTCCAAGTCAATGTTGGGAGGAGATTTCAATGGATTTTATCATAAGTTTACCCTAAGTCCGAAGGAAAGAGTGTCATCATGGTGGTAGTTGATAGAATTAAAGTATGCACGCTTTTGTGCATTATCTCATCCATTTAAAGCAATTCTGTTGCTACTACATTTATGGACACAATTCAAAAGCTACATGGGAACCCAAGGGTTATTGTGAGTGACAGAGATCCCATTTTTACTGGAAATTTTTGGACGGAGTTATTTTCTTGTTTGGGTAATCAATTAGCCTATAGCTCATCTTATCATCCTCAATCCAGTGGTCAAACTGAGATAGTAAATAAATGTTTGGAAGGATATCTTCGTTGTTCTATATCTGATAAACAAACACAATGGGTGAAGTTGTTACCTCTCGCTGAATGGTGGTATAACACTTCCTTCCATATTGCAGCAAAAATGACCCCATTTATGGCACTTTATGGATATCATCCACCATCCATCACATCATATTTAAGAGAAAATTTGAAGGTTCAAGGTGGAAGATCACATCGAGCATCAACAAGAAATTCTCCAACTCTTAAAGGATAAGCGAATTTGGCACAAAACGAATGAAACAACAGCATCAACATTGGGGGAGAGAAGTTTTGATGTACGGACTAGGTATTTTTACGACTACAACCATACAAACAAATGTCCCTCAAGCAAGCTAAGAGGGATAATAAATTATCGCCAAAGTACTATGGTCCTTACAAGGTGTTGAAAAAGATTGGTACTATGGCATACAAATTGGCGCTTCCCCGCTTCTTCACGAGTGCATCAAGTTTTCCATGTTTCATGCTTAAAGAAGGTTATAGGTGAAAAATCTTCGAGTTCAAATAATATTTCCGAACTTGATGAGGAAAGAAAAATCATATTGGAACCTCGAAGTGGTCACGGAAACAAGAACTCAACAACTACGGAATCGATCAATTTTAGAGGTATCTCATCAAGTGGAAGAACTTACCCACTGAAGATTCTACATGGGAGGATGAGAATTTTATACAGAAGCACCCAAAGCTACTCAAGCATTGAGGACAACACTTTTTTGAAGGAGAGGGGCATGTTAGGTCCTTATATTACTATTATAGTTCCTTATTGTTGTTATTTTAACCCCCTTATTGTTATTATTGTACCCCTGTAACCCCCATATTGTTATTATTGTGCCCTTAAATTATTATTGTTAGGTCGGCTAGGATTTCATTATGGCCCCACTAGGATTACATTATGGCCCCATGGACTCCTATATATAGAAAGGAGTTTTTGTAATTTGTATCATCGAAGAATTGTTCATTCATGTAATGTATTGGAGGTTTCCCCCTCGAAGTGGCTTATTCCTAAGGCATTCATATCTCTTTTCTTCTATTTTTGGAGTTGGTTTCCCAACATTCGTGTACTTAGTTTGGGTATAAAACTTATCTCAGAAAACTATTTTCACATTTCTAAATTTGTCTACATATTTTAAATCTTTTTTTTTTTCGTGCTCCTCCACTATGTTGTAACATCTTTTTTTTTACATGTATTTGTTGAAAAAAAAATACAAAATATATATAAGAAAAATAAAAATAAAAGAATAAAAAAATAGAAAAAGGGATACAAAAATATGTTATAAAAAAATGATGATAAAAAAGGAAAATATCCAAAAAAATAAATAATAATCCCTAAGAAAAATCAAATTATGTGCAATAGCCTAAAATTACGCATTAGGGAGTTAATTAATCAAGTTTAATCATTTTAATTGTAATTAAACTATGATTTGTAATTTGTAATAAGTTCTGAATGGAATTTACTGAGATTTGCCATTTTTTAGGATCAAGCGTGCAACAATAGACCGCTACGATCCTCTCCGCCCAATCAAAGGTGGGGAAGATCATCTCCCACCCCCCCCCCCCCGCTCCTCCTGCCCTCCCCTTCTCCAACCATTAACCAAAGGGGGGCTGGGGTTCCAAAAATAAAATTCAAATGAAACTGGTTTTGCAATGAGTAGCTCCCAAGTAGTTCAGATCCCCCCCCCCCGGCCCCCCTCACCCCCCCCACCCACCGTGAAATTTGCTAATGACCATTGTCGCAACCATCCACGCTAAATTTAACCATTCGTGGTCTTGCTACATCCACTTTGTTGTTGCGAACTATCCACCACCCATTACATGGATTTAATTCATTACCCAATCGTAGGCATTGTCGCCATAAATGTTCCTCGCCATATCAAACATTTGAAAACGGTTAATTCACCCTCTTTATAAAATAAACTCGTTTTCTGTCCATTATCATTTTACGCAGTCTGTTAGAATAAATTGCATCTCCATGATCCAGCATAACTAGAATGACCCAACACACAATATATATGAGCCCCCCAATTTCCTAATCAATCATCATTTCCTGTCCTCATTTTCTTTCAAACTTATTCCTCAAAGGGAAAATCCAAAGTGACAAAGGAAAACCCCATGCTACCACCTCTGATAGACCTGGACCATTTTCCCCTAGTCGACCAAGAGTATAAGATTTTAGAGACATGGTGAAAATTTGATATGAATGAGTTACATAACTGGATGAAACAAAAATTCATTGACCTTAGTGATGAATTGAGTCTGTGAGATTCTTTCCTACCTCAATTCATATTCCCACAAACACACCATTTCCCCAAATTTGTGTCATGGTGTAAGTTTAGGTGTTGTTGTTGCAAAAAATAATGATGTCATTTTCACAGTTACAACCAAATCCATTTGTCAAATGCTACATATTGAATACTCACATTCCCTACATCATTTTTCTATAGAATCTCTCATGGATCTCTACAGAAATATTACTTTCCTTCAAAGAGCCAAGATCTTTAAGATATTTCTACAAGAAAATGTTGAATTACCTAGAAACAATTCACCTTACCTAGCTTCAATGTTTCCAGAGATGACCAAACAAATCATTTCAATAATTTCATGTTTTTAGGTTATCAATATGACCATTGGGTTGATGATATTATCTTAGGGTTTTTGTCAATATTTTTTAAATAAGATTAACCTTCTAATATTTTCAATTACATTGGGTTCTTATCATAATCTATCCATGATCAGTTCATGAAGTTTTCAATAGAAGGAGTCTTCAAACATGCATCAATCCTTGTATAGTTTTTTGTGTTCTATGAGTCATCTAGGTTTTCAATTACACTAAAAATGTTAGATGAAGAAGGAAACCTACAGTTTGTGATTCATTGGACCTCACTGTTTTGGAAAAATACAAATGATCTCTCTTTTAGTGATTACAAAAATCATTTTTTATACACAGTTTCCTATTTACATGACAATGATCTAATCCCTAGAATTTCTACAGAAATTAAAAGGATTATTCATCTTAGTGAACAAAAAAAGACATGAGATTGGTATCTATAACAAAAATATACAGATATTAGAGTGTATGGTTGTGAGCTTCCTGCATACAAGTTGTCAAAATTTTTTCCTATCAAATTTTTTTCATTGGAAAACATTAAGTGGGTGATAAATATGGATGAGTTGAAAATTGTATCAGCTAAGAGGACATCCCAATTTCAAATGAAAACTCAAATAGGACCTTCCATCTATAATACGAAAAAAACAACAAATGAGAAAAATTTCCTCTTAAAGGAAATGAAATTTAAACTGCGTTTTTCCTGGTCTTATGATCCCTTGGTGATCATTTCCAGGCTAAGGTCATAACAAAAAAATACTCCTTATACTCATATTACTAGACCAGAGATTGAGCAGTATTCTATTCAGGAGGAGAGGAAAGAAAACACAGTGAAGGAAGAAGAAGAGCAGATCTTTACTCCTACAACATCTCAAACTCCAGTTCCCCAAGAAAAACGTGCAAAGAAAGCGAGGTAAATTTTTTCCATTTTAGTTAGAGGAAAAAAAATAGAGTTTGGGATGTACAAGAAGAAGAAAAATAATCCTCTTGAGGACTCTTTTCCAGAAGAAATCACATAGACTGCACTAGTCTTGATAGGCCCTCATGCTACTTCCTTTCCTCGAATTGAAGAAATTTTAAAAGGGTCACCAGTATATTCAGCTTCTCAAGATCCATCAGAAACATCCCAAAAAGAATAAATATCCCATGGTAAAACTAAACCAAGAATTTTTTCTAGGTTCAAGGAAATCAAAAGGAAAAATGAAGCATTGAAGGATGCCACTTACAAAATTATGGAAACAAACATCAACATCTCAGCACATATTACTTTCTTCCTTTTAAATTGAAAAATGGGTGATGCAAATGGAATTATTTGAACCTAAAATCCCATTTCACAAGAGTTTTGAGGACTATAATAAATCAGTCTTCTATTTTGATGCAAATGAAATTCAGCCTATTGACCAAATTGATTTACACAAACAACCAGGGAAAATGATCTATTCAACTTTAACCAGTTAAGCCATGGAGGTGTATAAGTTGCGGGTTTCATTGAGTAATATTCAGTCTTAAATAAAAAATGAAAAATATTTCCTCTCTAGAAAATGACACTAAGATAAAAAAATTAGAGTATCTGGTGATTAAATTGTGATATGATCCCAGAAATGTTAAATATTCGAACGGTATTATTAAGAAGAAAAATGTTGGCATTCAAGCATTGAGAAAAAAACTAAAAATTCCTACTACTGAAGATCCTCATACTAAAGAGATTCGTGAACTGGAGAAGGAAAAAGAGAACATGTTAAAAATTATAAATGAACAGAATACACAAATACTAAATATGGAGAGATAATTAGAAATTTTGTTAAAGGAGAAAGAACAACAAGAAGCTCAAGAAAAATTTATTCCTTTAGAAGAAATTCTTGATATGGGTACTTCAACAGTAGGGTCTTCCACTTCAGCAATTACTACAACATGAGAGATTCAATCCACTAATTGAGCAACTGATCTATCCAAGGCCATGGGAGATCTATTATTGAAGGGACAATAAATTGAGAAGTTGAAAGTCTTGGGGTTCCCATGTTTTGGGAGTTTGGCAATACCAAAAGATGAGACAACATCAAAACCAATTTTAGACCCTAGGATATAGCCCTCCTGGGTCCAGAGAGGGATCTCTCTATGTAGGAAAAAGCTTTACGTCTTTGAAGCTCTGAGTGAAGATACTAGGCTAGTTATAAGGCTCGGTTTTGTTTGTTTGATTTTGTTTGGTTGTTGGGAATCAGGAAAGGAAGGTTTCAATATAAGGCAAGGATGAGCAGAGAGGGATTTAGGCAAAGGAGAGGTGATTCAGAGAACACTCGAGAACATTGGGCAATGGAGTCAGGAAAGGGTTTACTTGCTATTCAATGTGCAGGCTTTCAGTTGGGCTGGTCATCTAAAGCATTGGATCTTAAAGATGATTAGTGTGGAGTGAAAAGTCAAGAAAGAAGGCAAAAGCAAGGAAACCTCCAAGGTGACCTTCAGGAATCAGATCCAGGGACAGGACATGCCGTTGGACAACTTGTGATCCAGGACCTAAAGGCTAACTCTTCAGACAAAGAAACATTAAAGGTTTAGAGCACTAAGGTGAAAACATGAGATCAAAGAGAGACTTTGAACTCTCAATGCTTTGGCATCCAGCTTAAGGGAACTTAGAAAAGTTCAATTAATTGAAAGGGACCCCAGTGAGACAGTAACAGAGTTCTAAGCTCCTAGTATCCCAATTCATTCAATTGAAGCCTAACAAGAACATCTAAGGAACAGATTTCATTAATTCACACATCAGCTAGTAGTATATATTTGACCACTACACTGGTTAAAATTAGCTTGAAATCAATCCTCAGATAACACATACAGCAGAAAACATTGAAGGCAGGGAGAGCAGAAACATAGGGTACCTAACAAGGGTAAATCCTATGCCACATTTCTAATGTGTGCCAGAAGAAATGAAATTTAATGAAATAAAAAGGAAAACATAGACAAAGACAGAAAAACATCACCACTGCTTTAAATCAGGATCCAAAGAAATGTGCTTGTCATATTAAAGAGAAACACCAGTCATGTACAACATTGCCAATAGCTTGGTTTTCATTCTGAAAACATCTTCCTCAGCCTATCTTACAACTTTACACAGAGCACTATGTCTCAAGAGAAACAGCTTACAGTTCATAGATATCTGATCAACAACCTTTACAATGAGTTTCTTCATGAGTCTTATAGCTGAAAGAGGGGCAGAGGAGGTATATGAAACTCTAAATGAAACATTGAGATAGAGCAGGAAGAGAGGCTCGAGGCCCATTCTGTTTTAATGTCTGTTCATTAAACTTCTGTACACTTTGGATGAAAGAGCAGTCTTTGACAGGCTGAAATTTACTCCAGGTATGTCTTTGATGTAATCTCGGCTGTAGTACTCTACAGTACTCTGGTGAATAAACAAAAAGGCAGATAAAAGACTTCAGGTCCACCATACTATGTAACAAATGCTTCTGGCAGCATAGGACTGTTGTCAAGACGGAGATCTTCTCATGGACACTATGTAGGCTAAAATAGTACGAGTACTGTGTCCTTTCTCGAGAGGAGACTTCTGCAGATGTGAAACCTTGATGATATTGTTTTCTACTCGCTAGGCCCTGTGTGTGATTTGTGAGATCTTCAATCTGGTACCTTTCCTTTAAAATTCTGAACCAAGGCTTAATATCTTCAATAATGTGCATTAGAACTCCTTAACTCTGTACTGATACTCTTCGCCGCTTCAACTGTCTCTGTCAGTGAAAACTGGGATTTGGTGGCGCTGGAAAGGTTTCGCACAATTAAACTTTGTACTTTTAATGAAAATCATGCTCCAGTACCTTCCCAGGCTCTTCTCTGTAATTTCAGGCTCTAAAAATGGTCTTTCTTTTGTTCTGTACCACTGTAATAGTGATTGTGAACCAGGTTGGCGTTCACCGCCTATACCCTGCAAAACACGCAACTCTGTTAGGAAATCCATGCATGGGGAAGGGTGGATGGCGATTCAATCAGGACCGTCAGATCTCAGGAGGGGATCGATGGCTACAGTCTAATTGGAGGGGAGCGATGAGAGCGTCGAAACCACTTACGAGCGATAGTGCGATTGCATTTGGGTCATTGGATTAAAGGGGAATCAATGGCTAGGATTTGATCGGCGAAGGATGGTGGAGGTTAAATGGGCAAAGCTAGATTCAATCCTGACCGTTGGTTCTTGTGGATTCAATGGTCAGGATTGGATTGCTGAACCACGATCGGAGGGAAAAAAAAGTGACACAACAAAAGTTCCGATGAGTGATTATGCGAGATCACGATGGCCGTTGGATTAAACTGTGAATCAACGACAAAGCTCATCATCAGGGGGTTTACAAAGGAATGAGGAAGGCGTGGTAAGTCTTTGTGCGGACCGTTAGATCTATTCATATCAACGGTGGTGATTGCTTCAAAGGTCGACAGACTAACAACACTATCGCATCGGAGATTTTCTGTTTGCAAAGGAAATGCGCTCCGCTCTGACTCTCTGATTGCGATAAGCACTTTTCAGCTAGTGCTTGGTTTTAGCACCCTGGTCATGTGGGGGAAGTGGTTCTGGGGCTGAGCCGAAAGGGGCTAAGCCTTCATATGACAAAGGGATTATTTTGGCCCAATTTTCATGTATTTTAAGGCCAGAAGAGGAAAACGATAGGGAGAATAAGGGGTTATTTTGACAAACAAAGGTTATTTTTGAGGCTTAGAAGGGGGAAAAGGGTGATTTAGAGGATTAAAGGGGAAAATAGAGAGGAGAAAAAAAGGGAATAAAACAAAGGTCAAATGGGGTGGGATAAGAGGAAAACGAGCCCTTTGGGCATTCTTCTTTATGACAGAGAGGCTTTTAAACTAGGAACAACAGTGAGGATTTTTCAAAGGACCAAAGCACAGGGAGGCTTCAAGGATGATGTGTTTTTCAGGGGAGATGCATTCCTTGAAGGCTCAACAAACAATTTATCCCCTTGTTTTCTTGTCAAAAAATTCATAGGGGGCTAACAGTGGCTCCACATGGGGATGGCTTCTTCTTGAAGGAGTCAAGAATTCAGAGAAAGGTCTTTGGCATAGGCCAGATGCCTGCTGCTTGTGCCACTTTCTTTCCTTTGACTTCATCTGTTGCAAACATGATGGACATATTAATCAGCAGAAAACACACCCCAAACAATCTACCTACCCATCCTACAATCCTAGCATTTTTCTTCAAGGTGTATTTGGACTAGCAGACCCTTTTCATCATCAATTTTTACAAACAGGAAAATAAACCTATTCTATTTCTACCCTTATTTATCCATGAGACCAGATTAAACTGTTGGCCTCATATGTTTCCCTACCTAATCTAATATCTGTTGGGATTAAACTGTCCAGCGGATTTCTTCTCTACATTCTACAACAGAAATTTAAAACAATCAAACTAGGATTAGACAGTCTAGTTTGATGCGGATCCAAGGCATAAGGAAAAATTGCTCTTGGACTGAAACTTTGCCAAAACTGAAAACAAAATTTGGAAGGCTTGAAATCTGAAATTTTGAAGCATCCTTGTTTTCTTTGTGACTCAAGTTTTGAGCTTGTTAGAGTCACCTTCTTCTTCTTCATTTCAGCTCTGGTTTTGGGCATGTTAGAGCTTATCCTTTCCTTCTTTGTTGGCTCAGGTTTTGATCATGTTAGAGCCACTCTTTGCATTTCAGAGGTTCATGTTTTGAGAGTGTCTAAACCTTCCTTTCTCTCTGTTTTTTGATAATTTTTCTCTTTTTCTTTGGAAATAAATCATAGCAATGGTATTTACAATGGAAATGGAAACTGGAAATTGGGAATCAGCAGTAGTAATGTTTTAGCATCCTGCCATTGACAGGACCCCCAAACATCTCTGTACCATCTAACTCTTGCAGAAAAAAGGCATTTGGACCCACAGTGGCCTGGATGATGTAAGGACCCTGCCACAAACTATCAAACTTTTCATGCTTTCCTTTGTCTTATCTCCTTGAGTCCCACTTCAGAACTTTATCTCCAATTTTGAAGTCCGAAGCCTTGGTTCTCCTATCGAACAACTTCTTTATATTTTTCTGGACCTTCAGGGATCTGTTATAGACCTCTTCCCTTGTTTGCCGGAGATGAATTTTTTGTTTTATCCTCCTCACCATGCTGTCTTCTTTTGTCTGGATTTGTTGGACAAGTTTAATCACTGGTACCCCAAGGCTGGTAGGAAACACTACCTATGTTCCATAGACAAGCTGATATGGTGACATACCAATGGATTTCTTCAAAGTAAGCCTACCAGCCCACAAAGCATGCACTAACTTGTTATGCCATGACTTCTTATTCTCTTCAAGCAGTTTTTTGATAATGGTCACCAAGCTCTTGTTTGATGATTCAGCTAACCCATTACCTTGTGAGTAATAAGAAGTTGAATGACCGAGTGCTATTTGATACCTGTGACAAAAATCAATCATTTTCTTGGATCCAAAAGCATCAACATTATTGGTGATTATTTTTCTTGGGCAGCCAAATCGAGAGAGGATGTGGTCTTCTAGGAACCTAATGATGATAGAATCTGTGGCACTCCTAGAAGGCATGGCCTGTATCCACTTAGTGAAGTAGTCTGTGGCTGTAAGGATCCACTTGTGTTGTGCAGAAGAAGCAGGGTGTATTTCTCCAATGAAATCTAGGCCCCATTGCATAAAGGGACCTTCAATAGTGATGGGTTGTAATGGTAAAGGGAGGAGATTTCTTTTGCCCTCGAAGATATGGCATTTATGGCAGAAAATTATCATCTTATGGATGTCATTGAAAAGTGTGGGCCAATAATAGCTAGCTCTGAGTATTTTGTTAACAATGGCTTTCCAACTCAGGTGACCTCCACACTCTCTTGCATGGAACTCCTGTTTAATCCTCTTTGCCTCAGTTTCAGGAAAACATTTAAGCAATAGGCCATTTGTGTTTTTCCAGTATAAACATTCGTTCAATATGCATTAGTTTTTGGCTTTTAGCTTTAGGAATCTGGCCTTGGTCTTTGATAGTTTAGGAGGGGCATTGAGGTTTGTGAGCACATACAGAATGTCAGAATACCAAGGAGAGTTCTGAAACTTCTCCTCAATAGTGGGATCAGGCAATCCCTCTTGCTCATCCAAGGCATCTATCATGTTTATGTCAAGGGCTTGTAAATTTGATTTGGCCATTAGTTGAGCTAGGCCCTGACATTTGATTAGTTTTTTGGGTTTTATCTCAAGGTCATACTCTAAGATCATAGCAATCCATTTTCCCCTCTTCCCATCTGGGTCTTGGGACAAGATTTCTTTAACCACTATGTTTGGCATGTAGGCTATGATGTGGGAATGCAGTATGTACACCCTAAAGTCTTTTAAAGCCTTCACCAGGGCATAGGCCTATTTTTCCATTATGTTATATTTCAAGGGTGCATCCCTCAGAGCTTTGCTGAAGAAAGAAATGGGTTGTTCCATTCCCTCTAGATTTCTCTGCAGCAAAACTGCAGCCACTGTATGCTCGGAGGAAAATGAAAATATCAGGAAATATTTTGAGAAATTAGGGTTGATTAGGACAGGAGCTCGGGTGAGTGTGAGTTTAACCGATTCAAAATATTTTTTAGCCTCAACAGTCCACTTAACTCCTACACCTTTCTTTAGCATGTTAGTCATATTCCTAAGGTGTTTAGCTAAGTTGGGAATAAACCTCCTCAAGAAATTAATTTTCCCAATAAAGGAATGTAACTCTTTAATGTTTCTCGGGTGTGTGATTTGTATTATTCCCTCAACTCTTTGTGGGTCTATCCTAATCCCCTTCTCAGATATGATGTGGCCGAGAAGCTTTCCTTCCTGCAGCCCGAATACAGTCTTTTTGGGATTCAATGACAGACCGAACTTCCTACATTTCTCAAAAAAAAATCTCAGATGTTTTAGGTGCTCCTCTTCAGTCTTGGAATAGACTGTTATGTCATCCAGATAGATGACGATGAATTGCCCTATCTCATCTGAAAAATATATGTCCATTGCTCGTTGGAAGGTTTCACCAGCGTTCAACAGTCCAAAAGGCATTTTTACATACATAAAGGTGCCCCATGGAGTGGTGAAAGCGGTCTTAAGCTGGTCTTCTGGGAGTACTAAAACTTGGTTGTAACCTAAAAAAACGTCTAACAAGGAGATCCTTGTTGAACCCACTACTATATGAAGAATGTGTTCTATTTTTGGTAACAGGTAGTTGTCCTTAAGTGAGGCTTTGTTAAGGTTTCTGAAATCTATGCATAGTCTTATCTCACCTGTTTTCTTTCCCACAGCTACAAGGTTTGAGACCTAATCGAAGAACCTTACAGGAACTATTATTCCTTCCTAGTACATCTTCTTTATTTCCTTTTTTACTACAGGCAATTTTTTTGGGTTTATTCTACGAAGTTTCTGTTTGAAGGGTTTTTGGTTCTCTTTCAAAGGTATTTTTTGCTGTATGATTTTTGTGTCATAGGCCTTTAAGTCCTTGTATCTCCAGGAAAACACATCAATGAATTCCTTGAATAATTCAATATACCTCCTTTTCATGTCTACGGGTAAGGACTTAGCTAATTTTATCATCTTAGGCCTATCTTCAGTGCCTATGTCACATTCCTCGACATTAGAGTCTGAGTGTTCTATAGCGGGCTTCTTCGCTACATCATCAAAGTCAAAAAGGTCCTCTAAAGGTGCCAGTCCCCTGGGTATATTATTATCCTTTGACTGCAACACCTCTACTTCCTCTTTATTCGTGTTCTCATATTCTTTGGTCGGACTTCCAATTTTTTCAGTTAAAGTGTTTATTTCTATGTTACAGGGTGTTTCTTCCTCATCTGAGGGCTCTTCACTTAGGCAGCTATCTTTGGATTTCGAATCTGAGTCTGGGAATTCAAACTCGTTCCTGTCTGTCGGGAAATCTTCGATTTGTTTATTGCCCTCAAATACCTCCCAATATTTTTCGTTATCCGGCACTGTTGGTCTGAATTTGGTCTGAATGATGATTTGTTGGTCACTAGGAGGCTTGCGATATGAACTAGCTATACAGGCTAATCCATTTTCAATTACGTTCCGACTCCTGGGAACAAACACAAGTTCATATTCTACAAAGGTTTTCAATAAATCTATAGCGTCATTCCTGTACACTCTCAACCTAGGGTGCTTTGCGGTGTATTCACCATTCACCTGTTTTATGATCAACTCAGAGTCTCCAAGCACATTTATCCTACGGGCTCCTATTTTTTTCAAAATATTTAAGCCTAGGATCAGAGCCTCATACTCTACGATATTATTTGTACATTTGAAGTTTAGGTTGAAGGCATGACTCTCTGTATAGTCACTTTCTGTGTTATGTAACCACACCCCTGCTCCTGCAGTCTTTCTAGTACAGGACCCATCAAAATTCGTTTTCCATAACATTTCTCTCTCGGGCTTAACATCATTTTCTTCCCTAATGTTGGCTTCTCTGCTATGTTGAGGTGTGGGGTCTGCATCATGGTGTGGGGGGTTTTTCTCTCCCTGATGTATATGGGATTTAGTGAGGTGACTAGTTGGCTGATTGCATTCTATTTCTTGCTCACTCCTAGTTTCCTTTTTAGTGCACTGTACAAATTTTTCTTCTTTGTTTTCCTCTAATTCCATAGTGGCCATTATGTTAAAATATATGGGCTCTGTTTCATTTTTTGAGTCTCTATTTTCGAATTCTGGCCCCTGTAAGGATTCATCATTGTAAAGGATAAAGGAGTCTAAATCTGTGTGCACAGAGTACATAGGAGAATTTTCAGGCTTTTAAGGGATGCTGACCAGGAATTTCATTTGGGCCTCTCTATACAGTCTCCTAAGTTGGCTAAAAATAGGGATTGTGGAATATGCCCCATCCATCTGCATTGTACCTTGCAGCTTGGCTCCCCATGACCTAGATAGTAGCATGTCATACTTAGGTGGCACATCTGCCATCACAACATCCATGACCATACATTTGGCCAGAATCTGGGTTAAGTTCACACATAGGTCTTTGATTAGGCCAAGGAATTTTACTCTACTAGAGTCGAAAGAATATAAATATTTGTAGGGTCGAGTTATCTCTAGGCCTAACCTCTTCATAACCACCTTAGGCATCAGGTTGTGTGAGGACCCAGAGTCATGCATTGCGTTGTGAAGGATCTTTTCGTGGACATTGAGACTGATATAAAAAAGGGGTACTACCCCTTCCTGAAACTTCCCTTCTATCTTTGGACCAAATAGAAGGGCTGGTTGATCATCACTCAGATTGACAGTCTCACTGTTTTCACCTAGGTTTAAATCTTTCAAAATTTCGCCTTTATATACATCCTGAGTGGCCAGCTCAGAAAGTGGGACAAAGATTTTAATTTTAGCAATCTCACTCTCCAAATTGAAGAGAGATTGACTCTTTGTGACACTCAAATCTGCTTTTTTAGCCACTGCCTCAGTGGTTGAATCAGTGTGCTGATTCTCACTATGTACAGTGTTTGTGACAGTTTTATCAGGAGCACTAACTGCATTTCTAGTGCTACTAGTTGGTTGACTATGTTTATCAGTGTTTTTGTTGTCTTTTTCTTTATTCTTCCCAGAACTCTCAACTGCTGGTTTGTTACTTTCAGCAGTTACTTTAGAAGTTTTCTCAGGCCTCTTCTTGATGGTAATCTCAGAATCCTTTGGTTTGGGAGTGTCTAGGGTCTTTTTTCTCCTAAGTTCATACTGTTCTCTGACCTACATGATGGAATTTTCAAATCCAAGTCTGTAATCCTCAGATTCTGATCTTTCCTCAACCCAATACAAGGGCGAGGGCTGATCTTCTTCTGTGGAACAATTGCGGATTGATTTTTCTACTTCAAACATGTTTATCGTGTTTCCCTCGGACTCTTCTATGATTCCCTCATCTTCATCAAGAAAGTTCTCTTGGAATGGGGGTATGACTTTCTGGTGTGATTCTCTTTGTCTGTTGGGAGTGGTGTTGTTTCTTCTAAAGTTCTGGTTCTGGTTATGATTCTGGTTTCTGTTCTGATTACTAATTATGACAACCATTTTTTCCGTCATTTGTTGCAGCCTTTCCATGTTTTTAGATAGACGGTCATAATTTGGGTCAGATGTGGAAGCTACAGTGTCATCTCTATATGTCACCCTTTTCTCATCTCTCAATCTTGCTTTTTTCTCGATTAGGTTAGCCTCTACACTCACTTCTCCCTTTTGCATGTCTTCCAATGTGTTGTAATCTCTCTCCCTAAGCTAGTAGGCCATGTCGGCATCAAAGCCTTCAGGATATTTCATTAGAGCCATACCTTGGGGAGGTTTCATGTGTGGGGGGAGAGCGTTATAAACACTGTTGAACCTTATAGAGTAGTCATCGACACTCTCTCCTATGTTTCTTTTCAGGTTCTTGTATTCTGCTAAGATTTGGAGAGGGTTGGCCTTGACTTCCCATTTGTTTATGAAGGTCTGATATAAAGCAGGAAGGTCTTGGATGCTATTAGGAGGTAGGCCTTTAAACCATTTCTTCACATCACCTCCTAATCTCTGGGAAAATATTCTCATTTTAACCGTATCATCATCTATCTCCATCTAGTCAAAAGAATCTTCCATCCTGTCTACATGGTGCTGAGCTGTAGTGGACTCCTTTGCAGTGAAATATGGGATCTTTGATTGGTAATCATTGGGTAAAGGAACTAGAGGTTGGGGTAAAACAAGAGGTTCATACCAGGCTTCCATGATGGTATTTTGAGGAGGTAAGGGGTTGGCTTGCATAGTTGGTATATGGATGATAGGGATACTAGGACCAGCAGAAGTTTGTCGAGCTGATTTAGGATGAAAGAGTCCCAAGTTTTGAATGAAGTGAATATCAGGAGGCGTAGATGGAGGGGTTTCTCTATCCCTAATGTGTTGACCACTTTGAGGTGGTCGGCCAGGAAACTCAAGGTCTGGCTGGTCTAGAGCATCGAATGACCTAGTTCTAGGTACACCGTTTTGAGAGTCTAGGTGCAAAGTCAGCTCTATGGATGTGGCTGGAAATAGTTGGTCTTTTAAGTGTAGGTGATTTCCTGAGAATTCTCTCGGGGTTGTCAACTATTTCAGGTAGGTTTGGGTCGGGATAAGCTCTTGTGTGAATGGTTCTTGAAGCCAGAATGATATTTTTGAATGAAGCAGCTTAATCCTACTTGCTACTACTATTATGGCCGATGTTCTTATGAAGGCTGATCTCCCAGTGGAGTCTTACATGAACCAAGATAATCAGCAGGCCTACTAATCACCAATGGAGTCTTCTAATCATTTAGGTTTTGTGGAGTCGTCAGGTGGAGGATTTAAGATTTTAGTGTCCACCGTAGTGATTTACTGCCAAACCTAGGTTGATTGATCTCTCGTCCCCAGTGGAGTCGCCATTATGTTGGGGTTCCCATGTTTTGGTAGTTTTGCAATATCAAAAGATGAGACAACATCAAAACCACTTTCAAACCCTAGGATCTAGCCCTCCTGGGTCCAGAGAGGGATCTCTCTATGTAGGCAAAGCTTTATGTCTTTGAAGCTCTGAGTGAAGATATTAGGCTAGTTATAAGGCTCGATTTTGTTTGTTTGATTTTGTTTGGTTGTTGGGAATCAGGAAAGGAAGGTTTCAATATAGGGCAAGGATGAGGAGAGAGGGATTTAGGCAAAGGAGAGGTGATTCAGAGAACACTCGAGACCATTGGGAAATGGATTCAGGAAAGGGTTTACTTTCTATTCAATGTGCAAGCTTTCAGTTGGGCTGGTCATCTAAAGCATTGGATCTTAAAGATGATTAGTGTGGTGTGAAAAGGAAAGAAAGAAGGTGAAAGCAAGGAAACCTCCAAGGTGACCTTTAGGAATCATATCCAGGAACAAGACACGCCGTTGGAAAACCTGTGATCCAGGACCTAAAGACTAACTCTTTAAACAATGAAACATTAAAGGTTTAGAGTACTAAGGTGAAAACATGAGATCAAAGAGAGACTTTGAACTCTCAATGCTTTGGCATCCAGCTTAAGGGAACTTAGAAAGGTTCAATTAATTGAAAGGGACCCCAGTGAGACAGTAACAGAGTTCTAAGCTCCCAGTATCCCAATTCATTCAATTGAAGCCTAACAAGAACATTTAAGGAATAGATTTCATTAATTCACGCATCAGCTAGTAGTATATATTTGACCACTACACTGGTTAAAATTAGCTTGAAATCAATCCTCAGATAACACATACAACATAAAACATTGAAGGTAGGGAGAGCAGAAACATAGGGTGCCTAACAAGGGTAAATCCTATGCCAGATTTCTGATGCGTGCCAGAAGAAATGAAATGTAATGAAATAAAAATGAAAATAAGGACAAAGACAGAAAAACATCACCACTGCTTTAAATCAGGATCCAAAGAAATGTGCTTGTCATATTAAAGAGCAACACTAGTCATGTAAAACATTGCCAACAACTTGGTTTTCAGTCTGAAAACATCTTCCTCGGCCTATCTTACAACTTTACACAGAGCACTATGTCTCAAGAGAAACAACTTACAGTTCGCAGATATCTGATCAAAAACCTTTACAACGCGTTTCTTCATGAGTCTTATAGCTTAAAGAGGGGCAGAGGAGGTAGATGAAACTCTAAATGAAACATTAAGACAGAGAAGGAAGAGAGGCTCAAGGCCCATTCTATTTTAATGTCTGTGCATTAAACTTCTGTACTCTTTGGATGAAAGAGTGGTCTTTGACAGGCTGAAATTTACTCCAGGTATGTCTTTGATGTACTCTCGGCTGTGGTACTCTGCAGTACTCTGGTGAATAAAAAAAAAGGTAGATAAAAGACTTCAGGTCTGCCATACTATGTAACAAATTATTTTGGAAGCATAGGAATATTGTCAGGACGGAGATCTTCTCATGGACACAATGTAGGCTAAAACAGTACGATTACTATGTCCTTTCTCGGGAGGCGACTTCTGCAGATGTGAAACCTTGATGATTATGTTTTCTACTTGCTAGGCCCTCTGTGTGATTCGTGAGATCTTCAATCTGGTACCTTGCCTTTAAAATTATGAACCAAGGCTTAATATCTTCAATAATGTGCATTAGAACTCCTTAACTCTGTACTGATACTCTTCGCCGCTTCGGCTGTCTCTGTCAGTGAAAACTGGCCTTTGGTGGCACTGGAAAGGTTCCACATAGTTAAAATCTATACTTTTAATGAAAATCATGCTCCAGTACCTTCCTAGGCTCTTCTCTGTAATTTGAGGCTCTAAAAATGGTCTTTCTTTTATTCTGTGCCACTGTAATAGTGACTGTGAACTAGGTTGGCATTCACCGCCTGTACCCTACAAAACATGCAACTCTGTTAGGAAATCCATGCATGGGGAAGGGCGGATGGCGATTCAATCAGGACTTTCAGATCTCAGGAGGGGATCGACGACTACAGTCTAATCAGAGGGGATGGATGAGAGGGTCGAAACCACTGATGAGCAATGGTGCGATTGCGTCTGGGCCGTTGGATTAAAGGGGAATCAATGGCTAGGATTTCATCGAGGAAGGACGACAAAGGTTAAATGGGTGGAGCTTGATTCAATCCTGACCATTGGTTCTTGTGGATTCAATAGTCAGGATTGGATCGCTGGACCACGATCGTAGGGAACAAAAAGTGACACAACAAAAGTTTCGATGAGTGATTATGCGAGATCGTGATGGCCGTTGGACTAAACTGTGAATCGATGGCAGAGCTCATAATCGAGGGGTTTACAAAGGAATGAGGCGAGCACGATAAGTCTTTTCTCGGACCATTAGATCTATTTAGATCAACGGTGGTGATTGCTTCAAAGGCCGATAGACTAACAACACCATCGCATCGGAGATTTTCTGTTTGCAAAGGAAATGCGCTCCGCTCCGACTCTTTGATTGCGATAAGCACTTGGTTTTAGTAACTGGGTCATGTGGGGGAAGCGGTTCTGGGGCTGAGCCGAAAGGGGCTAAGCCTTCATATGACAAAGGGATTATTTTGGCCCAATTTTAATGCATTTTAAGGCCAAAAGAGGAAAACGGTAGGGAGAATAAGGGGTTATTTGGCCAAACAAAGGGTATTTGTGAGGCTTAGAAGGGGGAAAAGGGTGATTTAGAGGATTAAAGGGGAAAATAGAGAGGAGAAAAAAATGGAAGAAAACAGAGGTCAAATGGGGTGGGATAAGAGGAAAACGGGCCCTTTGGGCATTCTTCTTTATGACAGAGAGGCTTTTAAATTAGGAACAACAGTGAGGATTTTTCAAAGGACCAAAGCATAGGGAGGCTTCAGGGATGATGTTTTTTCAAGGGAGATGCATTTCTTGAAGGCTCAACAAACAATTTAGCCCCTTGTTTTCTTGTCAAAAAATTCATAGGGGGCTAACAGAAAGCACAACTTCACAACCTCCAAGAGCATAAAATTAAGATTGACAATGCATATGTGGTAGAAATCCAAAAGAGTCACTTGCTGACTCAAAGAATAGACACTCTGGAAAATGAGTTAGCAATTTCTCAAACACTTGCACAAGCCAAAGTGAAAATATGGAAAGACATAAATAAATCCATAACATATTTGTGGCCATCAATTGAAATTTTGTTTGAGCAGGAAACATTACTTGACAAATCAAATGAACTAATATCAGAAGTAAAGAAAGGATTAGGTAACAAAACCAAAGATGCACCAACATTATTTAGGATTCTAAATTGAAAAACAAAGGAATAGCTTGAAGAGTATGACATAGATGGTAGAACTAAAACAATTGTGGAGGTTAGAAAGCTTCATGTCAAAATGAATTTAATGCTGCAACTTGAAAATAAACACCACAATTTAGCAGTTATCCTTGAAAAGTTTCATAGAAATTTTAATGTACTGCATCAAAAAGGACTGCCAGGTTTAAATGGAATTGGAGATAAGTTTATTACCCTTGAATAATATCAGCGAAGGTTGTATTCAATAGCCATAGACAAATCCAAATTTTCCAAAATCAAAGGGAAAATTACAGGGAATGATTTCATTGAGGGTTTAACTTTTGACTTGTTAATTCAACATGAGATAAAACATCTGTTTATAGTTAAACCCACTTTTGATAAATACACTGAAGTGGATTAGAATTACATAAATTTAATCAAATCCACCATTCTAGATGAGGAAATATGAGACAAATTATTTCTACTCATTTATTGAATCAACAAATAATTTTATAGCAGTAATTATGAGTTTCAACAACAACAACAAATATTACAAGAAGAATTGGACAGATCGTCAGAGAAAGAAACTAAATAGAAGATTTTCTAGCCTAGTCATTAGCAGTAGCCTCGAACTCAATGCTAAACAACTTCAGTGGTTTTATTTTCCTATCTTATAGATCTATTTTTCTAAAACGACTATGAAATATCATTGTAAATATATATTGATATTTAATCAAGATATTTTAGAGATAAATGTCTAAATACTTTGTAGAACTAAGTACGATGGGTTGAACTATTGTGATATATGATTGAGCAGACTTGTACCCTTCTAAGTTATTTTTGAAGTAATAAAAGGATTCTAGATTCATTTCGAAACAATTGGTGTCCTTGTAAGTTCTTCTTTGTCAATTATTATCACTTTATTATTCTACATGTGTTTTAATTTTTTGGGAATTTGGATAAGAATGGATTGAGTATCAATCTTTCTGAAACCCCCTCTAAAATTATAATCCTTCAAAGAGATTAGTTTATTAGATTTTGTCTTACATAACTCCTTTACATCATTAAATTCTCATCTTCCCTTAAAGTTTTAAAACATATATTGATTGGTTGTATGAGTATTTTACATGCATCTAATGCATATGACAAGTTAAATAATCAATTTGATATTTAGAAAATCATATAAATTATAAATTTTCAACCTTTCGCATCTCATCAAAGATAAATTACTGTTAGAGTTCAACAATCAGCCCTTCTAATATGTCATAAATAATTAATAATTTCACTTAAACAATTTAGATCTTTGTTCATCCAAAAAAAATTAAAAGCCAGCAAAACATTATAGATGCCCTGTCATAATTCCTGACCTAGAATTATCTATGGAGGTACAACATTAGGTTTGCGTGATTTTCAGGGAACGAAAATTTCGAATATTTTTCACTAGGAAAATAATTGAACTCTCCTTTTAATGGTGAATAAAAGGTCAATAGGTTAACATATTTCACCTAGAGAGTTCACATAATAAATAGAGCTTAAAATAAACACATCATATGTGACTCAGATCCTCATCTATATTCTCTATTTTTAGATCCAGAGATACTGGTGAGAAATGCCTCTTTAAGGAGAAGGTTAGAAGCTTCATCTTCAACTTTTGCCTCATTTCCACCTGAAATTGTTTCAGAGGTTGATCTGTTTAGTGTTGCATCAATCCCTACTAAAATATCATATATACCACTAAAAATGTTAGAATTTTTTGGAAAGGATTTAATTTGCAGTCAACTCTTCTTGTTTATCAATTGGAGTCTTACCAAATTCCTGAAACTATTATAGAATATGATAAGTCAGAAAAAAAAAAAATAGGGATAGAACTAGCTGAATTAAAACGAAGTGATTTGATCTCTTTTTTCATTCACACTTTTCCAACAACTTCTAAAAAACATGAATATAGTTTTTCTCTATATACAAATCCTTTATTTGAGGGTGAAGGAAAATCTGATCCATAACCATAGAAGTTAGTGATCCAATCACCATTTTCCAAAGCTTCTACAATTTCTTCTCATCACACTAAAGGAAGGTTATCCACACCTTCATCATCAACTTCAACTCATTCACCTAATATAATGGTTCATTTTCAACCCATCATTCAACCCCTTTATGTTACATTAATTATTCCTAATAAAATTAATGATTTTCCAGATTGATATCCTAAACACCTTCCTACATTTAATGGAGATACTAGTTTGTATGTTGAAGATAATTTAGCTCCCTTTTTAGATTTTGTTGATAGTATGAACATTGAACATGAAAATGTATATATGACACTTTTTGTTCAATCTCTTGAAGGAAATGTAAGGATCTTGTTCAGAAAATTACAGGAAAATTCAATTAGAACATGGAATGAATGAATCAATATTTTTTAGAATCATTGGGGAGTAAAAAAGATCTAGTCTATTACCTTTCATAATTTGATGATTTAAAAAGAAATCCAAGAGAAGTTGTTTCTGATTTCATTAAAATATTCAATATAGTTTACAATAAAATTCTACCTAACTTTAAACCACCAGTAGTTGTGACCAAGAATATATTTTTAAAGGGATTTGATGATTATTTTGTTGTCGTGATAAGAGAAAGAAGATCTATCACTTTGGTAGATATGAAAATGAATGTGATTGAGGTTGAGGCAAATATTTCTGCATAAAATAAACTTAAAGAAAAGGCTAAAAAGCTAAAAGGAAAGTGAAGGCTAGAGAAGAAAGTACTTCTTTTACAAAAAGTAAGGATGAAGATCATATGATAGACGAAATTATTTCTTTGTTGAGAAATATTTCTAATAGAATTTCAAAAATGGAAGCACAACCCATGGTAGCTCAACTATTGAAAAATAAACCTCTAACTCAATACAAAATACCAAATATTGACCAACAAGTCCAGCCTCAATTATTAATATGATGATCAGGAACCTGATAAAACTGTTCCATCAGGTACTAGTGACATTAACTATCTAGGTTAAATATAATTTTAAAATGATCTGGTCCCAATTTATTCTGATCAATATTCAACCCAAGATCAAGAAACCTCCCAAGTCTAAAAGTATCAAGCATTTTATGAATATATTATTGGAGAATTAGGAAGAAGATATGATTTGAGGACCAGACAAGGTCCTAGTAGGCCAACTAAGAATGTCACAATTAATGAGCCTCTAGTAACAAATTTTGAAATGAAAACAACTGTGATTTAACCATTAATTCAACCCAATGAACATAATTCATATAAAAATACTTTTCCAATAGTTTTTAAGGTAGATAAAGAGCTAGAGAGAGTCAAAATCCCTATTCCATTGTCTGAACTCTCCAAAAACCCATGATATAAAAATAAATTATCAAAGTGGATCCAATCCTCAAGTATAGATGTTGAAGGTGACACGATCATTTTATAGGATGAAAAAATTCAACGGTTTTTGGTCCTAAGTTTTTGCGTGAGTGATGAAAATGTTCCTCCCTTTTATGTTACTCTCAAAGTTCATGATTTTCTTCTATATAATTGAATGCTAAACTCTAGGGACTCTCACTATTTAATTCCAAAGTAATCATGGATCAATTGAAATTGAAAAATACTAGACCTTACCATGATTTCTATACCTTTGACTCCAAGAAAGTTCCTTGTCTTAGATTGATAAAAGAACTAGTTGTAAATTTAGCACAAATCCCTCTAAAAAGTGTAGTGCTAGACATTGTAGTCACAAATATCGCTCCCAAATTTGGAATGTTGTTGTCAAGGTCATGTTGTGCCAAATTAGGTGGAATTCTAGAGATGGATATGCCTTATGCCACTATTCCTATATATAGGGGTAAAAATATTAGGTTATACAGAGAGGTAAGATTCATTAACAATGTATGCAAAGTTGATCTTGAGCAATAAATCATCTGATTTATGTTGTTGATAAAGATTTTGGATGTTTCACATTGTCATTTAATTATCTCCAAAATTCCCAACTTGGCATTGAACAAATTGCAAATTGCGTAAATATATAAAAATTGATGTGTGGAAATTATACTTTTATGGGGTTTTTTATACATATGGGGCTGGACCAGGAATTTTATTAATTTCTTGACATAAAGAAAACATAACCAAATCATTTAAGTTAGACTTTGGTGTTACTAATAATGTAGTAGAATATGAAGCTATAATTCTAGTTCTTGAGTTAGATACAAGTATGAAATTCCAAAACTTAAGTGTTTTTAGTGACTCATAATTAATTGTAAAAAAAATAATAAATCTATGCCAAGAAAAACATTCTAGGATTATATCTTACCGAAATGATGTATGGGATTTTGTAAAAAAATATTTCCAAGCTTTTAACCTTACAACAATCCCAAGAAATGAAAACATGTATGCATATTTTTTGGTAATTTCTTCTAGCTCCTTTAAAATGCACAATCCAATTCAAATACAATATCGAATTTAGATGAAATATAGGCCTTCAATCCCTGAAAATCTTTAACATTGGCAAGTTTTTGAAGATGATGAACAATTGAAGAGTTCCGTGCAGGAAATTGATGATTTTGTAGCCTTCCAAATTGAGGGAGAACAAAGTATTGATCAAAATGAAACTCATGGAAATAAAGCTTCACATTTTAAAAATAAGATAGTTGATCATGATATCCTCCACCTTCCAAACAATTTCACTCCCAAAGGTATGATTCCTCTTGAAACTATTTTTAATAATAATGATGTCTCAAGAACTTTGTTATTAAATACACAACAACAAGAGGATGTATAACAATGTAGCATTGGATCTTATGAAGAGATAAAGAATGTGACATTTTCAACATCATTAGCCAAGGACATAAAAGACAGATATACCAGTCTTTTAAAGCATTATAAATATGTATTTTCTTGGTCTTATGAAGAGATTAGATATTATGACACAAATTTCATTGATCATAATATCCCTTTAAAACTAGAAGCCAAACCATTCCAATAGAAATTAAAAAGAATAAATCCAATTTTGCTTTCAACCATTGAGAAGAAAATTAAGAAATTATTGGATTCAAAGATTATTGTTCCTCTTATATTTTCTGAATGGATTGTAAATTTAGTTGATGTAAGAAAACCAAATGGTGAAATTGGATTGTGTGTGTATTTTAGAAATCTAATCAAATCATCCTTAAAATACAACTATCCATTCCCTAAAATGGATCAATTACTCTAAAGAGTTTTAGGTTCTAGTATAATTTCCATGCTAGATGGTTTTTCTGGATACAACCAGATTTTGGTGAGTCCAGAAGACAGAGAAAAAACATCATTCACAAATCCCTTGAGTAAATTTATGTACGCTAGAATTCCATTTGGCTTGAATAATGTAGGAGAAACATTTCAAAGAGCTATGGATTCAGATTTTTTTGGAAAAATAAATAAACTTACTGTTATTTATCTAGATGATCTAACTTTGTTTTCAAATTTTGATGAAAATCACTTAAAGTAATTGGTAAGTGCAGAAAATTTTGAACCTCGCTCAATCCAAAGAGATCTGTCTTTTCCACAAAGGAAGTAAAGTTACTTGGCCACATCATCTCAAAACAAGGAGTGGTAATTGATCCAAAATGACTCTCAACCATTGAGGTAATTAATCTACCCATAAATAAAAAGGAAGTTCAAGTTTTTTTAGGGAAGATTAATTTTCTAAGAAGATTCATACCAAATTATGTTGAGATTGTTAAAGATATTACTGATATGTTGAAAAAGGATCATGGGATTAAATGGACAGTGGAGGCTAGATTTTCTTTTACACAAATCAAAAAGGTTGTTTCTGAAGCCCCAGCACAGCCAGTCTTGATTATACCATGCCTTTCAACATTTTCGGTTTTGCCTCTAAGACCACTTTAGCTGTTGTTTTACTCCAAAATAATGATAACCAAGATGAAAAACCAATTTTCTTATTTAGGAAAGTGATGAGAGATGCATAGATAAAACATAACATTATTGAAAAACAAACCTATGCTCTTATACAAGCTGTCAAATCTTTTAGAACTTATGTCCTTCATTCTCCTATTACTACTTATTTTCCAAATAATTTTGTCAAAAAATTTTTGACCCAACCTGATACAGATGGTAGGAGTGGGAGATGGATAGCTAAAATTATTGAATTGGATCTAGACATCAAATATACTAAGTTGATAAAAGGATAGGGTTTATCCAAGTTTTTGGATGAATCTACCTATAAATTTTTGGGAATAAACACTATCATGTAGGTATCAAGAGGGAAGAATCCACAAGAACCATCTCCAAGTTCAGAAGGGAAGAATTCACAAGAACCTTCTCCAATTTCAGAAGAGAAGAATCCACAAGAACCTTGTCCAAGTTCAGAAGAGAAGAATCCACAAGCAACTTCTTCTTCTATACATTTATCTCCTTTTCCACTTCATATTGAAGAAAAGTTCATGTTATCTGAATGGTATGCTAATATTGTACACTTTCTTTAGTATTTTATGAAGCCTCTTGGTTTCACAAAAAATCAATGTAAAACTCTTAAACTAAAGTCTATGAAGTATTGTATTATCAGTGATAACCTCTATTGTAAAGATCCATTAAACATATTACTTCTATGTGTGACTGAGAGTGAAACAAAAGGTGTTATAGATTAGTTTCATGCAGGAATATGTGGGGTTAATTATTCTTGGAGAGAAACAACATACAATATCTTGAGAGAAATTTTATATTGGCCAAAGTTTTTTTCAAAATTTTGTAAAAAATTCAGAAGCTGTATTCCATCTCAGATTTTTGTTGGAAAGAAAATATCAGCAGCACGTCCCGTTGTTCCAATTTTGATTGAGGCACCATCTTTACAGTGGGGAATATATTTCATTGCATAGATATATCCAGCGTCCAACAATCAGCACAGATGGATCTAAACTCCCATAGATTACTTTACAAAAAGGGTAGAAGCTATCCCAGTTAAAAATGCAACAAATATTGTTGTCATTAAATTTATTGAGGAAAACATATTATCTAGATTTGGTTGCCCTCAAAATATAGTCAGAGATAATGCACATGAATTTAGTAGTGTTAAAATGATGGAATTTTTCAAGAAATATCATATTTTATTGCATCATTCTACTCTATACTACTCTCAAGGGAATGTATTAGTAGATTCATCAAATAATTGTTTGGTAAAGGTGATCAAGAAGGTACTTGTAGACCATAATAGAAACTAGGACAATCATCTCAAGTATGGATTTTGGTCCAACAATATTTCACCCAAAATATCAATAGGTAAATACCCTTCTTAGCTTGTCTATGACACTGAAACCATTTTTCCTACATAGCTAGCCTTTCCTGTCATGAAGTTTTTACAATAATGAAATTAAGATCCTAATGGTTTTCTAGTTGAGTCAATCAGATTATAGAATTAAATGAGGATATAGATGAATTTCAATACAATATTAGTCAATATAAAAAAAAATGAAAATTTTGTTTGATAGGAGATCTAGAGAAAGAGATTTCAGGGAAGGAGATTTGGTTTTGAAGTGGGATTCCCAAAGAGAAGAGAAAGGGAAACATGGAAAATTTGATAGTATTTGGTTGGGGCCATTCAACACTGGAGAGGTCAAAGGAAATACTACTTTTATCATACAAAACCTGGAAGGATCATATTCTAAATTTTTTGTCAATGGATGGTATGTAAATCACTATATTCAGTAAAAAAGTTTATTGCAGTCCTAGTTCATTGTACATTACCAGTTTTATTTATTTTTCACTCTCAAAATTTTATTTCATAGGAAATAATACACATCCTAAGGATAAGGTACATGGATGTACTCGTTATATGAATATGACATGGATAAGAAGTCCTCTGATGGAGCTAATGTTGTAACATCATTTTATTTTGACATGTATTTGTTGAAAAAAAATAAAAACAAAATAAAATATATATAATAAAAATAAAAATAAATATATATAATAAAAATAAAAATAAATAATAAAAAAATAGAAAAAGGGATACAAAAATATGTTATAAAAAAAATGGTGTTAAAAAAGGAAAATATCCAAAAAACAAATAAAATCCCTAAGAAAAATCAAATTATGCGCGCCAGCCTGAAATGCCGCATAAGGTAGTTAATTAATCAAGTTTAATTAGTTTAATCACAATTAAACTATGATTATAAATTTGTAATAAATTTTGAATGGAATTGATAGTTTTTTCGTTTTGTGGTATCAAGCATGCAAGGGACCGCTATGATCCTCTCCGCCAGATAAATGGTGGGGAAGATAGTTCAACACCCCCCCACCCCCCCACCCCGCCTCTCCGATGTTTAACCAAGGGGGAGGGGGGGGGGTCCAAAAATCATATTCAAATGAACCATTCGTGCAACGTGTCAAGTTCCCTTATCCTTCAAAAAAGTGTTGTCCTCAATGCTTGAGTATCTATGGGTGCTTCCTTCATAAAATTCTCATCCTCCCTTGTAGAGTCTTTAGTGGGTAAGTTATTCCACTTGATGAGATACTCTAAACTTGATCGATTTCATAGCTATCAAGTTCTTGTTTCCGTGACTGCTTCAGGTTCCAACATGATTTTTCCTTCCTCATCAAGTGCTGGCAATATTGTTTGAACTGGAAGTTTTTCACCTATAACCTTCTTTAAGCATGAAACATGGAAAACTAGATGCACTCGAGAAGAAGGAGGAAGCTCCAATTTTAATGCCATAGTACCAATATTTTGCAACATCTTGTAAGGACCATAGTACTTTTGTGATAATATATTATCCTTCTTAGCTTTCTTGAGAGACATTTGTTTTTATCGTTCTAGCTATAAAAATACCTAGTCTCCTACATCAAAAATTATCTCGCTGTGATGTTGATATACCTGTTGTTTCATTCAATTTTGTGCCAAATTTAGGTTATCCTTTAAGATTTGGATAACTTCTTATCGATGCTCGATATGATCTTCCATTGCTTTAACCTTATAATTTTCTCTTAAATATGATGTGATGGATGGTGGATGATATCCATAAAGTGCCATAAATTGGGTCATTTTTTGCTGCAGTATGCAAGGAAGTGTTATACCACAATTCAGCGAAGGGTAACCACTTTACCCATTGTGTTTTTTTATCAGATACAAAACAATGAAGATATTTATTCACTATCTCAGTTTGACCATCAGATTGAGGATGATAAGATGAGCTATGAGGTGGTTGAGTACCTAAACAAGAAAATAATTTCATCCAAAAATTTCCAGGTAAAATGGGATCTTTGTCGATTACAATAATCTTTGGGTATCCATGTAGCTTTTAATTTTTTTCCATAAATGTAGTAGCAAATGTACTTTCTTTAAATGGATGAGATAATGCACAAAAGTGTGCATACTTGATAACTCTATCAATTACCATCATGATGATACTCTTTCCTTTGAAATTAGGTAAACTTATGATAAAATCCATTGAAATATCCTCCCTATGTTGACTTGGAATGGATAAATGTTGTAGAAGATCTGGGGTCTTAATTGTCTCAACTTTATTTTGTTGGAAAACCAAACATTCTGCCACAAACTTTTGAATATCAGATTTAAGGCCATCCCAAAAAAAATATTTCTTCACCCTGTGGTAAGTTTTTAAAAATCCTGTGTCCTCCTAAAGGAGAAGTGTGAAATTCAAAAAGAATCTTTTTTTTTTAGTTAGGAATTATTGCAAAGATATGAGTGATCTTTGTACCATAAGGAATCATTTTTCCAACTAAATGTATCAGATGTACTAGGATCTTGCAACAACTTTTGAATGAGTGTCCACACTTCTTCGTGCTTCTTCCATTCATCCCTTGCTTCGGTTATCCAATCTGGTTGGATAATATAAATGACACAAAGTAATGCTTCCACCTCTTTATTCTTTATTGAGAGTGCATCTCTAACAACATTTAGCTTCCCTTTTTTCTGGATGATTCCAAATTCATAACCCAACATATTTGTGACCCATTTTTTTATGCTCTTCTGAATATAGTCTTTTTTCCAAAAAAAATAAAGACTATCATGATCATTTTTTATATTGATGTGTCTTCCCATTAGGTAAGGTCGCCATTTATTTAGTGCATGTAGTATTGCTAACATTTCCTTCTCATAATTAGCTTTCTATAAATACTTGCCTTTGGTTGGATGAATTTCAAAAGTAATGGGTCTTCCTTATTGCATTAAAACAACACCAATTCCATTTTCCGATGCATCACATTCCATAATAAAGGTCTTTGTGAAGTCTGGCATAGCTGAGGACAGTGCTAGGCACATTGCCTCTTTAAGATGTTAAAAGGCCTTAGTTTCTTCACGAGTCCATGAAAATGCATCTTCCTACAATAATGTTGTTAGAGGTGCTGATTTTTGGTGTGCAAGTGTGAATGAATATTCAAACCCTTTCCCACATTAATTATCAATTTGGGTGCACTGGTTATTGCAAGGCTAATGCGCACAGTATGTGCAGATACAATAGAACAATTTTGATATCAATCATGGATTCGATAATTTAAACAAATAAAAAATCGCTATAACCACAATAAAAGAATGGCAATAATAAATTGTAAAGCTTGCAATGCATTCACAACAATAAAGATACCAGCAATTAGATCTACTGTTATGGTAATTACGAAATATGCAAAATAGAAAACACAATTAACAATGTACAGAAATAATGCAACACCTGATTAGGAGAGTGAGCCCAACTCTCTGATCAGGGCTACGGTGTACTCACAAACTTATGAGAGTAACACAAAGATAACTTGCATTAACTCAATGAAATTTTCTATGACAGATCTCCATTCCTTGCATAGCTAACCCTATCTGCATTATCTCCTATGTGTTATATCCTCCCCTTCTCTCTAATTTGTGCCCTTTTAAATATACAAACAACAAAGGGGAAATAAACTGATTACAAAATCTAAATAAGAAATATGATATCTAAAAGATCTTTCCATCATGATTCAGCTAGCACAAGTTGAATCTAGCAATTGCAATTGGGGCAATTTTCGATAACAGCCACAACAAAAAATCTACAAAATCTATCCTTCAAAGAACCTTGTGTTTCTCTCAATAAAGAATGAATTTAGAAAAAATTCTGATAGAAAAACAAATTTGGTCCATTCTGCACACAACCCATGTTTCATATTTTCAATATTATTCTTCACTTGCCCGAAACATTCAATGCAAAAATATCTCCTTTTATTCCATCGAATTTCTCAGTTGGAATATTTAATTATCAGCTGAAGATAAAATCTGCAATCTGGAAGAGATCTTGGAGGCTAAAATAGTGAGTTATGTTATAACGAATTCATTAATAAACCATCGTTGGCAAAATCACACATAATAATCATTAATTTATTAAAATAAAGGAAAAAAAGTGTTATTTATCCAAAAGAGCATAAACAATTATGAAATGGAATTATATAGTAAATTATGATAAGTAATGTGATAAAATAACATTAGAAATGGATGAAAAGGATGTTAATAAGTGATAATAAAAATACAAAGTAGTGGCCCAACATCTCCCCCAAACTTAACATGTTGCATGTCCTCATGCAGCCCAATGCCTCAGTATTAACCAAGTTGTAATACAATAATCAAAATGCTCACCCCAGTGCATGATGTTGATGGAAGAGAAGGATTCTTCCTCAAATTTTTCCTTAAAATAATTTTCATGTATACTTTCAACTGTATGTATATGAAGTTGCAACAAAGTATGATACAAGTAAATACAAGCTTCATTACAAACTAGATTTTGCTAAAATTTTGTAAGAAAATTTATACTATATTAATGCTTCTCCAATCCAAAAATCAAATCAATGCAACGAACCGATTTCAATATATAAGAAAAATGGTTTTAGGTAATAAGGCATGATTTTTTTGGAATTAAAAAAATGGTTTATCTTGAGAATTTATGGGTTTTATGATACATTTTTGTTATCCAAAAATTAGAAGAATCCAGTTGATAGTTTTAAGGTTATACACAAATCAATTTTAGGATTGTATACCTTAAATGAGGAAGAAATGATAAATCATTCATAATACATAGCAACCTTCCACCCAAACTAGAGAATTAGCATGCCCTCACGCTACACTAGAAAACAAATTGGGGTGGTTTCTACAATCATGGCTAAAATATTTGTTTGGTGTATAACAACATGGAATAAGGGATATTTTGAGAATTAATAATGAGATCGATGGATGATAAAGAATATTAATGCCATGCTCATGATAATGAAAATAACACTCCCCCAAACAAAAATATTTTGTGTTTCTGAAAAATGGGAAATAGTAAAGAAGATGAGAAATAATGGTTCAAAAATATGAGTGAATAATGCTCAATGGTTTTTCATGACATTCTCCTAAAACTTTAATAAATCAAAACCTTATGCTATTTTACATCAATTTTTACCTCCATAAAAATGTGGAATGGCATTTATGGATTGACATTTTTTGAATTTGATGTAGGCTAAGTTGAGGCTAAAAGTGATATGGAAGGTGGAAGCCATGCAAGCTGAAAAAAATAATCAGAAAGTGTAGCAGGGTTTTCTTCCACCAAGATGATTCATTTCCCTCTCATCTATAAAATATCTCATTAGTATCCTTAATTAGTACTTCATCACCTAAATTACCTCATTACATATAAAAGTTGCATAATCATATTGTGAATGGCATGGGATAATAATGGATAAGAAGGGAAAAGATGTTAAACTTTGGTTGTTATGAGCACATAAATTATGAGAATTAGTTATCTCATTCTTTGCTTCTCAAGATTTGTCCAATTACCTAGGATCCAAAATCAAAATTAGGTCTCTTTATTCCACCTCAAAATAGTAGTGGTGTTGTTAAGCTATGAATAAATGGTGACTGATTGGGCAAACAAACTATCTTTGGTTAAAGATATGATACTTGTAGAATAAAGGAATGATGGATTAGATGATACAAAATGTAAAATATCAAATATCCTAAAACTTTCATCCCTGACATGTAAACTAAATATTTTTAACTCAATAATAGATATAAACCATAACCACCATCATCTAAGAACTGATTAAATATTACCCCATGAACCATGAGCTCTGGAAAACCTTGTATATGCAACAGTTAGCTTTATCAAAAATTAGCTTTGAGAAAACAAGGTTACCAAGTATATTACAGTATTAAATTAACTTCTATACCATAGGCATAGCCGCTGCTACCAGCAGGAATCCATGGCCTTGACAGGGATATGTTTTTAACCAATTGAGATGCCAGTGCCCCATCTATTAGAAATAAGTACATAGCTACAAAAAGCCTTTCAATTTACTTAGATGTCAACTCAAGATCATTGTTCTGGCATGGTAACTAGCTAATAAAAATGCCATTCATGGGAGCTAACAAAAGTGAAAAAGTCACAAAAGTGAAAAATTCAGCTCGTGATGAGACCTCTTGCGCTTGAGTTTTATGACTGAAGGCCATTACCGTGGCTTGGTGACCAGCAGTGATAATGTCACTTTATTAGGACCTATGATCATGGTAGGTTGGCTCGTGATGAGACCTCCTATACTCGAGTTGACTATTCATGTTTAAAATTCAACTATAGGTTATTGTTAATCAATAAAATATTACTTAATATATGGGGTGACAGGTGAGCTGCTTAAGAGCTAGGGATGGCGTAAAAAGTTGTGTAGTAACTATTTTCAACTTTGATATTTTCGCCTCTCAAAAAATAATAACCTTCAAATGACTGCTGATAAATATATTTTTCATTGTTGAGATTGGGGTTGAGGAATATTTCATTAGATAATATAGAAAATATTTAAATACAATTTTTTGGTCATCATCATAAATTTTACAAGGTCAGGGACTTGACCAGTTAGGAAAATTGAAAGCTAGCATGATGAAATCATCTTCACACAATTATTCCTTAGAAATAAAAGTATGTTTATAGATTAAAAAAAAATATAAATTGAATACCCAAGTATTATGTCAAAGAGGGCCTAGATCATTAAAATTGTTTCCCATTCACCAAAGAGAAAAACAAATAAAAAATATTCTCATATGTTGAATTCAACATGAAAATTGGCCGACAACAATAGTTGTGACTGAGATAACAACAACCATGGCTTAGGTAATAACAACGAAAGGGGAAAAAGAATGATGGTAGGAAGGTGACATGAAGGAGAATTACTCACTTTACAAAATAATGAGGAATTAAGAGTGAATCATTCCTGACAAGACTTACCATAATAATAATCCTTATTACTAAATACGAGACCTCCCCCCAAGTAAAGTATGTTTGTCATCAGTCATAGTTGGTCATGTAGTAAGTAAAATACCAATTAAATTTATGGAGTCGATTGAGGAAATACTTGGCGACTTAGCTTGGCGGAGTAACAACACCAAGTACTTAGAAAAATATCACCATGGAGTAACATCACCGAAGGAGTAACAACATTGGATACTTAGAAAAAAAATTGGAGTAACAACATCAGAGGAGTAACAACACCCAAGGAGTAACAACAGTGGTGGATTCACAACACCAACTGAGTAACAGAAGTAGCAGGTTCACAACACCAACGAAGTAACAACACCCAACACTTAGAAAAAAATTTCGTAGTAACAACATCGCAGGAGTAACAACACCGAAGGATTAACAACATTAGATACTTGGAAAATTTTTCGGAACAAAAATAGTGACAGATTCATAGTACCGACGGAGTAACAACAATGACGGGTTCACAGCACTGACAGAGTAACAACAGTGATGGATTCATAGCATCGACAGAGTAATAGCAGTGACGGATTCACAACACCGACAGAGTAACAGCAGTGACGGATTCACAACACTGATGGAGTAACAAAAGTGACGTATTCACAGCACAGATAGAGTAACAATAGTGACTGATTCACAACACTGACAGAGTAACAGCAGTGACAGATTCACATCACTGACGGAGTAATAGTAGTGATGGATTCATAACATCGGTGGAGTAATAACAGTGAGTAATTCACAACACCGACGGAGTAATAGAAGTGATGGATTCAATGCACTGACGGATTAACAACAGGGACAGATTCACATTACTGAAACAGTAACAACATCAAGGAGTAGTAGCATCGTTAAGTAACAACAACGTTGAGTAACAACATTGCAGAGTAGTAGCATCCAAGGAGTAGCAACATCCTGAGTAGTAGCATCCAGAGTAACAACATCCAAGGAGTAACAACAACCAAACAGTAACAACATTACAGAGTGGTAGCATCCAAGGAGTAATAGCATCACGAGTAGCAGCATTTGGAGTAACAACATCACAGAGTAGCATCATCCAAGGAGTAAAATCATCACAAGTAGTAGCATCTGGAGTGACAACATCACGGAGTATCAGCACCCAAGGAGTAACAACATCAAGGAGTAACAACATCGCGGAGAAGAAGCATCCGAGGAGTAGCAGCATCCTGAGTAGCAGCATCTAGAGTAATAACATCCGAGGAGTAACAACAACCAAGGATTAAAATCATTACGGAGTGGCATCATCCAAGGAGTAACAACATCATGAGTAGCAGCATCCGAAGTAACAGCATGACGGAGTAGTAGCATCCATAGTAACAACATCATGAAACTTAAGAACTCGCTCCTTTTATTTTGAGAAAAAAAATGTCACTTTGAAGTAAACAATACTTGAAGCATAAAAACATAAGAGAAATCAGAAAATAAATGACTCTTTATTGAAAACCAATAAATAAATAACTTAAGTTACAATTTTGCAGGAATGTTGTTTGTGAATGGTGAATGAATGGAAAAATGTTTTTTAGAAATGACTTGGATTTTCATATGGAAATCAATTCCCCATTTCTCATGTTATAAATCTGTTAATTGATGAAAAGTGTTCATGTTGTTTTCTCTGTGTGACGAAACGTCTTTGAATTTTTTTTTATTTCATTATCATTTCCTTCAAGAATCACTTTTGCATAAATTGACCTCATTTATTCTCCTCGGACCTACAAAAAAGTACTATCTACCTGCAATAAAACATGAAATTATGGAAGAAGAGAGGTGATCAGGCTCTTCTAATCCAAGAAATATGCAAAAAAAACAAGTAGTTACTCTATAAAACAAAGCCATGAAAAAAAGTAACAAAGTAAAATTAATTTATTACTTATGGGAGAGTGGTGGCCAACCATACTAACTAGCAGTGTTTCAATGATTTTTTTTATTTTTATTTTTCCGATTTGAGTGATTTAAAATCCAAATTAAAGTTAGTTAAGAGATATTTCTCCAATATAAATATGTTTTAAAAATTCCATGTATTTGTATGTTAAATTTTCTTAGAACAACCTGCATAATAGAGTCATTTTCAATTTTCCATCCAAGACCAACAGTTGATAATTCAAGCATAGCTTTTTCATTTGATGAGGGATTGAATTGATTCAAATTGGAGATTAAAGTAGATTAATTTATATATCTCCAATATAAATAGGTCTTGAAGGAAATAATAATTGGTGCGTCAAATACGCTAGTGAATAGCTGGGAAAACAGAGTTTCAAGAGAGTTGATTTACGATAAGAAGTCAGTATTGTGGTAATAAATTCCTCATACAATATCGAAATAAAGTGATTAGAATTGTGTTGTAAACTAGATTCATAGGGGAATATACCACAAAAACAAGTTTCCAAAATATAGTCACTTAAGCATCCAAAAATAGACTCTCCCAACTATGTTCCTTAGCTACCTACTAGACATCCTCTCATTGTTTTGGTCATAAATTTTTCATTTCAACTCAAAATAGACTGATTAAAATTGGGTTAGAAAGTAGACATGAAGGGATACATACGATAGAAATAGGTCTTGCAAATATGCCCATTTGGTCCCTCAAAACATGACTGCCCCGACTGTTTTTCCATAATTTTCATCAAGCCCGCAAGCCATAAGATATGCTAATTAAGGAATTTTTCCAAGAATGTGATAAAAATGAATATGAGTGTTTGTAGGAATTTTATTTTCAATATAATTCATCTACATACATAAATAAATTTTAATATTGGTCACCGATGTTAATTTTCACAGCGTGTTGCAACAAAAGAAAGTATTTTTACATCTAAAGAAATATTTGAAAAATGTATGTTAATAAATACATGGGTATGAGAGACAAAATTCCCTATTAAGGATGGTGCCAAGAATTGTTGAAGTGTAGAGTGATGTTGCGAGTAAAAAATACAGTGAAACCAATCTTTAAAATAGTCTTGATTTCCCATATTTTTCGCATCCTAAAGTTCCGTGATTGAGTTCCAGATCGTGTTGATGCTTTCTTCCTTGACCTCATCCTCTGCCTTTTTGTTTAGATCTCTGTTCATAGAACCAAATGAAGGAAAAATAATTCAAACAATTCATAAAGCTTAGGACCTGGAGCAGGATGAAACTTCACTCCCCAAGATGAGAGATTGGGTGTTTAAATAGAAAGAAAGAAAGAAAAAAAAATCAAGAAATATTAAGCTCGGGACCTAGAGAAGCGTAGCATTTCCCTCCCCAGGACGAGAGATTATGCCCAAAGAAATCAGCAGAAATAAAAGAAAATAAAAACAACTAATGCTCAGGACCTAGAGCAGGGTAGCATTTCCCTCCCCAGGACAAGAGTCTAGTTCCTAAGAAATCAATCAAAAAAGAAGAAAAATATAACAAATACACTTAGGACCTAGAGCAGGGTAGCATTTCCCTCCCTAGGATGACATGTTGGTTCCAAATAAATCAATAAAAAAATAAAAATAGGAAAACTATGCTGAAGACCTAGAGTAGGGTAGAATTTCCCTACCCAGGACGAGAGATTGATCCTTAGATCAATATGAATCGTGTTCTTTCACCTCTGTTAGCCTCCCCAGGAATCGCGCCAAAATGTTGGTTTCCAAGTGTGAATGAATATTCAAACCCTTTACCACATTAATTATCAATCCAGGTGCATTGGTTATTGCAAGGCTAACGTGCACAGTATGTGTAGATACAATAGCACAATTAGGATATCAATACTGGATTCAATAATTTAAACAAAGAAAAAATCATTGTAACAACAATAAAATAATGGCAGTAATAAATTGTAAATCTTTCAATGCATTCACAACAATAAAGATACCAGCAATTAGCTCTATTGTTACAGAAATTACGAAATATGAAAAACAGAAAACAAAATTAACAATGTACAGAAAGAATGCAGCACCTGATCAAGAGAGTGGGCCCAACTCTCTAATCAGGGCTGCGATGTACTCAAAAACTTACAATAGTAACATGAAGATAACTTGGATTAACTCATTGAAATGTTCTGTTACCGATCTCCATTCCCTACATAGCCAACCCTATCTACGTCATCCCCTATGCATTCTATCCTCCCCTTCTCTCTGATTTGTGCCCTTTTAAATATATAAACAACAAAGGGGGAATAAACTCATTACAAAAACTCAATAAGGAAGATGATATCTGAAAGATATTTCCATCATGATTCAGCTAGCACAAGTCGAATCTGGCAATTACCATTGGGGCAATCTTAGAAAAATGCCACAACAAAAAATCTCCAAATCTGTCCTTCGAAGAACCCTACATTTCTCTCAATCAAGACCGAATTTTTGAAAAATGGTCCTCCAAAACTAATTTGGTCCTTTCTGCACAAAACCCATGTTTGGGATTTTCAAGATTCTTCTTCATTTGCCCGAAACGTTCAACGCAAAACTGTCTCTTGTTATCCAGCGAATTTCTGAGTTGGAATATTTAATTATCAGATGAAGATCAAATCTACAATCTGGAAGAGATCTTGGAGGCTAAAATAGTGAGTGATGTTATAACGAATTCATTAATAAACCATCATTGGAAAAATTAGAACCTTCTCCAATTTCAGAAGAGAAGAATCCACAAGAATCTTATCCAAGTTCAGAAGAGAAGAATCCACAAGAAACTTCTATAGATTTACCTCCTTTTCCACTTCATATTGAGGAAAAGTTCCTGTTATCTTAATGGTATGCTGATATTGTACACTTTCTTTTGGATTTTATGAACCCTCTTGGTTTCACAAAAAATAATGTAAAAAATCAATGTAAAGGCTATGAAGTATTTTATTATCAATGATAACCTCTATTGTAAAGATCCGTTAAACATATTACTTCTATGTGTGACTGAGACTGAAACAGAAAGTGTTATAGATTAGTTTCATGAAGGAATATGTGGGGTTCATTATGCTTGGAGAGAAACAACATACAAGATCTTGAGAGCAAGTTTATATTAGCCAAATTTGTTTTCACAAGTTTGTGCAAAATTCAGAAGTTGCATTCCATCTCATATTTTTGCTGGCAAGAAAATATCAACAACACGTCCGCTTGTTCCAATTTTGATTGAGGAACCATTTTTATAGTGGGGAATATATTTCATTGCAGAGATATATCCAGCATCTAACAATCAACACAGATGGATCTTAACTACCATAGATTATTTTACAAAATGGGTAGAAGCTATCCGAGTTAAAAATGCAACAAATATTGTTGTCATTAAATTTATTGAGGAAAACATATTATCTAGATTTGTTTGTCCTCAAAATATAGTGAAAGATAATGCACATGAATTTAGTAGTGTTAAAATGATGGATTTTTTCCAGAAATATCATATTTTATTGCATTATTCTACTCTATACTAATCTCAAGGGAATGTATTAGGAGAGTCATCAAATAATTGTTCAGTAAAGGTGATCAAGAAATTACTTGTACACCATAAGAGAAAATGGGACAATCACCTCAAGTATGGAGTTTGGTCCAACAAAAATTCACCCAAAAGATCAATAGGTAAATCCCCTTCTTAGCTTGTCTAAGGCACTGAAACCATTCTTCCTACACAGCTAGCCTTTCCTGTCATGAAATTTTTACAATAATGAAATTAAGAGCATGATGGTTTTCTAGGTGATTCAATCAGATTATAGAATTAAATGAGGATATAGATGAATTTCAATACAATATTAGTCAATATAAAAAAAAAAAATGAAAATTGTGTTTGATAGGAGATCTAGAGAAAGAGATTTCAGGGAAGGAGATTTGGTTTTGAAGTGGGATTCTAGAAGAGAAGAAAAATGGAAACATGGTAAATTTGATAATATTTGGTTGGGGCCATTCAACATTGCAGAGGTCAAAGGAGATACTAATTTTATAATACAAAACCTGGAAGGATCATGCTCTACGTTTTTTGTCAAGGATGGTATCTAAATCACTATATTCAGTATGAAAGTTGATTGCAGTACTAGTTCATTTTACATTACCAATTTTGTTTATTTTTCACTCTAAAAATTTGATTTCATAGAAAATAATACACATCATGAGGAGAAGGCACATGTATCTACTCGTTATATGAATCTGACATGGATAAGAAGTCCCCTGATGGAGCTAATGTTGTAACATCATTTTATTTTGACATGTATTTGTTGAAAAAGATAAAAATAAAATAAAATATATATAAGAAAAATAAAAATAAAATAATACAAAAATATATAAATGGATACAAAAATATGTTATAAAAATAATGGTGATAAAAAAGGAAAATATCCAAAAAAACAAATAAAATCCCTAAGAAAAATAAAATTATGCACGCCAGCCCTAAATGTCCCATAAGGTAGTTAATTAATCAAGTTTAATTAGTTTAATCACAATTAAACTATGATTAGAAATTTGTAATAAATTTTTTAATGGAATTGATAGTTTTTTGGTCTTGTGGTATCAAGCATGCAAGGGACCACTATGATCCTCTCCACCCGATCAATGGTGGGGACGACAGTTCAACACCCCCCCCCCCCCCTCCCGACCCCGCATGTCTGATGTTTAACCAAGTGGGGGGGTGGGTTCCAAAAATCAGATTCAAATGAACTATTCGTGCAATGTGTCAAGTGCCCAAGAAGTTTATATACCCCTCCCCCCCCTTTCAAATCTACTTACAACCACCCCCCCCAGAAATCTTCTGATGACCAGTGTCGAAACCTTCCACACTTAATTTGATCGTTCCTGCTCCCACCATGTCAACTCCACTGATTCCACCTCTCTACCACATGTTACATGGATTCAAGTTGTTACCCAATCGTAAATGTTACCGCCATAAAGACCCCGTGTTATGAAACCAACTCCAAAAATATAAGAAAAGAGAGATAAGCGCCTTATAAATAAGCCACTTCGAGGGGGTAATCTTCTTTACATTAAATAAATGGACAATTCTTTGATGATAAAAATGAAAAAACCTCCTTATATATATAGGAGTTCATGGGGTCACAATATAATCCTAGTCGACCTAACAATAATAATGTAAGGGCACAATCATAACAATATTGGGGTTACATGTGTACAACAATAACAATAATGGGGCTACACTAACAAAAATAAGGGACTACACTTGTAATATAGGGACCTAACATTCCCCTCTCCTTCAAAAAAGTTTTGTCCTCAATGCTTGAGTAGCTCTGGGTGCTTCTGTACAAAATTCTCATCCTCCCTTGTAGAGTCTTCAGAGCGTAAGTTCTTCGAATTTATGAGATACTCTAAAATTTATCGATTTCGTAGCTATCGAGTTCCTATTTCCGTGACTACTTCATGCTCCAATATGATTTTTCCTTCCTCATCAAGTTTTGGTAATATTGTTTGAACTTGAATTTTTTCACCTATAACCTTCTTTAAGCATGAAACATGGAAAATTAGATGCACTCGCGAAGAAGCAGGAAGCTCCAATTTTAATGCCATAGTACCAATATTTTGCAACACCTTGTAAGGACCATAGTACTTTGGCGATAATATATTATCCTTATTAGCTTGCTTGAGGGATATTTGTTTGTATCGTTGTAGCCGTAAAAATACCTAGTCTCCTACATCAAAACTTATCTCGCTGCGATGTTGATCTGCCTATTGTTTCATTCGATTTTGTGCCAAATTTAGGTTATCATTTAAGAGTTGGAGAAGTTTTTATTGATGCTTGATGTGATACTCCACTTCTTGAACCTTATAATTTTCTCTCAAATATGATGTGATGGATGGTGGATGATATCCATAAAGTTCCATAAATGGGGTCATTTTTCACTGCAGTATGCAAGGAAGTGTTATACCACCATTCAACGAGAGGTAACCACTTTACCCATTGTATTTGTTTATTAGATAAAAAACAACAAAGGTATCCTTCCAAACATTTATTCACTATCTCAGTTTGACCATCGGATTGAGGATGATAAGATGAGCTATGAGGTAGTTGAGTACCCAAACAAGAAAACAATTCCGTCCAAAAATTTCCAGTAAAAATGGGATGTCTGTCGATTACAATAATCTTTGGGTAGCGATATAGCCTTTGAATTTTTTCCATTAATGTAGTAGAAAATGTACTTTCTTCAAATGGATGAGATAATGCACAAAAGTGTGCATACTTGGTAATTCTATCAACTACCACCATGATGACACTCTTTTCTTCGAACTTAGATAAACCTATGATAAAATCCATTGAAATATCCTCCCAACGTCGACCTGGTGTCTTAATTGTCTCAACTTTATTTTGTTGGCAAACCAAACATTTCGCCACAAAATTTTGAATATCAGATTTAAGGCCATCCCAAAAAAAATCTTTCTTCACCCTATGGTAAGTTTTTAAATATCCTGAGTTTCCTCCTAAAGGAGAAGTGTTCAATTCCAAAAGAATATTTTGTTTTAGTTGGGAATTATTGCAAAGATATGAGTGATATTTGTACCATAAGGAATCATTTTTCCAACTAAATATATTATATGTACTAGGATCTTGCAACATCTTTTGAATGAGTGTCCACACTTCTTCGCCCTTCTTCCATTCATCCCTTGCTTCTGTTATCCAATCTGGTTGGATAATAGAAATGGCACAAAGCAATGCTTCCACCTCTTTATTCTTTCTTCATAGTGCATCTCTAACAATATTTAGCTTCCCTTTTCTCTAGATGATTTCAAAGTCATAACCCAACATCTTTTTGACCCATTTTTGCTATTGTTCTGAAGATAGTCTTTGTTGCAAAAAAATTTTAAGACTATCGTGCTCAGTTTTTACATTGATGTGTCTTCACATTATGTAAGGTCACCATTTATTTAGTGCATGTAGTATTGCTAAAATTTCCTTCTCCTAAATAGCTTTCTGTAAATACTTTCCTTTGGTTGGATGACTTTGAAAAGAAATGGGTCTTCCTTATTGCATTAAAACAACACCAATTCCATTTCTTGAGTTATCACATTCCATAGTAAAGGTCTTTGTGAAGTATGGCGTAGCTAAGACCGGTGCTAGGCACATTGCCTCTTTAAGATGTTCAAAGGCCTTAGTTGCTTCAGGAGTAAATAAAAATGCATCTTCCTTCAATAATGTTGTTAGAGGTGCTGCTTGTTGGTGTCCAAGTGTGAATGAATATTCAAACCATTTCCCACATTAATTATCTGTTAGGTCCCTATATTACTAGTATAGTCCCTTATTGTTGTTAGTGTAACCCCCTTATTGTTATTATTGTACCCCTGTAACCCCCATATTGTTATTATTGTGCCCTTAAATTATTATTGTTAGGTCAGCTAGGATTACATTGTTGCCCCACTAGGATTACATTGTGGCCCCATGGAATCCTATATATAGAAAGGAGGTTTTGTAATATGAATCATCCAAGAATTTTTCATTCATGTAATGTACTGGAGGTTTCCCCCTTGAAGTGGCTTATTTCTAAGGCGTTGATATCTCTTTTCTTCTATTTTTGGAGTTGGTTTCACAACATTTGGTATCCGAGCTTTGGATTATAGGGTTTCGCTCCTTGAAACAGGTCATTGTGACATGTTTGTTATAACGTTATTTTCTATGAAGGTTCAAAAGCTAAAAATTTTAGGTTGGGAAGCCGAAATCCTGAGGAATATCGTCACAAAATTTCAGAGCTTCGTTCACAATATTTTCGGAGATATGATCTGTGGAAGGTAGGGCTTTTTGTGGGCTCCTGAATTTCACTTAAATAGGTCATCGCATAGTTTTCACTATCATTTTTTTCTACGAAGGTTCAGAAGCTGAAATTTTTAGAGCGCAAAGACAAGATCCTGAGGAACATCTTTGCAAAATTTTAGAGTTTAGTTCACAATATTTTCGATGATATGATCTGTGGAATTTAGGTCCTTTTTAGGCTCCCTAATTTCATCTCAAAGAGGTGAGCATGGGAAAATATTCATAACTCTCTCTCTGAGCTCCAGATTGGAATTCTGTAAGTAGTGACTGGAAGTACACAGACCTTAGTTTCATTTCTATAAATTTTAGAGAAAAAGGAGAAAACAGTGGCACGTGGCAAGTCATACAACTTTGCTCTACTGAACCGGTCCATAATTAGGTAATTGTGGGACATTGGACATAACTTTGTCTTGAAGAATCCAAAGCAAATTAGACCTGTGGCATTTGAAAGAAGCTTCAGAGGAATACTACAGGGCCAAATTTCAGATATTTAGGTTCTACAATTATAGATATAATTCAATTTCATTATAGAGCTCTGCAAAATCAAGTAAAAGGTGTGTATTTTTTTTCCCGAATTGCATAAGTCTTGTTTGAAGAATCAAGTTGAATTGATTCCAAGGGAATATTGTAGAATAGATATCAGTATTGGTTTCTAAAATGGCCCCTAAAAAGAATTCAACACCCATTAAGCCTTTAGAAGGCTCCACTATGACTCATGAAGACGAAGAATGGCAACATGACATATCAAAATTACAAGAGCAAGTGCAACAAATTTCGCTCTCGCAAAGAGAAAAAAAAAATGACATGGAAGTTTTGAAGAAAGGTGTGGAAACTAAGATGGATGGTTTGAAGAAAAGTGTGGAATCTAAGATAGATGGCATGGAAGCTGGCAAGGAATCTAAAATGGATGAAATGGGAGCTAAGATCGATGACAAAATGGAAAACATGAAGAATGATCTAAAGGCAGACATAGAAGGCTTGACAAAGTCAATACAAGAAATGTTTCCTAATGGTGAAAATATAGTAGAGGAAACTCATGATGAAAACAAAATAAACGTTAATCGTGATTTCATAAACTCTAATGTTGGCGGGAAGAACCACCATATTCCAAAAATGGATATGAGGAAGTTTGATGGAAAGGATCCTGTAACATGGATACTACAGATGGAGCAATATTTTGATCTCCATAATGTGCAAAACACACAAAAGGTACGCATTGAAACTTTACATTTAGAAAAAAATACATTTGTATGGTATCGATGGCTTTGCTCCCGTAAAAATATTTTCACTTGGTCAATTTTTACGGAGGAAATGAAAGCACGTTATGTTGATACAAAGAGAAACACCTTCTTTAGCCAATTGATAAATCTCAAACAAAAGGGTTTAGTGGGGGAGCACATTGAGGACTTCCAAAAATTGAATATGAGGGTAACTCATATTCCAGAGGAACACAGGATTGATCTCTTCATAGGTACTTTAAAGGATAACATCCAACATGAATTTTACGTTTTGGAACCTGATTCATCGGAGAAGGCATTCAGGTTGTAAAGAAAAATTGAATGTAAAATTATGGCGACAAGGAAGCCTACCACTCACTTCTATAAAGAAGGAAGTGTTGCTACGCCTAGATTTCCACAACCTACAAGGTTGACACCACAACAATTGGAAGAAAAAAGAGCAAAAGGGCTTTGCTACAGTTGGGATAGCAAATACACTAAAGGTCATAAGTGTGCTGAGAAGAAATTATTTTACATAGATTGTGAAGAGGAAGAAGAAAATGAACAAGAAGAGGATATACACCAGGAACCAACCCTAGAAGAGGAATAAATGAGTCTGACCATATCGTGTAATGCATTGGCAGGAATTACCACTCCTCAAACTCTCAAGATAGAAGGACATATCAAGAAGAAAAAGGTAATAGTGTTGATTGATTCGTGTAGTACCCATAATTTTATTCATTGTAAGGTAGCCAAGGAATTGAATTGTTTCCTATACCCAGCACCAGAATGTCAAGTGATGGTTGCAAATGGAGGAACTATAAATTGCTCTGGAAAATGCCATAATATCAAGCTAACTATGGGGGAATATGTATTGACTAGTCCAATGCTTTCCATTCCTATGGGAGGTGCTAATGTTGTACTAGGAGTACAATGGTTACAATCTTTGGGGACGGTAGCTTTTAATTTTCAAGAACTTTTCTTGAAATTTTTTTCAGAAGGAAAGGAAGTTGAATTATGAGGTATTGTAGGGAAGCCAGGAAGGATAATAAGCTCTAATGTCATGACAAAGCTTCTAAAGAAAGAACAACGAGGCGTAATTGCACAATTATGCTCAATAGAAGTTCCAACATCAAAATCATCTATTTCTGCAGATCTCCAACAAGTCTTGGACAATCATTCCAAGGTGTTTGAAACTCCCAAAGGACTCCCACCTATTCGTGATCATGATCATGCTATTAATTTTATTCCAGGAAGTGTTCCTCCAAACATCAGGCCTTATAGATATCCTTACTTCCAAAAGAGCAAAATTGAACGTATGATTGCAGAAATGTTAGAGGCGGGTATAATTCAACCTAGTCAAAGTTCTTTCTCTGCTCATGTAGTATTGGTACACAAGAAGGATGGATCATGACGAATGTGTCCGGATTATAGGGAGCTCAATAAGCTCACCATTAAAGACAAATTTCCCATTCCTGTGATTGATGAATTATTGGATGAATTACATGGAGCAATTTATTTTACCAAGTTGGATCTTCGTTCAGGATATCATCAAATTAGAATGAAGACTGAAGATATTCGAAAAACAACATTTCGAACTCATGGGGTCTTTATGAATTTTTGGTCATGCCTTTTGGCCTTACCTATGCACCTTCTACATTTCAAGGGTTGATGAATTCCATTTTCAAACCCTTCCTTAGAAAATTTGTGCTAGTATTTTTTGATGATATACTAATCTACAACAGGTCTTGGAAGGATCATGTTCAGCATGTTGACAGGGTGCTCAAACTATTGCAGGAGAAACAATTATATGAAAAAACATCAAAATGTTTCTTTGGAGTACAAGAGGTGGAATATATGGATCATATTGTATCTCACAAGGGTGTTAAGGTAGACCGTAACAAAATTAAATCCATTAAGGAATGGAAAGTCCCCACAACCATAAATAAGTTGCGAGGATTTCTTAGGTTAACATGGTATTATCGCAAGTTTGTTAAGAATTATGGGAGAATAGCATCACCTCTAAAAACATTATTAAAGAAAGATGAATTTTCATGGAATCCTGAAGAAACTAAGGCCTTTGAACATATTAAAGAGAAAATGTGCCTAGCATCGGTCCTAGCTACGCCAAACTTCACAAAAACCCTTATTGTGGAATGTAATGCCTCGGGAAATGGAATTGGTGCTATTTTAATGTAAGAAGGAAGACCCATTTCTTTTGAAAGTCATCCAATTAAAGGAAATTATTTACGGAAACCTATTTATGAGAAGGAAATGTTAGCAATATTGCATGCACTAAAGAAATGGCGAACTTACCTAATGGGAAGACACTTCAAGGTAAAAATTGATCATGATAGTCTTAAAAACTTTTTGGAACAGAGACTATATTCAGAAGAGTAGAAAAAATGGGTCACAAAGATTTTGGGTTATGACTTTGAAATAATCTACAAAAAGGGGAAGTTAAAAGTCGTTGCAGATGCACTCTCAAGAAAGAATGAAGAGGTGGAAGCATTTCTTTGTGCCATTTCTATTATCCAACTAGATTGGATAACCGAAGCAAGAGATGAATGGAAGAAGGACGAAGAATTGTGGACGCTCATTCAAATGTTGCAGTAAGATCCTAGCTCATCTGATACATTTAATTGTAAAAATGATTCCTTATGGTACGAAGATCGGTTATATCTTTGTAAGAATTCCCAATTAAAACAAAATATTATTTTACAATTGCACACTTCTCCTTTAGGAGGACACTCAAGATTTTTAAAAACTTACCACAGGGTGAAGAAAGAATGTTTTTGGGATGGACTTATATCTAATATTTAAAAATTTGTGGCAGAATTTTTGGTTTGCGAGCAGAATAAATCTAAGATGATTAAGACCCCGGGTCTTCTACAAACTTTATCCATTCCAAGTCAACATTGGGAGGAGATTTCAATGGATTTTATCACAGGTTTACCTAAGTCCGAAGGAAAGAGTGTCATCATGGTGGTAGTTGATAGACTTACCAAGTATGCACACTTTTGTGCATTATCTCATCCATTTAAAGAAAGTACAGCTGCTACTACATTTATGAACACAATTCAAAATCTACATGGAAACCTGAGGGTCATTGTGAGCGATAGAGATCCCATTTTTACTGGAAATTTTTGGACGGAGTTATTTTCTTGTTTGGGTACTCGATGGTCAAACTGAGATAGTAAATAAATGTTTGGAAGGATATCTTCGTTGTTTTGTATCTGATAAAAAAACACAATGGGTCAAGCGGTTACCTCTTGTAGAATGGTGGTATAACACTTCCTTCCATACTTTAGCAAAAATGACCCCATTTATGGCACTTTATGGATATCATCCACCATTCATCACATCATATTTAAGAGAAAATTCAAAGGTTCAAGCACTGGAAGATCACATCGAGCATCAACAAGAAGTTCTCCAACTCTTAAAGGATAAATGAATTTGGCACAAAATCGAATGAAACAACAGGCAGATCAACATCGTAGTGAGATAAGTTTTGATGTAGGAGACTAGGTATTTTTACGGCTACAACCATACAAACAAATGTCCCTCAAGAAAGATAAGAAGGATAATAAATTATCACCAAAGTACTATGGTCCTTACAAGGTGTTGCAAAATATTGGTACTATGGCATATAAATTAGAGCTTCCTGCTTCTTCACGAGTGCATCTAGTTTTCCATGTTTCATGCTTAAAGAAGGTTATAGGTGAAAATATTCCAGTTCAAACAATATTGCCAGAACTTGATGAGGAAGGAAAAATCATATTGGAACCTGAAGCGGTCACAGAAACAAGAACTCAACAGCTAAGGAATCGATCAATTTCAGAGTATCTCATCAAGTGGAATAATTTACTGCCTGAAGATTCTACATGGGAGGATGAGAATTTTATACAAAAGCACCTAGAGCTACTCAAGTGTTGAGGAAAACACTTTTTTGAGGAAGAGGGGCATGTTAGGTCCCTATATTACTGGTATAGTCCCTTATTGTTGTTAGTGTAACCCCTTTATTATTATTATTTTACCCCTGTAACCCCCATATTGTTATTATTGTGCCCTTAAATTATTATTGTTAGATCAGCTAGGATTACATTGTGGCCCCATGGACTCCTATATAGAGAAAGGAGGTTTTGTAATTTGAATCATCCAATAATTTTTCATTCATGTAATGTATTGGAGGTTGGCCCATCAAAGTGGATTATTTCTAAGGCGTTGATATCTCTTTTCTTCTATTTTTGGAGCTGGTTTCACAACATTATCAATCTAGGTGCATTGGTTATTGCAAGGCTAACGCGCACAGTATGTGCAGATACAATAGAACAATTCTGATATCAATCATGGATTTGATAATTTAAACAAATAAAAAATCACTATAACAACAATAAAAGAATGGGAGTAATAAACTTTAAAGCTTGCAATTCCCAGCAATAAAGATACCAGTAATTAGATCTATTGTTACGGAAATTATGAAATATGAAAAAACATAAAACAAAATTAACAATGTATAGAAAGAATGTTGCACCTGATCAGGAGAGTGAGCCCAACACTTTGATCAGGGCTGCAATGTACTCACAAACTTACAAGAGTAACATGAATATAAGTTTCATTAACTCAATGAAATGTTCTGTTATAGATCTCCATTCCCTGCATAGCCAACCTTATCTGCGTTATCCCCAATGCGTTCTATCCTCCCCTTCTCTCTGATTTGTGCCTTTTTAAATATGCAAACATCAAAGGGGAAATATACTGATTACAAAATCTCAATAATAAATATTATATCTGGAAAATCTTTCCATCATGATTCAGCTGGCATAAGTCGAATTTGGCAATTACAATTGGGGAAATTTTTTGGAAAACAGCCACAACAAAAAATACGAAATTTTTTTCTTTTAAGAACCCTACGTTTCTCTCAATCAAGACAAAATTTTGGAAACATTCTCATGGGAAAACTAACTTGGTCCGTTGTTCACAAAACCCATGTTTCGGATTTTCAAGATTCTTCTTCGTTTTCCTGAAACGTTCAACACAAAATTGTCTCTTGGTATTCCAACGAATTTCTGAGTTAGAATGTTTAATTATAAGCTGAAGATCAAGTATGAAATATGGAAGAGATCTTGGAGGCTAAAAGAGTGAGTGATGTTATAATGAATTCATTAATAAACCGTCATTGGAAAAATCATGCATAATAATCATTATTTTATTAAAATAAGGGAGAACAAGTATTGTTTATCCAAAAGAGCATAAATAATTATGAAATGGTATTATATATTAAATTATGATAAATAATGTGATAAAATAACATTATAAATGTATGAAATGGATGTTAAGAAGCGATAATAATAATACAAATTAGTGGCCCAACATCTCCCCCAAACTTAATATGTTGCATGTCCTCATGCAACACAATGCCTCAGTATTAACCAAGTTATAATACAATAATCAAAATGCTCACCCCAGTGCATGTAAATATCTCATATATCTATAAAATTACCTCGTTACATAAAAAAGTGACATAATCATATTGTGAATGGCATGTGATAATAATGGATAAGAAGGGAAAATATGTTAAACTTTGGTTGTTATGAGAACATAAATTATGAGAATTATTTATCTCAGTCTTTTCTTCTCAAGATCTGTCCAATTACCTGGGATGCAAAATCAAAATTAGGTCTCTTATTCCACCTCAAAATAGTAGTGGCGTTGTTAAGATATGAATAAATGGTGACTGATTAGGCAAAGAAACTATCTTTGGTTAAAGATATGATACTTGTAGCATAAAGGAATGATGGATTAGATGATACAAAATGTAAGATATCAAATATCCTAAAATTCTCATCCTTGACATGTAAACTAAATATTTATAACTCAATAATAGATATAAACCATAACCACCATCATCTAAGAACTGATTAAATATTACCCCATGAACCATGAGTTCTGGAAAACCTTGTATATGCAACAGTCAGCTTTATCGGAAATTAGCTTTGAGGAAAAAAGGTAACCAAGTAGGTTATAGTATTAAATTAACTTCTATACCATAGGCATAGCCACTACCTCCAACAGGCATCCATAGCCTCGAAAGGGATGCCTTTTTAACCCATTGAGATGCGAGTGTCCCATCTATTAGAAATAAGTACATAGTTACAAAAATCCTTTCAATTTACTTAGATGTCAACTGAAGATATTTGTTTTGGCATGGTAACTAGTTAATAACAATGCCATTCATGGGAGCTAATGAAAGTGAAAACATCGGCTCGTGATGAGACCTCCTATCTTTTAGTTTTATGACCGAAGGCCATTACTGTGGCTTGGTGACCAGCAGTGGTAATGTCACTTTATTAGGACCTTGATCATGGTAGGTCAGCTTGTAATGAGACCTCCTATCCTCAAGTTGAATATTTATGTTTAAAATTCAACTATGGTTATCATTAATCAATAAAATAGTACTTAATAGATGGGGTGGCAGGTCATCTCCTTAAGAGCTAGGGATGGCGTCAAAAGTTGTGTAGTAACTATTTCCAACTTTGATAGTTTTGCTTCTCAAAAAATAATAACCTTCAAATGACTGCTGATAAATATATTTTTCATTGTTGAGATTGGGGTTGAGGAAGAGTTCATTATATAATGGCAGAAATTTTTAAATATAATTCTATGGTCATCATCATAAATTTTACAAGATCAGGGACTTGACCAATTAAGAAAGTTGAAAGCTGGCATGATGAAATCATCTTTGCATAATTATTCCTTAGAAATAAGATTATTTTTATAGATAAACAAAGTTAAATTGACTACCCAAGCATTATGACAAAGAGGACCTAGACCATTAAATGTATTTCCTGTTCACCAAAGAGAAAAAAAAAATAGAAAGACCTACATATGTTGAATTCCACTTAAAATTGGCCAACAATAGTAGTTGTGACTGAGGTAACAACAACTATGACTTGGGTAATAGCAAGGAAAGGGGAAAAATAATGATGGTAGGAAGGTGACATGAAGGAGGATTATTCACTTTACAAAATCATGAGGAATTAAGAGTGAATCATTCATGACAAGACTTACCATAATAATCATCCTTATTAATAAATACAAGACCTCCCCCCTATAAAGTATGTCTGTCATCAGTCATAGTTGGTCATGTAGTAAGTAAAATACCAATTAAATCTATGGAGTCAGTCAAGGACGTACTTGGTGACTTACCTTGGCGGAGTAACAACACCAAGTACTTAGAAAAATATCACCATGGAGTAACATCACCGAAGGAGTAACAGCACCGAAGGAGTAACAACATTGGATACTTAGAAATTTTTTTGGAGTAACAACACCGGAGGAGTAACAACACCCAAGGAGTAACAGCAGTGGCAGATTGACAACACTGATGGAGTAACAGCAATGGCAGATTCACACTACCAACGGAGTAACAACACCCAACACTTAGAAAAAATTTCGGAGTAACAACATCGAAGGAGTAACAGCACTTAAGGAGTAATAACAATGGATACTTAGAAATTTTTTTGGAGCAACAAGAGTGAAAGATTCACAGTACCGACAGAGTAAAAATAGTGAAAAATTCACAAAAATGATGGAGTAAAAACAGTAACAGATTCAGAGCACCGACAGAGTAACAACAGTGACAAATTCACAACACCGATGGAGTAACATCAGTGACGGATTCACAGCACTGACAGAGTAACAGAAGTGATGGATTCATAGCACTGACGGAGTAACCAAAGTGACATATTCACAGCACTGATGGAGTAAGAGAATTGACAGATTCACAACACTGATGGAGTAACAACAGTGATGGATTCACAACACCAGTGGAGTAACAACAGTGACGGATTCACAACATCGATGGAGTAACAGCAGTGATGGATTCACAGTGTTGATGGATTAATAACAAGGATGAATTCACAGCACTCACGGAGTAACAACTTCAAGGAGTAGCAACATCAAGGAGTAACAACATCGTGGAGTAAAAGCATTGCGGAGTAGCAGCATCCGAGGAGTAGCATCATCCTGAGTAGCAGCATCTGGAGTAACAACAACCAAGGAGTAACAACATTATGGAGTGGCAGCATCCAAGGAGTAACAACATCACGAGTAGCAGCATCCGGAGTAAAAACATCAAGGATTAGCATCATCCAAGGAGTAACAAAATCATGAATAGTAGCATCCAAAGTGACAACATCATAGAGTAGTAGCATACAAGGAGTAATAGCATTAAGGAGTAACAGCATCAAGGAGTAACAACATCGCTGAGTAGCAGCATCCGAGGAGTAGCAGCATCGTGAGTAGCAGCATCTGGAGTAACAACATCCAAGGAGTAACAACAACCAAGGAGTAACATCATTATGGAGTGGCAACATCCAATGAGTAACAACATCAAGAGTATTAGCATCTGGAGTAACAACATCACGGAGTAGTAGCATCCAAGGAGTAAAAAAATCACAAGTATCAACATCCGTAGTAACAACATCATGAAACTTAAGAACTCGCTCCTTTTATTTTGAGAACCAAAAAAAAGAAAAAATGTGACTTTGAAGTAAAAAATACGTTAAGCATAAAAACATAAGAGAAATCATAAAATAAACAACTCTTTATTGAAAACAAACAAATAAATAAATAACTTAAGTTACAATGGTTATGTTTTTTTTTTTTTGTTGTAGCAAAGTTGTTTGTGAATGGTGAATGAATGGAAAAATGCTTTTTGAGAAATGACTTGGATTTTCAAATGGAAATCAATTCCCCATTTCTCATGCTACAAATCCATTAATTGATGAAAAGTATTCATGTTATTTTCTCTGTGTGAAGAAACATCTTTGAAAATGTTTTTATTTCATTATCATTGCCTTCAAGAATCACTTCTTCATAAATTGACCTCATTTATTCTCCCTGGACCTGCAAAAAATGAGTGTCTACCTGCAATAAAACATGAAATCATGGAAGAAGTGAGGTGATATGGCTCTCCTAATCAAATAAATATGCAAAAAAAATAAGTAGTTACTCTATAAAACAAATCCATGAAAAAAAATAACAAAGTAAAATTAATTTATTACCTACAGGAGAGTGGTGGCCAACCATACTAACCAACAGTGTTTCAATGATAAATTTTTTGATTTTCGTCTGATTGGATTGATTTGAAATGAAAATGAAAGTGATTTCAGAGAGATGTCTCCAATAGAAACATGTTTTAAAAATTCCATGTAATGGTATGTTAAATTTTCTTAGAAGAACCTGCATAACAGAGTCATTTTCGATTTTCCAGCCAAGACCAACAGTTTATAATTCAAGCATAAATTTTTATTTGATGATGGATTGAATCGATTCAAATTGGAGATTAAATTATATTCATTTATATATCTCCAATAGAAATAGGTTTTGAAGGCAAGAATAATTGGTGGGTCAAATATGCTAGTTAACAGCCAGGAAAACGATGTTTCAAAAGTGTTGATTTACGATAAGAAGTCAGTATTTTAGTCATTAATTCCTCATACGATATCGAAATAAAGTGATTCAAATTTTTCTGTAAACTAGGTTCATAGGGAAATATACCATAGAAACAGGTTTCCAAAATCTAGTCATTTAAGCCTTCAAAAATAGACTCTCCCAACTTTGTTCCTTAGCTACCTACTAGACATCATGTCATTGTTTTGGTCATCAATTTTTCATTTCAACTCAAAATCGAGTGATTCAAATTGGTTTATAAATTATACATGAAGGGATACATATTATACAAAAAGGTCTTGAAAATATGTGCATTTGGTCCCTCAAAACATGACTGTTCCGACTGTTTTTCCAGAATTTTCATCAACCCTGCAAGCCAAAAGATATGATAATTAAGGAATTTTTCCAACAATGTGATCAAAATTAATATGAGTGTTTGTAGGAATTTTATTTTCAATATAATTCATCTACATAAATAAATAAATTTGAATACTGGTCACCGATGTTAATTTTCACAGCGTGTTGCAACAAAAGGTACTATTTTTACATCTAATGAAATTTATTTATTTATGTTTTTATTCATTCTATATTCTACACTACACTACTCTACTTTGAAAAATAAAATATATTTAAATATAAGAGTACTTCCAGTGAAGCCATTTTTGAAATAATTCCTCAATTATGAACATACCCATATTTGAAAAATGTTTGTTAATAAATACACGGGTATGAGAGACCAACTTCCTTATTAAGGATGGTGCCAAGAGTTGTTGAAGTGTAGAGTGATGTTGCGTGCAAACAACAGAGTGAAACCAATCTTCAATATAGTATTGATTTCCCATATTTTTCGCATCCTGGAGTTTCGTGACTGAGTTCCAGATTATGTTGATGCTTTCTTCCTTGACCTCATCCTCTTCCTTTTTGTTTAGATCTCTATTCATAGAAATAGATGAAGGAAAAAAAATCAAACAATTCTTAAAGCTCAAGACCTAGAGCAGGGTGAAAATTCCCTCCCCAGGACGAGATATTGGGTGTTTAAACAGAAAGAAATAAATAAAGCAAGAAAATCATGAAATCTTAAGCTTAGGACCTGGAGCAGGGTAGCATTTCCCTCCCCGAGATGAGAGATTAGGCCCTAAGAAATAAACATAAATAAAAGAAAAGAAAAACGACTAATGCTTAGGACCTAGAGTAGGGTAGCATTTCCCTCCCCAGGATGAGAGTTTAGTTCCTAAGAAATCAATCGAAAAAAAAAAATAGAACAAACATGCTTAGGACCTAGAGCAGGGCAACATTTCCCTCCCTAGAACAAGAGATTAGTTCCAAATAAATCAATCAAAAATAAAAATAGAAAAACTATGCTCAAGAACTAGAGCAGGGTAGAATTTCCCTCCCTAGGGAGAGATTGATCCTTAGATCAATATGAATCATGTTCTTTCACCTTTGTTAGCCTCCCCAGCAACGACGCAAAAATTTTGGTGTCCAAGTGTGAATGAATATTCAAACCCTCTTCCACACTAATTATCAATCAAGGTGCATTGGTTATTGCGAGGCTAACGCGCATAGTATGTAATAGAACAATTCTGATATCAATCGTGTATTCGATAATTTAAACAAAGAAAAAAACATTGTAACAACAATAAAAGAATGGAAGTAATAAATTGTAAAGCTTGCAATGCATTCACAACAATAAAGATACTAGCAATTAGATCTACTGTTACGACAATTACGAAATATGCAAAACAGAAAACAGAATTAACAATGTATAGAAATAATGCTACACCTTATTAGGAGAGTGGGCCCAACTCTCTGATCGGGACTGCGATGTACTCACAAACTTACAAGAGTAACACGAAGAAAACTTGCATTAACTGAATGAAATGTTCTGTTACAAATGTCCATTCCCTATATATCCAACCCTATCTGCGTTATCCCCTATGAATTCTATCCTCCCCTTCTCTTTAATTTGTGCCCTTTTAAATATACAAACAACAAAGGGGAAATAAACTGATTACAAAATCTAAATAAGAAAGATGATATATGAAATATCTTTCCATCATGATTCAGCTGGCACAAGTCGAATCTGGCAATTACAATTGGGGAAATTTTGGAAAATGGCTCAACAAAAAATGTGCAAATCTATCCTTCAAATAATCCTGTATTTCTCTCAATCAAGACCGAATTTTGGAAAACTGCTCATTTTGCACAAAACCCATGTTTCATATTTTCAAGATTACTCCTCGTTTTCCTGAAACATTCAATGTAAAATTGTCTCATGTTATTCCAGTGAATTTCTAAGCTGGAATATTCATTTATCAGCTGAAGATCAAATCTACAATCTGGAAGAGATCTTCGAGGCTAAGATAGTGAGTGATGTTATAAAGAATTCATTAATAAACCATCATTGGCAAAATCATGCATAGTAATCAATAATTTAATAAAATGAAGGATAACAAGTATTATTTATCCAAAAGAGCATAAATAATTATGAAATGGAATTATATAATAAATTATGATAAATAATGTGATAAAAGAACATTAGAAATGGATGAAATAGATGTTAAGAAGTGATAATAATAATACAAATTAGTGGCCCAACACTGATATTCTCCCATAATTCTTAACAAATTGGCGATGATACCCCGTTAACTAGAGAAATTCTCGCAACTGAATTATGGTTGTGGGGACTTTCCATTCCTTAATGGATTTAACTTTTTTAGGGTCTACCTTAACACCCTCATGAGATACAATATGACCTAGATATTCCACCTCTTGTACTCCAAAGAAGCATTTGGATGTTTTTGCATATAATTGTTTCTCCTCCAATAGTTTGAGCACCTTGTCAACATGTTGAATATGATCCTTCCAAGACCTGTTGTAGATTAGTATATCATCAAAAAATACTAGCAAGAAATTTCTAAGGAAAGGTTTGAAAATAGAATTCATGAACACTTGAAATGTAGAAGGCACATTGGTAAGGAGAAAAGGCATTACCAAAAATTCATAATGACCCTCTTGAGTTCCAAATGATGTTTTTATAATATATTCAGTCTTCATTCTAATTTGATGATATCCTGAACAAATATCCAACTTGGTAAAATAAATTTCTCCATGTAATTCATCCAATAATTCATCAATCACAAGAATGGGAAATTTATATTTAATAGTGAGCTTATTGAGCTCCCTATAATCTAGAAATATGCACCATCATCCATTCTTCTTGTGCACCAATACTATTGGAGCAGAGAAATAACTTTGACTAGGTTGAATTATACCAACGTCTAACATTTCTACAATCATACGTTCAATTTCGCCCTTTTGGACATAAGGATATTTATAAGGCCTGATCTTTGGAGGAACACTTCCTGGAATCAAATGAGTAGCATGATCATGATCACGAATAGGTGGGAGTCCTTTGGGAGTTTCAAACACCTTAGAATTATTATCCAAGACCTTTTGGATATATGGAGAAATATATTGTTTTGGTGTTGGAACTTCTAGTGAGCATAATTGTGCAATTATGCATTTTTATTCTTTCTTTAGAAGCTTTGTCATCACATTAGAGCTTATTATATTTCCTGAATTCCCTGTGATACCTCGTAATTCGACTTCCTTTCCTTCCAAAAAAAAATTCAATAAAAGTTATTGAAAATTAAAAGATATAGTCCCCAAAGATTTTAACCATTGTACTCCTAATACAACATCAACACTTCCCATTGGAATGGAAAACATTGGACTATTAAATACATATTACCCCATGGTTAGTTTGATATTATGGAATTTTCCAAAGCAATTTATAGTTCCTCCATTTGCAACCATCACTTGAAATTCTGGTGCTCGGTATAGGAAATAATTGAATTCCTTGGCTACCTTACAATGAATAAAATTATGGGTACTACCCGAATCAATCAACACTACTACATTTTTCTTCTTGATATGTCCTATATTGAGATTTTGAGGAGTGCTAATTACTGCCATTACATTACACGGTCAGACTCATTTCTTCTTCTTCTAGGGTTGGTTCCTGGTGTTATTTTGAAGTCTCTTGTTCATTTTATTTTTCCTCTTCAAAATCTATGTAAAAAAATTTCTTCTCATAACACTTATGACCTTTAGTGTATTTTCTATCACGACTGTAGCAAAGCCCTTTTTCTGTTTTTCCTTCCAATTTTTGTGGTGTCAACCTTGTAGGTTGTGGAAGTCTAGGAATAGCAACACTTCTATATTTATAGATGGGAGTGGTAGGCTTGCTTGGATAAAAAAATTATTTCTCTTTGTATCCTCATAATTTGATATCATTTCCTCCGTAAAAATTGACCAAGTGACAATTTTTTTATAGGAACAAAGTCATCGATACCATACAAATTTATTTTGTTCTAAATATAAATTTTCAATGTGTACCTTTTGTGTGTTTTTCACATTATTGAGATAAAAATACTGCCCCATCTGTAGTATCCATGTTACGAGATCCTTGCCATCAAACTTACTCATATCGATATTTGGAATATGGTGGGTCTTTCATCCAACATTAGAATTTATAAAATTTCAATTAACATTTATTTTGTTCTCATCACGAGTTTCCTCTACTATCTTTTTGTCATTAGGAAACATTTCTTGTATCAACTTTTTCAAATATTCTATGTCTGATTTTAGATCATTCTTCATTTTTTCCATTTCTTCTTCCATGTCATCCATCTTATATTCCATGCCAACTTCCATGCCAGCTTCCATGCCATCCATTCCATTCTTAAAACCATCCATCTTAGCTTCCACACCTTTCTTCAAACCATCCATCTCATCTTCCATGCTTTTCTTCAAAACTTCCATTTCATTTTTTGTTGCTCTTTGCAAGAGTGAAATTTGGTGAACTTTCTCTTGTAATTTTGATATGTCATGTTGCATTTATTCATATTCATGAATCATAGTAGAGCCTTATGAAGGCTTAATTGGTGTTGAATTATTTTTAGGGGGGATTTTAGAACCCAATATTGATATCTATTCTAAAATATTCCCTTGGAATCAACTCAAACTAATCCTTCAAACAAGACTTATGAGATTCAGAAAAAAAAAAAAAAAAATACACACCTTTTTCTTGCTTTTGAGGAGCTCGATATTAAAACTAAATTATAACTGTGATTTAGGATCTTAAATATCTCAAATTTAGTCTTGTAGTATCCCTCTAAATCTTCTTTTGAATGCCACAGGTATGACTTGATTTGGATTCTTCAAGGAAAATTTATTCACAATCTCCCATAATGACCTAATTATGGACTTGTTCAGTAGAGAGAACTTTTACGGTGTGCCACATGTCATTTTTTCCCCTTTGGCTTAGAAATTGATACATAGGAAACTACAACCTGTGGTATTGAAACAACCTTTTACAGAATTCCAATCTGATGCTCAGAGAGAGAGTTATGATGATTTTCCCACGGTCATCTCTTTGAGATGAAATTCAGGACACTAAAAAAACCCTAACTTCCACAGATCATATCTCCGAAAAACCCAAATCTGAAATTTTTACATGACATTCCTCAGGATTTCGGTTGCGCTCTATAAAAATTTCAGCCTCTAAACCTTGTAGAAAAAAAATTATAACAAAAATTCCACGATGACTTGTTTGGAGCAGCAAAACCATAAAATCCAAAGCTGTGATACCAAATGTTATGAAACCAACTCCAAAAATAAAATAAAAGAGAGATCAACACCTTAGAAATTAGCCATTTTGAGTGGGAAACCTCCTTTACATTACATAAATGAAAAATTCTTAGATGAGACTAATGACAAAACCTCCTTCTATATATAGGAGTTCATGGGGTCACAATATAATCCTATCCAACCTAACAGTAATAATGTTAGGGCACAATAATAACAATATTGGGGTTACAAGGGTACAATAATAACAATAGCAGGGCTACACTAACAATAATAAGGGACTACACTAGTAATATAGGGACCTAACACCTCGTGCCATATGAAGCATCTAAAAATATTTCATTCACCCTCTTTATAAAATAAACATGGTGTCTGAACATTATTCTTTTACGTAGTCTATCAAAATAAATCACATGCCCAGGCTCCAAAATTACCAGAATGACCCAATAGACAACATCCGTGAGCCCATCAATTTCCTGGTAAATCGTCATTTTCTTTCCAATTACTTCTTCAAAGGGAAAATCCAAAGTGACAAAGGAAAAAACCATGCTCCCGCGTGTGATAGACCTCGAACATTTTCCCCTAGTTGACCAAGAGTATAATATTCTACAGACATGGTGTGAATTTCATCTGTATGAGCTAGATAGCTGGATGAAAAAAAAAATCATTGACATGAGTGATGAATTGAGCCTCTGGGATTCTTTCCTACCTCAATTTATATTCCCACATACACACCCTTTCCCAAAACGAATTTCATTGTGTTAGTTTAGGTATATTCCCATCCAAAGGGTTGTTGCACAAAATAATAATGTCATTTTCATAATTATAGCCCAATCCATTTGTCAAATGTTACAGAATGAACAGTTAGATTCCCTATATCATTTTTCTGTAAAATCTCTCATGTATATTTAAAAAAATATCACTTTCCCTCAGTGAGCCAAGATATTTGAGATATTTCTATGAGAAAATGTTGAATTACCTAGAACCAATCCACCTTACCCAGCTTCAATGTTTCTAGAGATGACCAAACAAATCATTTCAATAATTTCCTATTTTTTAGGTTATCAATTTGACCAATGGGTTGATGATATCATCCTAGTTTTTTTGTTAGTATTTTATAAATATGAGAAACCATCCATTATTTTCAATTGCAATGGGTTCTTACTAGAAAATATCCATGATCAGTTCATGAATTTTTTAATAGAATGAGCCTTCAAACATGCATCAATCCTTATATATTTGTTTTTGTTCTATTAGTTAGACAATTTTTCAATTCCACTCGAAATTTTAGATTAACATGGAAACCCATATTCTATGATTCATTAGACCTCACTAGTTAGGAAAAATACAAATTAATTCTCTTTCAGTGATTACGCAAATCAGTTTGTATACACATTTTCCTGTTTATTTAAAATTTATCTAATCCCTATAATTTCTCCTGAAATTAAAATGATTCTTCATCTTAGTGAACAAGAAAATATAGGATATTGGTATCTATACCAAAAATATACAGAGATTAGATTGTATGGTTGTGGTCTTAGATTATATTAGATTATATTTTTGTACTGGAATACATATGGAAGATGATAAATATGGATGAGATGCATTTTGTGTTAGCTAAGAGGAAATCCCACTTTAAAATAAAAACTCAAATAGGACCTTTCATCTGTAATAATAGAATAGAAGCAAAGGAGGCATATCTCCTCTTAAAGGAAATGAAATTTAAATTGATTTTTTCCTAGTCTTATGATCCCTTGTGGATCATTTCCAAGCTAAGGGTAGAACAAAAAACTACACCTTGTGCTCATACTCCTAGAATAGAGATTTAGAATTATATGAATAAGGAGGAGTGGTAAGAAACCACATTGGAGGAAGCAAAAGAGAATATATTTAATCCTACAACATCTTAGACTCCGCTTTCACAGAAAAAAAAAATGCAAAGATAGCGAGGGGAATTGTTCCCCCTTTAGTTATAGAAATCCAGCAAAAAAAAAATTATGTACAAGAAGAAAAAAAAGAAACCTCTTTGGGACTCCTTTCCAAAATAAAGCACACATATTACACTAGTTTTGATAGGCCCTCATGCTACTTCCTTTCCTTGAATTGAAGAAATATTTACATGGTTACTAGCATCTTCAGCTTCTCAAGAGCCATTGGAAACATACCATACAAGACAATTAGTGTGTGATCGGAATGAACCAAGCAGTTTTTCTAGGTACAAGGAAATCAAAAGGAAAAATGAAACATTGAAGGATACCACTTATATATTATGGAAACAAACATCAACATAGCAGCAAAAATTACTTTCTTCCTTTGACACTGAAAAAGCGCTGATGAAAATGGCATTTCTTGAACCTAAAATCCCATTTCCCATGGCTGCTGAGGACTATAAGAAATTAATATTTTCCTTTGATACAAAGGAGATTCATCCTATTGACCATATTGATTTACATAAACAATTAGGGGAAATAATATATTCAACTTGAACCAATTCAGCCATGGAGGAATCCAAGTTGCAGGTTTCATTGAGTAATAACCATTCTCAACTTAAAATGGAAAACATTTCTTCTCTAGCAAAGGATACTAAGGTAAAATATTTAGAGGTGTTATATGTCAATTTGGGCATCACTCCCAAAACCCATATTAGTACAAATTAGTGTCTATCATACTCTAAATTAGTTGCTATTTGCCTTAAACAAGTCATATCATTGTTCGTTTTCATCCATGAAAGTTTCACTACTTGAAGTAGAGTTGAAATGCTCCATTGAGCCACCCCTAGACTATAGTAAGTGCTTTGTAGAGAATCTACTCCCATGAAAAGCATCATTTCATAGCATCTAGGCCCACTTGATTGTGTGTTGGTTGACTTGAAGCGAATTGTTCAAAGGGTTCTCGGAATCTTCCCACCTTCTACTGGCTTCTATAAATTGTTCCAGCTATCATACTATCTGATAACTTCAAATATGAACACCATGGAGCTAGTAAATCACTTATTCTCCTATTCCATTGAACAAGGAAACTTCTTTATCCATTTATGGAAAAGTCATTAAATGAACAATTAATGCCCAACTACCTTCATTTCTTATAAATTGAGCACTGATCATAGTGCATAGGGGAGAAAGAGTTTGAATTTGTAGAGGTATGCTAGTAAGATCACAGTTCTTTGAGGTATTGTTTTCATATAGTGTTATTTTGTTAGTGTAATGTTCCTAAATTAGCTTCAGCTAATTGGAACATTAATTTTTCCTTATTTATTTTGTACTTCATGATTAATGAATAAATTGTGAAGGAGGACATGTAAAACTCCTGAAAACTAAGAATAAATCAATTCCTATGTGAACAAAGACATATCTGGGCTATTAAAATTATATCTTGCACGTGTGAAAGGGTCTAAATCACAAGAGGGGATCCTATTTGTCCAAGTCAAATAGCGCAGTCTAGATGCATTGAACCTCTTTGAGGGACAACACAGTTCTAGAAGGAGGTTGTAATGTGAAAGGGGTTAAGTGATTCAAGGTGGTTTAGGGTTTGGAAAGATTCCTATCTTATAAAAGGAAGAGGAGGGTAACAAGGAAAAGGTTGTTGAAGATATTATTTATGAAGGTCTGTCTGCTTAGACATCCCTTGTTGGGCATTCCTATTCAGGAATCCCACCTCCTTCCTTGAGCAGCTCTTGGAGGAAAATAGTGCTAAACTTCTCCACTATCAGGATTGGGCTAAGTTTCACCTTCCATTACAACACTTCTCATGTTGAGGGTTGAGTTGTCTTGTGATTTGCAGCAAGTGGAGATCTAGATCTGCTCAGATCTAGATGATAGCAGTGGCTCTTCTCAGTGAGTGTGTCATTTAACCTCCTCGAAGAGTTCATTTGCTGAATATACTTCATATTTACATCTTGGCATTAGGCCAAATCATATTTAGAAGCTACAGTGTTGTATCTCTCCCTAAGACAGCGTTATTTGCAGATCTACAGCTACAGGGTGCTTTGCTTGCATTTTGGAGGAGAGATCTTCGGTGTTGGGATTCTTCCTTCACTGTGGTGATCCATAGATTGGCCAACCAATATATGTTCTATTTCAGATCTGATCTGCTATGTACTGGTATTATTCAAAATTTTTGAATCATTCTCAGACCTGAAGTTTTAGATCTCAGATCTACTTCTGGTGGTTCATGTTTTGAGAAAATTCCCAAGGGGAATGTATAGATCAGCTTTTCTTGTACATGGATCTGCATTATATCTATATTTTTATGTAATGATATGATATATATTTGAAGAATCAATAAACTTCTGCTTCAGCCCTAAAAATTACGTTGTCACTGTTATGTAGTCTTTTTACATGGTTGTAGCACCTTTTTCTTGAGGATTTCTTCTGTATTCTTTCACTCTTATTCTGTAAAGTGTATGAGTTATGCCCTTGATATTATTTGTGAATTTTAATACCTTATTTCAGTCATACCATTCAGAAAATCACGCTCACATGTTTCAGTAAATTTTTGCATAATTCTAGTCTTGGGAATTTAGGGTTTTCTAGCCTAGTTAGGAAAGGAGGAACTGTTTAACTTAGAATTTTTTTTTTTTTTTTAAATTAGACATGGGAGTCCCTCATAACCCTAGATATCATATCCAACCACTTTCCCATCTTATTTTTACGCATATCTCTGAATACACACGTTTTAGTGCCTAAATCCTCACTTTTCCCCACCTTTTGCCTTGTAAAACACTGTATAAGTTTTATGATATATATTTTACTGAATTTTAAGTGTCATTACACCTGTATGAGGTTCATGGATGTATTTCCACATTGGTAATAACTCATTTTATTCCCAATCTGTAGTTGTTCCTGAAAAAGGGATATTACAGTTGGAGTGATGTTGTTGATGTGATAAGGATAGGACTGAAGCTGGAGAAATTTGACATCAAATTGATCCAACTGGTTGTAGCTTCTCCTTATACCTTATAATAAAGAGATTTTTTCCTTTCCTAATGCATTTTTTCATGCTTTTATATATGTATTTTCAAATGCAATCAATTCACTTTGATTAAGATGAATAGATCATATGCCTTTATGTCATTTTCTGCCTTCTATTATAAATTGCAAGTACCAATCAAGACAGTTCATTTTTATTAAGAGCAATAGAAGTGACAGAAGGGAAATGAAGAATAGAGAAGGATCACAAGTAGGTGGTCTTCTCTTATTTGCTTATCTTAAGGAAAATATCAAGTGTCTTTCATCTGTTGTTCTAAGTGTGTCAACCACACTTAGGGGAACTTATCTATCCGTAGGTTTAATTTCTGTAAAACAAATTGGTGACCATACTAGGGACTGATTAATTGTCCCTGGTTGTTTTATCCTTGTTTTCCAGCCTCTAGTAGACTTTACCTGCTTTATTACAATAATTTGAATTTGTTTTGGTAGAAGAAGTGTGTTTTCTTTCTTATTTTTGAGATTCCTCTGGCACCAACGCACTGTTGGTCTTGACACAGTGCTCTGCATAACATTGTTGGCTGAGAGACGATGCTATGCAACTCACTGTCTCCTACTCAGGGGTGCATTTTTCCTCTAACAACCAAATTCATCATATTTTTGTCTTTTTCCATCCATTTCGGTATCTCGTTTTCTAATTTTTAAAGTGTATGATTTCCTCTAAAGTCGAAATTTATTATACTATCCTTTCTCACCTTCGATGTCTATTTTTTCAATGTTTCTTCTTGTTTTCTTTAACATTGTCGAAATAGCCCCAAAATTTAAAATTTACATTTTATCAGTTCTTTATTTTCAAAAAGAGGAATTGTCATTCTAGTATTTGTTTCTCTCGAAAGTATTGATTGATTATTTGTGCATCATAGCTTTTTTTCGTTCATTCATACTTAAAATAAATTGAAAATAAAAACATGCATTTCCATATAGGTTTTGTGAGTCCTGCATAGGAATAATTAGGGAATTTTCATTTATATGTGCTCATTATTGATTGCTTGCAATCTAATTTGTCTATCCCTTGTAGCTAAGGGTTTCATTTTCTAAATTTAATTGAAACAAATGCTTATCATCTTTGTTTCATTCTAGGAATGTCAAATACATGATGCGGTAAACCTAAAAAGAATATTTCTAAGCAAGATCAACTTAAAATTTATCTTAGTTAACCTAAGGGAGTGTTGTCACTTAATGATAACATTTTGAGGTATAGGCTAGAGATATGTTTCAGCGTCGTAAAACATAGAAACTATCATTAATTGTCTGCGATACATTTCGAGTATGATACGCCATACCACATACATAAGAATATCAGAGCTCGTCCACGTACCTTGAGTATATCGAACGATGTTCTAGTACTAAAATTATAAGGAGATTCTCTCACTGTGCGGTTTCGCATTAGACAACGCTAATACAGATTGGGCCTCCACCATCGAGTATATTTGGGAGGAAAACATTAGGTTTCTTACCATCCATAGGTAACCGAGTAGGCTGCCTTGTATATTATTATACACTAAACACAACATTCAGGGATATTTCCTGGACGTGCCTAAGTCCTTGGTTTATTGGTGCGGTATATTGTAGTTCACAGTTTCATGGTAATATTTTTGCCCAGAATTACCCTATTTTTGTTTATTTTTTTAATAAAATAAATCATCAATCCTGTAAGATCAACCCTTTCCTCATATTTCGCATATGAAAACAAATAAACCACCTTTACTGCCAGAAGATACACCTAGTAGGTGAAGGTGAGCTAGTCCTACCAAGTCCGGTACCTCAAGAACCTTTGGTGCTACATATTCATCTAATTTACCAGAGTCATATTATCCTTTGATTATTAAATCTCGAGTCATTTCTATAGATCTTGGTTTATTTTCTATAGTTGAGATGGAACCCTCACATTTACCTGAGGACACTAAAATTCAATCCAGTTAAATGGTAAATCCAAAACCTGAAGTTGTTTAACTGAATGTCGATCTGTAACCTATCATTATTTTACTAGAACATATTGATCTCGAAGTTTAACAAAAATAATTTGTTCCCATGCCAGAAGATGATCAAACAAATCATCCTTAGTCATCCATAACTATTGAATCTTCATATTTACTACAGATTTTACTTCCTAAAATTTATCTCAGCCCTGACGGTGAAGTACTTCAGCCTGGTTTCATTTCAATTGAGGAAGAACCTCAGGAAGAGACAATCCCTTCAAATCCAAATAATTTTGGCCAGGGATTCATCTTTATCCGTCTTTTCCTTGTTTTACCTACACTACTCCTGTTGATCCTACTCTATCTCAAGTCCCCGTAGATTATTTAGAGTATTTACTGGGTTATTTAACCATGGATGAGACAAAATCCTAGACTGTACCTTCTGTTACAGCTACAACAACATATATTGTTTCTTCCTCTTCGATGTTTTCTACGACACCTAAGTCTCATCTTTATGGTGGTCCGTCCATCCCACAGGGTTACTAAGCTTTAAATGGAACCTACACTAGTGCCTCCTCTAGTCCATCGAATTCACCCATTGTTGGTTGCTAACAATTGTCTTTAAAAAATCCTAATTGCCTAACATTAATTATCAACCTGGGTAAGTCCTTTTATCTCAAGCATCTACACAATATGTGCAAGCTATACATACAAAGAGTAATGCTAAAATCAACCATTTCATATAGATGCAATCATAAATCTTGAAGCTTTAAAGAAAGTGATTCATCTAAGAATTATAGCCAAAAACTATGATTCATTATTAATTCAACTAATTCGAATGACAATAAATGGAGAGCACTGAATATTAACCGAGATCTTTCAGCTAGATTTAAACTATTGAACAGAAGGAAGGTATTAGAAATAAATGTCTACGCTTTAAATAATCAAAACCAGTTCTTTTAACTAGCAACTAATTCCTTAAGGAAATAAATTGGAAATGCGTATTCAAGAGACTAAATACTAGAAATCAAAATTATCAAAAGTACATCAAATAAAAAGCGAAAAAGCAGAATAAAGTTGCGATAAATGGAAAATTATAACACAGGGAACAGCAGTGAGATCCACCAGAGACCGGGCCCTTAGCCACCAGAGAATACTAATTAACTACTCCAGAATATTTGAATAAATAGCAACGCGAATTATATATTAATCATCGTAGTCAATTGACATCACAATATGATCTCATTGTTTAGAACTAATTTTTGTGAATTACGATTACAAATTATGCAGAAGTGGAAGATACATGACTCATGACCCTGAGAACTAGCTCTCCCTATCCCTTTATAGCTAAAAGGAAAGATAAGTGTGATCCCTCAGGATCCCATGACAAAATGATATCCTCGGATAGTTCGTTCATTCTTGCACTAATCCTTACTAATTTATCTTTGATTTGACTGCATTTAGCGCGTCTTATTTCTCATTATTAAGTCTTGTTGTTCCTTCTGTTATTTTCAGCATAAAAAGAAACGGGAATTAGTTTGGACGGTTAAATCGTATCAGGATCATTTTTCATTCATTCTTCATTAAAATCCTTTCATTATATTATTATATCATGGCACAAGATGGATAAGGAAGATGAAAAAGGACAGTAATCAAGAGTAAATACATACCTATTGCAAGGCTCAACATACTCCCCTGCTTACCATTTTCATGTCCCCGTGAAAAATAAATAATTCTTTTGCAAGGAAGTTAAGGAGTAGGCTGGAGAGGATCTGTCTGTAATAGGCCTGAGACCATGATGTCATGCCATGTTTGAAAAGGCTACCTCTTCTTGTCCTTTAGGTAACTCATAGTCAGGATGATACCCTTCATGAGGATTCCAAATAATGGGGCTTCTAAAGCAACATCCCACCCAATAGGGTCCTTATTTTAAGATAAATTTTTTGTATGGGACTAACTGTCTTGCAGCAACTTTGAAATTTCCATAATTAAATGGTTCTCTTTCCTTAACTTTGTTGCTTGAAACCATCCATCTCATTTTGGATGCAACCAGGGATTTTTCCTCAATGGAGAGGAAATATGTTGTTCCTTTCTGCACAATTTCCTTATGTATGGGCCCTAATATTTTAAGCACGCCCTCCTGTGTCATCAGTCTTTTATGCTTATTAAACAATTGTAGAGGGTGAGTAGGTTCACTTCTTACCCAAATATCTAAGTTGTGTTCCTGTCTTTGGAACAAATTATAAGCCTTCAACCACTTGAGTTGGTTGACTGAAAAAGAGATAAAAGCCTGAAATTTAATATCTCCAATAAAAGGGCTAGGATTCACATCCACTTCTTTATCTAATATGAAATTATGCAAATAAAACTCACAAAGAAGCCTTTGTACCTTTACTCCATGTGTCTTACAAAAATTTATAAAATCCTCGATCGTCTTCAGCTCAATTGACTTGTCGTCTCTAACAGCTTTGATTTTTAACAATAAATATTGTTCTAATAAGAACAAGGCATGGTTCGTATCAGGGGATCGACAGGTCAAGATATCTGAATATAATGAACAAATGGTGTCCAACTGATCCCTGACGTTGTTCAACTTAGTTTTCATCCTCTTCAGTTTTTCTTCTTCCTGTATAGCCTTATCAAAAGCCTCATTCTCTGCTAGGGCTAATTCCCTCAATTTTTTTTGTAATTCCTGGTATTTTTGCAGGGAGACTGTCTGCTGTTGATGTTGCTCTAAAGCAAGTTGAGCTTGCATAATTTCTTCTCAAAGTTTTAAAATAATAGGGTCATTCCTTGACAAGAGGTCCTTAGATTTCCCTTCTGTTTGAGTGTCAATGCTATGAGAGAATACCTCTTCAGTCTAAATTTCCATATTGTGGGAGGACCAACCCTTCATTTGAACAGCTGCATTTACTAAGTTTTCATGCAAATTAACCTAGGTGGCTATTGTTCGAGTGGGTGCAAGTTCGGTTTGAATTACTATTGATTTATTCTTGCATGTTCTTGTTTATGTAGCTACAGAGGTCATCTCTGGATCATTGTTCTGAGTTTTACAGTTTTTAACTTCTCGTCGTAGCCTTCTGACTGTCTTTTGGAGCTTCTAGTAATTTTTTCGCAGCTTCTTAAGTTTTGCCCCAGCTACTTGGCTCTTTTGAGGAGAATCCACTCCACTAACGGGTTTATCAATGGTTTCTAGAGTTGCTTGTTGGTCATCAGAGTTGTGTTCCAAAATAAGCGTATTTCCTGACTGATTGTCTGACTTGTGACTAACTTCTATGTCTACAAACTTCTGCTGGTCCTCATGGCTGTATTCCAACAGAATTGTGTCACCGGACTGGTTGTTGGATTCCTGAAAAATTTCTGTGTCTGCAGCCTCTAGAGATGGAAGTGTTTCTATATGCCCAAAATTCTCTAGAACTTGTGCTTCCATTCTGCTGAGACCAAGTGGTCCTCCAGGTTGCATATATACATTAAGATTTGCAAAGACCTAGGCCATCCCTGTCTAGAAAACTTCCAAAGGATCATCTGGTCCTGCTTCACTTTCCAATTCATTAATTTAATTATGTTCTTGTTCTGAACTGGTCTCTTCTTCGGGCTTTGATGCAGAATTAGGTTCCTCTTCTTCGGGTTCTGATGCAAAATTAGGTTCCTCTTCTTTGGGTTCTGATGCAGAATTGGGTGCCTCTTCTTTAGATTCATAATCTCTTATCCTAACTGGACTGGCTATCTCCACAGGTTGATTGCTTTCATCCTAAATATTTGTAGACATCCTCTGGGATAGTTCAATTCTCATAGACCTCTTGCGTTTATGGGGTTCAACCTTTGAACAGGCAGTCTTTTTTCTTTTAGAAACAGGGTTATGCTGGCTTGTCTTCACAATTTTGGGATGTTGCATTACAGGGTTTTGCACACTCTCTAGGTCCGTCAAGAAACCATCCCAAGTTAAGCTGTATTAAACCAGGCTATGACTGATGATTAATCTAATCAATCCATGGTGACTTGTTATAGTTTCAGGATGTTTGGCCCATATTATTCTAACAACAGTATCATGTAGTAAATAATTCAAAAGAGATGGTAGATTAACAGTGATTTTTTGTTTCAAGACAGCTAGTAGTTTAAGTTGTCCTAGTCTTACCACATCTCGGTGTCCATCACAGGTAATGTATATTTGGATAATGCTTGATAATTCTTTCCATGGTTCTACCATAGAATATGGTTGGATGCCTTTTCCTTTCTTAACTACTTTCTCACCTTCGTCTTTGAAAGTTTCCATCGTGTCTTGTAGCAATACATGTTTTTGTGACCATATAGTTCCTTCTGCTGTTAGCCCAAATACTTCAACTATTACAGTGTTTGTGACTATAATTCTTCTACCTTTCACCATGGATTCCCCATTCTACATATGCTGTAGAAATTCAATGGCAATTTCCTCATTTGAGGGCTGAAATCTTGTGAGATAGGATATCCACCCTGCACGGATCAGAATTTCCCTGGCTCTGTCAGAGACCTCTAACACTAAAGTTTCGTAGTGCACTTTCTACCACCCATACTACTTGAATTCTTCCAACTATTGAAAAGGATGAGTGTAATGGAAAAATGCAGCAATACTAAAAAAAACACAGCAACACTTAAAGCGATAAAAGAGCAAGTTGTTGTAACAGCTAAGTGTATTTGATATTATTTGTGTTATTAAATTGCCGCATGTCGCGTGATCATTGGAATATCTTATCAGTCAATGAAATAATGACAACGCATGCCTCTTTTAATGGAAGTTTTGATCCAAGTAAATGTCCTGAATCGCCTTATTCATTAGACTATTATTGATGAAGTTCCATCTACTTGTATCATGTCTATGAGTTTCTGGAAGTCACTTATCTACCTGGCTTTATCATAATCACCTACGACATTGAAAGCTTTTGATAGTCGTACATATAAGCCTTGTGGAATTCTCAGTAACCTGCAACTCGAACTAGGGGGAAAATATGTTAATATTGAAGTTGAGGTTGTTGACGTACCCCTTGACTACAATATTTGACTAGGAAGACCATGGGTATATGTTATGGCTATGGTTGTATCTACTTACTTTCACATGGTCGTTTTCCCCCATAAGGGAGGCATCATAGTCGTCGATCAAATAGCCCTCTTTGGCTTTGGTTCCTATGAAACTGGAAATTTTCCATTTGTTCACGGACCCTCATCTTCTCTTCAAAACATTGGTGTAGGACTCTCTAAGTATTCTTCCCTAATGGGCACATTTTCGTTACCATCACCTGTGACATCTACAGAAATCACAAAAATAGAAACTTGAAATACAATATCTTCCACTTCATTTGATTTATGGGAGATTCCTAATGTTTCAGAAATATATAGGCTAGGTGAAAATAATATTTTTGGCTTATGCGTGCAATCCTGATTATTTTTTGCTGACTCTTTGGGTTGATTGTTCTTTTAATTATGGTACTTCTTCTTACCCTTTTTCATGTGTATTCTCAATTGATGAGAGAATTATGGAATTCATGATGTCAAAAGAAGAACCATGTACAATTTCTCATCAACGATCCCATCTTCCATATTATAATGAAGTTAGTCCAACTGAACTATATCACCCTACAGTTGTTTATCTCTTAACGAATTACATTCCTATCCATGTCATCGATTCTGATCGAATTCCATCAAATATCGAAGAAACGATTTCTTTCAATATTTCGACCAAACCTGGTGTTGTAGAAAAAATCCATGTCAACACATCTTGTTCTCCATATGAACTTGTCACTAGCTGCTCTCTTTTACGTGAATTTCGAGATGTATTCTCTTGGTCATACGAGGAAATTCCAGGCATCAATTCTAGTATCGTTGAGTACAACATTAAAATTTACCTTGATGTCAAATTGGTGCGATAGCACCTCTATCTTGTTCATCCTAATAAAGTTGTTGCCATTAAAGCAGAGGTTGAAAAATTTTGCGTGCTAGTTTTATTTACCCTGTTCTGCTTACCGATCGAGTTTCCAACATTGTTCTTGTCATGAAGAAACAAGGGAAAATTAGTGTGTGCATTGATTATAGGGATGTTAATCATGCTTGTCCAAAATACAACTATCCCACTCCCTTTATCGATAAAATAATTGACGAATGTGCCAGATGGGAAATTTTTTCCTTAATGGATGGATTTTTTGGTTACAATCAGATCAATATTTGCCCAGAGGACCAATATAAAACAGCTTTTATCTGTCCCTCGGGCACATTCACTTATCGAAAAATCCATTTTGGCTTAGAACTCTGGGGAAACCTTCCATAGGGAAATGAATTATGATTTCCATGACATTAAGCACATTTTTTAATCTTATCTGGATGAGTTACTTGCCCATTCACAGAAACAGATTGACCACCCGCTACATTTGAGAGCCATTTTTTTTTTATGTCATCACTACAAAATACACCTCAATCAACACAAATGTGTGTTTTTTGTCATTTCTGGTCGTTTTCTTGGTTTCTTCATGTCAAAAGATGAAATTTGACCTGATACCTTGAAGGTCCAGGCCATTCTAGATTTTCGTGTGCCTTCCAACCTACTTTAGTTATAGAGACTCCAAGGGAAGGCTAATTTTCTAAGAAGATTCATTCCCAACTACGCTGAAATGGCTAAAGGATTGACTGAACTCTTGAAAAAGGGGATTCCCTTCCATTGGAATGAGGTTTCGAAAGCTTAATTTGGTTCTCTTAAAGATACTGTGATCTGATAATCATTAATATACCCCCCAAATTATCAGAGTGATTGTTTCTTGTATCTCGCCACTATAGATACAACCATTGCTATATTTTTAGTGAAAGAAGAAGATGGGATTGAACATTCAATCCATTATTTGAGTCAAAATATGAATTATATGGAAGTTAAGTACACTTATGTTGAGAAGCTCACTTTGGTAGCGGTTCAAGCTGTACAAATATTTCACCACTATATCCTACTCTGGAAAACCATTCTCATTTCAGATTGCAACCCTATAACATACATTCTGTCACATCAATTTTTTGGGGGGGAGTGCTCAAAATGCATAGTAATTTTGCAGAAACTTGTTTCAGAATTCATCAAATCTAAGTCAAATAAGTCTTTGGTATTTGTTGAGCTTATCTATGACCTTCCCTCGAGTAGCATTGAGTCTACATCGGAACCATCCATTTCAGATGAGTCTTTGTTTTTTATCACGTCATTTGACCCATGGTATGGAGTTTATCTAATATATCTCCAAATCCAAACTTTCCGACCCAATACCTCTCGCTTGTGATAGTGACATATTCGATGACAAGACAAATATTATATGATCGTCGGTGATACACTTTATTGTCATGGTGTCGATGTAATTTTACGTAGGTTCCTCACTCATGAGGAGGCCAAGAAAGTTTTAAATGATTTCCGTGCTGCTACTTGTGGTGGAAATTTTTCTGGTTTCTCTACCGTGCAGAAGATTCTCTGCGATGGTTACTTATGGCCTACCATATTTCGCGACTGCATTCTCATAGTCACAAGTTGTCATGCTTGCCAGATATTTGATCATAAAACCCGTGTGTCATCTACACCAATAAATCTTGTCGTCACTATGGGACCATTTGCCAAATGGGGCATTGACTACATCACATGTAACCCTCGCTCGACCGAGGGGCATGGGTATATTATTGTCATTGTCGACTATTTTACCAAGTGGACCGAAGCGATGCTTACATTAACAACACATCCTAGAAAGCAACATTATTTTTCTTTAACCATGTAGTTACTCATTTTTGTGTACTACAAGCCATAGTTACAGATCATGGAAAGCATTTTCGCAGTTACATCATGACTGAGTTGACTGCAAAGTTAGGACTATCGCATGATAGTTCTACCCTTTATTATCTGTAAGCTAATGGAAAATTTGAATCCATAAAAATAATTCTTAAGCGTATGCTTCAACGAATGATTGGTGTTTATAAACGAAACTGGTATTTAATCCTCTACTCAGCTTTGTGGGCTTACTGAACCTCAGCGAGAAACACAACCAGATTTACTCCCTTTAAGCTAGTTTATGATCTAGAAGCTATTTACTGATTTAATGTGAAATTCCATCATTGAAACTCACGATTGACTTGTACCTGACACTTCTAATGAAGAGGTACGTATTTTAGATCTCATCCATCTAGAAGAAACGCGTCGTGAAGCCACATTGGAGAACGAAGCACATAATATACGAATCAAGGCACAATATGACCGTAATGTCAAGCCTCACACCTTCTAAGAAGGATAAATAGTATTTATTTATGATCAGGAAGCTCATAAGATAGGAACAGGAAAATTCAAACGATTATAGCATGGCCCCTATATTATCAAGCATGTCCTGGAAAAGGGTGCCTATGAGTTGGTATATTATGATGGGATTCCATTGTCGCAACCTCGGAATGGGTTGTATCTTAAAAATTACTATGTGTGATTTTGTATAGTAAACATTGTATTATATTGTATATATGATTTGATTGTGTGTGTCTCAAGTTATCATGTGGTTAGTAATCCGCTTTTCCTTTTGTTGCAAATGTCAGAATATTCGAAACAATTTGTTGGTTATGTTGACGGTGCTAGTCATAGTACGCAGAATCTATCCTCTGCAGCATGAGCCATCTTCGCTCCAAGTGGCGAGTTAGTGAGTTCCCAAGGGATTTGTATTATTCTATCTACCAACAACATTTTTGAGTATATCGCATTTATTGAACTCCTCTCTGATTCCATTTCACTTGGCATTCACCGCATCATCATCAGGTTGGACTCACAACTTGTCGTAATGCATCTTACTAGTGTTTATACCCTTTTAAATATATCTATTCATCATGTGTTCCTTAGAGTTTTTTTGGAAATACATTTTGACTACATCTGATATCAATACATTTCCATAAACATTAACACTTTGACTAATTATTTAGCGAATTCCATGTTAAATAGACATTTTTAACATATTTAATAATAGATTTTCAATTCACCTCACATAATTGAATACAATTTCACATAACCATAGGAAAACACTCAAAGTAAAATAGATAGATAATCAATTTTTTTACAAAAAATTGTGCCCAAGAGACGTTGCTCATAAGACCTCAAAATGTATACAGACATAGCATATCCTAGGTAGATCTATTGGTGCTCATGATAGTAGGTCACTTCTTGGGGTATCATGCGTGATAACATCATCCATCAGCTAGTCACACCAATAGTATGGCGTTGCAACCTCATCAGTAACTCCTTGATCCGGACATCCAGTATCCTGAGATTCATCCCCTCTAAATGATGTTGTAACTCAGCCAAAGTCTCGGCCAAGTCCAAATCCCGACAGACTGCTCTATTGACAATCCTCTCTGCTGGTTCACCCACCTACTCTACATGACCCACTAGTCAAAAAGTACCCATATATGCATAAATATAACATCTTTATTTTAGTATTGGAAACATAAACAACAAAAAATATGTAAAAAACCCAAAAAATAAAAAAAACATGGTCAAACAATTTTATCTATAGCACCCCATTGAGCATCGATTGGTAAAATCAAATATGGGTCTCCATGGAAATACATCCCTGCATATGGATGCTCCTCTATGGTGATGTACTATCATCGGAGTCAAGTAAATAATGCAATGGACAATGAGATCGATGGCTGACCAACATGTCTAGCCATCAGCTCTACCCACCACTACATCTGCAGATCCGTAAGACCACCTAAATCGAGTGTCGCATGTTGTGGTTGCATCAATGGAACTCGCTCCAAAATGAAAGTGGTCAAGATCGATCCATAGCTAAAAATCTTTGTCTTGCCACTTTTCACTTTGGTCAGCTATTATTGCATCTGATAGAGTACTACTTCATCCCTGTTGAACACAGTCGGCCCGAGCCACGCAAGTGCATACTTGATGTATGATCTATTTGTGACATGAAGTGTCACGCTACTAGCTAACTTTGCGATAGAGAATAGGAGTGTTCGCAAAGGCATATCACGCACATATATGATGTTTATCTTTCCATCTTTGCTAGTGTCTATACCTGGCTGACAAAATTGTCAAATGTAGTCTTTCACTGTCTCACCTCCACAGACAGAACCCGCAAGGGAAATGGGGGCACCATGTCTCTACAAACCTATCAGAAAGTAGATGTCATTAACCAATATTGGGAGAAATTTATCCCCAATGTGAAATTTCTATTGTGGCGGATCCCATGAGCGAATCAAGAACTACAATAGCTCCATAGGTTGTGTCATCCCTGATTGTCTAAATTACTTAAGAAACCCACAATCTTGGAGGGTTCTCATAGTGCCAAGATCATTTAGGGAAACCATATCCTATTCCTCATTTTATCTTTCTCACCATGTAATCGACATTCTAATATGATCAAAGCCTGAAATCAAACCATAAGCTTAGTTAGGATCCATTCCATGCAAAAAACTCGAGAAAGTTTGGGCATAAAACACAATACAGATTTCTGAATTGTGTCCAACGCACTCTTGTTCCTTATATAGAGTGTTGCAGAGCACCTGAGTGTCATTTTAGTTGCACTAAAATGTACTTTTGGACATCCAAGGGTGCGTTCCTCCTATGGCATTGTATATTTACCCTAGGATCCCCAAAACCATAAAACATTTGCATGAAACTGAAAAATAATCTTACCAATAGAAATAGAAAGGTTAGATCTCGTACCTGGTCTTGACGACATGAGAAATGGTCCATAGAATTTGTCGCAATCAGTTATTGATGTTTGGGGGAAAAACCAGCTCAGCGCACTAAAGAACTGAATGGTAAATGTGAAATGGTAAAATAACCTCGTAAGTTCTTATTTAAAAAGTATTTTTTATTATTTTATGCATATCTAATGAATTTACTATAGTTTTTACCCATGTTTACTATTTAAACAAGTATTTTTAATCTCTTTGGTGGTTCTTTGAGTTGGTTTACAGTTGATACAGTGAATTTTGATGGGCATGATCTTAAAATTAATTTTGACCACAAAGCACACTTTTATCTTTTTTTTGAGCTCTGTTAAACATTGAAAAAGGAACCCCACTGAAGTTATCTTTTAGCTCTTTTAGTCTCCCAAAACATGAAAATATTGTTGAGAACTTGTCCTTTAGAGATCGTAAAAGGAATTGAAACAACATCTACTCAGTATAAGTTTAACCCTTTTCCAAATTGGGATATATTATTTACGTAAAAGGAACACCCTAGTCGAACATGGCTAGGAGGTTCTCACAGGTATTATTTTATGATGTTTCGTACTCGGGGGACAAATTTACGAAAAATAACTTGTGGAGTTTTTCTTTTTGTCCTTTTTTCAAACTCTCTAAACATGAAAAAGGACCTAGTTTTCACTATCGTTAAACTCGTTAAAACCTCCAATAGTGATGGACATTTCCATCATTACAATATTGAGTTTCACCTTCATTAGACTTGTTAAAACATCACATAGCAATCGATTCACCCTAAGGGTGGAATTATACATCAAGCATATATTATCCTCCTCAATATTGTTAAAAAATAAAGAGGTACTGCTCAGCAACGATTGGGGAAAATTGGAAAGGGATAAATCACATTATGGTAGCAAGTCATTGTTTAACATAGTGCTCATTCACTTCATCTCCATGGCTTTTGGGTTGGGTTATCTGCACTATGGTCTATCATACCTATGGTCTATCACACCATCCATCACTTTGATTTTGGGTGAATGTTTCCAACTCATTCAGTGTCACCGATATGTTAAAGAGACGTCACTTAGTTATTCCTCATCCTTTGCAATACTCATAAACCTTCATTTCATGACCACCCATCCCTAAACATTGCTTCATGAGTTACATTATGTCTCAAAGATCATTACTCATGTTTCATGTTGTTGATGGGGGATACATCAAGACCCTCCTACAACAAGTCGCTTCCTATCAATATCAACTAATCATCTAGGAAGTTGACTTATAAACGCCCTTCCAGTACCTTGGAGTTTGCATACATCAATGGAAATTTTCTCATTTTTGGCGATAGGTTGACATCACTAGCCTTCGACAGAAAAAATTTGTATGGTGTTCGGCATTAAATCATCTATTCACACCATGCATATTGTACTGCAGTATCTTGAGAGACATTATCATCATCGATGGTTTCTCTCGTGTCTACTAACGACTTACATCATTCGTTGGTAATCAGACAGGGTCTTCCCATGTTCAAATTTAGATCACATATTGACATGGTAAGACTCGTATTTGAGCGATCGAGTGAATGAGATAGAAGACCCCAGATCTAGTTTCATCCATCCAGGCTGCGATTTCAGGAGTAGTACCACATCATCCATACAATGGTATTTACACTGATGGTCATTATATCATGGATCTATATTTTTAAATGACTTTCTGATGTTATGATAGTTTATGTTTTGAGTATGGGTATGCCTCCCTGAGAAATTCATGTCCAAGATGAGAAAGATATCATGATGTAATGTATTGTAATTGATGCAGGTCACTGTCCACTTCAGATCCTACTCATCATACTGTAAAGCATATAATTCAACATTATCATTTTTTACTTCATGCTTTACGGGGCAGCTACTACAAGTCAATTTGGGCATCACTCCAAAAAACCAAATCAGTAAAAATTAGGTTCTATCACACTCTAAATCAATTTCTATTTTCCTTAAACAAGTCATCTCATTTTTTACTTTCATCCATGAAAGTTTCACTGCATTAAATCCAGTTGAAATTATCGATTGAGCCATCAAAGCACCCCTAGACTTGAGTAAGTGCTTTGTAGAAAATCTACTCCAATGAAAAGCAGTGTTTCAGAGCATCTAGGCCCACTTGAGAGTGTGTTGGTCGATTGGGAGATAATTTTTCAAAGGACTACAATAATATTCCCACCTTCTAGTGGCTTCTCAAAGTTGTTCCAGCTATCATACTATCTGATAACTCCGAATCTGAACACCATTGAGCCATTAAATCTCTTATCCTCCTATTCCATTGAACAAGGAAAATTCTTCATTCATTTATGGAAAATCCATTCTATGACCAATTAATGCCAAACTACCTTCATTTCTTATAAATTGAGCACTGATCATATTGCAGAGGGGATAAAGAGTTTGAATTTGTAGACTTATGCTGGTAATATCACATCTCTTTGAAGTATTGTTTGCATGTAATTTTATGCTACTGGAGTGATGTTGCTTATGTGATGAGGATAGCACTGAAGCTAGAGTGAGTTGACATCGAATCAATCCAACTGGTTGTAACTTCTCCTTCTACCTTATAATGAAGAGATTTTTTCCTTTCCTAATAAATGTGTTCATGTTTTTATATATGTATTATCAAATGCAATCGATTTAGTTTGATTAAGATGAATAGATCATATGCCTTTATGTTGACTTTTGTCTTCTATTAGCAATTGCAGGTACTAATAGGGTGAGTTCAGTTCGATTGGGAGCGACGGAAGTGAAAAAATGGAGACCAAGAATAGAGAAGGATCACAAGTAGGTGTTCTTCTCTTATATGTTTATTTAAGGAAAAGATCAAGTTTCTTTCATTTGCTGTTCTAAGTGCTCCACCACACTTAGGTAAGCTCAACTATCCATAGGTTTTATTTCTATAAAAAAAATGTTAAATCTTTTGAGGAGATGATTAAGAGGAAAAATTATGACACTCAAACATTGAGAAAACAATTAAAACTTCCTACTACTGAAGACCCTCACACTAAAGAGATTAGTGAACTAGAGAAGGAAAAAGAGAACATGTTCAAAATTATAATTGAACAGAATAAACAGATAAAAAATATGGAGACAGAATTATAAATTTTGTTAAAGGAGAAAGTACAAAAATAAACTTAAGTAATAGTTATTCCTTTATCAACAATTCCTATTATAGGTACTTCAACAACATGGGTTTCCACTTCAACAATTACTACAACAAGAGTGATTCCATCCACTTATCCAAAAACTTCTCTAGTCAAAGCCATGGGATGTCTATCATTAAGGGGATAGGAAATTTAGAAATTGAAATCACAACTTCACAACCTCCAAGAGCAGAAAATTAAGATTGAAAATTCATATGTGGCAGAAATCCAAAAGAGTCACAGGCTGACTCAAAGAATAGACACTCTGGAAAATGAATTAGAAATTTCTCAAACACTTGCACAAGCCAAAGAAAACATATGGAAAGATAGAAATGAATATATAAAATATTTATTCCCATAAATCGAAATTATTTTTGAACAATAAATATTACTGGACAAATCAAAATAACTAATAGCTTAGGTAAAGAAAGAATTGGGTAACAAATCAGGAGATGCAGCAAAAATATTTTTGATTCTAAATTAAAAACTAAAAGAGGAACTCAAAGAGTATGCCTTAGATGATAGAAAGGAACCAATTGTGGAGTTTAGAAAGGTTCACATCAAAATAAATGTAATTCTAAAACTTGGAAACAAATGCCACAATTTAGAAGCCAACCTCCAAAATTTTCACAGAAATTTTAATGTACTGCATCAAAATGGACTGCCAGGTTTAAGGGGAATTGTGGATAACATGATTATCCTTGAAGAATATCATCAAAGTTTGTATTCAATAGCCACATACAAATCCAAATTTTCTAAGATCAAAGGGACAATTACAGTGAACACATTCATTGAGGATTTAACTTTTAACTTGTTAATTCAGCATGAGATAAAAAAATATGTTTGTAATTAGACCCACTTTTCAGAAATACACTGAAGTTGATGAAAATTACAAAAATTTAATCAAATCCATGATCAAATATGAGGAAATATGGGACAAATTATGTCTACTCATTGATTGAATCAACAAACAGGTTTACAACAGTAATTCTGAGTTCTAGCAACAACAAGTAATATTACACGAAGAAGTGGATAGATAGTTAGAGAAAGCAACATATTAGCATATTTTATAGACCAACCATCAGTATTATCCTCAAATTTAGTGCCAAACAGCTTCAAAAATTTTATTTTCCTCTCTTATAGATCTATTTTCGTAAAAAAAAAAAAAGTGAAATATCATTGTAAATATATCTTGATATTTAATCAAGATGTTTTAGAGAAAATTTTATAGATACTTTGTAGAACAAAGTATGATGGGTTAAACCATTGTGATAGATTTTTTAGCATAATTTTACCCTTCTAAGTTATTTTTGAAGTAATAAAAGGATTTTGGATTCATTTCGAAATAACTTTTGTCCTTGTACGTTCTTCATTGTCAATTATTATCACTATGTTTTTCTGCATGTGTTTTAAGTTTATGGGATTTTGGGTAAGAATAGATTGAGTATCAGTGTTTCTGTAATCTCATATGAAGTTATAATCCTTTAAAGAGATTAGTTTTTTGGACTGTTTGTATGAGATAACTCCTCTACATTGTTGAATTATCATCTTCCCTTAAATTTTTTAAAACATGTGTTTTTTTGTTGTAAAATAATTTTACACACATCCACCACATGAAAAGTTAAATAATCAATTTGATATTTATCAAATCATATAAATTCTAAAGTTTCAACCTTACACATCTCATCAAAGATAAATCACTGTTAGGGGTGAATAATTAGCCCTTCTAGTATATCATAAATAATTAATAATTTCACTTGTTTAAACTGTTTAGATCTTTGGTCATCCAGAATACTTTAAAACATAACAAAACATTATAGATCCTCTAGCATAATTCCTGAACTAGAATTATCTATGAGGTTACAACAAAATTTTCTAGTTTGTACTCTTGCATACAATTTCTCTCAGCCCCATACATCAAATGAATGCAATTATTTATATGCCCATACACCAAATGAATGCAATAATTTATATATTACTTTATGTTCACTGGGTATGATGCTTTACTACACTTCCTTTTCTTAGATAACTACTCGTTACTGGTAACGTGTATACTTAGTTCGATATTCTTAGTCTCCCACACACTAACAAGGAAATGAGTGTGACTCTCCTCTCATTATATGCAATTACTTTGGTAATGTGTTAAAACTTTTCCCTCCTTGAGTACTTTTTTATATAAAAATTTATACATATTCTTATGACGTAATAAGTTACATAAAACTAAATATATATTTGGCTTTATATAATGTTATTCTCTAACAATTCATATCCATCTCATATTATTTCATAATTCACAAATAAGTTAAGAAGAGTGAAAAGGTTTAGTAGCATTAGTTTTTCAACAATTCATGATTAATTAACGATCCACTAGTGAAAATATCATAAGTACAGTTATAACTAACAAAACATATTTCCCTTGATCAACTTACAATCTCCAATCACCCCCCAAAACTTAATACATGGAAAGGATTGATAAAATAAACGTTGAAATAAATTTACTAGGAATAACCATACTTTCAGCAGTAAAAATTAAACTCAAACTCTAACCATATGAGTTTCTCAAATTTATCCACTGGAGAAACCATTGTAGCTTCATTTGTGCAAGGTTAATGGAGGTGTACTAGGAAGAAAAAATATCCACCCAACATTGAACTGATCGTCTAGTCCCCCCTCACCAAATATCTCTTACCAAAGGAATAAACAACCTCTTGTGATTCCAGATAAGGTATTTTATGCCTTACTTCCCTAACATATTTTTCCTAAGAAGTGTCCCTATTTTTAGGGTCCGCCAACCACTAGCCTATACTTTCTTTATTTTTTACTTAAAGCCTGCCTTTCTCTCCTGCGGTGCTTTATTCCACCCTTTACCCATTTTTTTTATGCAATTGAGTGATTTAATCCTAGGGACTTTTAGGAGTTATTTAAGGGAATATTTTCTTGATCTCATTCACCAATACTAGTTTCTAGATCTTGGAAAGAATCCATTAACTATAGTGTTTCATTCCTAAGTAGTATCCAAATTTTCTAGTAAAAAAAAACATTTATTACATCATCATACTTTACTATTCACTTTAATTAAAGTCCACCATGGCTTTCTAGCCTTCACATATAAAATTAAAAATATATTTACATTGAAACATAGGGGTATTGCATCTCCCCCCTCTTTTAAAGTTAAAACTTTCCTCATTGTTTATTTTTCATTTGCTTCATTCTTGAAAAATGTTGGCTAAGCTTCTTTCATTGTATCCTCCCTCTCCCAAGTAACCTCCTCAGGTGTAAAGTTCATCCATTGCACTTTAACCCGATTGACAACTCGATTTCGGACTATGATCTCTTTCCAATCTAAGATGTGGAGTGGTTCTGGCAAGAAATATCCTTTGGGTTCCACCTGTATCAAGTTCCAATGAATGACGTGAGAATTATCACGGATATACTTCTTTAATAAAGACACATGAGAGACATTGTGAAATTTAATATGGTTCGAAAAAATTAGGTGATATGCTACTGGACCAACTTTGTCCAAGATTTCAAAATGCCCACAAAATCATGGCACCAATTTTCCACAAGTCCTGGATCATAAAGTATGTTTCCTCAATTTCTCTCTTAAATAAACATGTTCTCCAATATTAAATTCTTTATGAATTATTTTCTTATCCATATACATTTTCTAGTTGTCTTGTGTCATTTTGATGTTCTTTATAATCTTTCATACTACCTATTCCATTTCCTACAAAGCATTCAGTCCTAATTTAAATATATCCTTTGAATGACTTCAACTGTGTGGTGTATGAAATTTTCCTCCATACAAAGCTTGAAAACGACTCATATTTATTTAATTTTGGTAGCTATTGTTGTATGAAAATTCTTCTAAATGTAGAAAAGCTTCTCATCTAGTAGGCCTCTCCATCATGTACATTCACAAAATATCCTCCAAGATCTGATTAGTCCTTTCTCTTTGTCCATCTGTTTGAGGTTAGTATGCAGTGTTGAAATTTAATTGAGTCCCCATGCCCCAAAACAACATTTTCCAAAACATGGAGGTAAATTTAGCATCTCTTTATGACACTACCATCTTTGGTACGCAATGAAGTAAAAAAATTCCTTCATGAAAACATTAGTAATATGTCTGACTCCATAAGTATACTGCACTGGTATAAAATGTGTTGCTTTGGTCAAAGTGTCCACCACCACCATCATGGAGTCTTATGTTTGTTGCATTGTTTGTTGAATTTCTAGGTATTTATGGTCTCTTGAAATGGAATTTTTAATATTCTCTACAATTTGTTTTAATACCGCTACTGATTAATCCCCCTACAACATGTGCATGTCTTCTTAGAGAATATGCAATTTTATTTTCTTTGCCTTTTCTGTGTTTAGTATCAAAATCAAACTCAATAAGGAAATCTATCCAACTAGACTGTCTAACATTATGATCTAGTTGGCTAAAGAAATATTTTAGACTAATATGATATGTTATCAAGGTAATTTTTTTTCCTAATAGGTAATTCCTCCACATATTAAATCATGTATTACAACGGCAAACTCCAAATCATATACAACATAATTATTTTCATGTGATTTTAGTTTCCTAGACTCATAGGCTACTACTGTATTTTATTGCATCAAAATTCCCCCAAGGCATTCCATACAAGCATCAATGCACACAATTACTTCATTGTTTGGGTCTGCAATTTTCAGTATAGGAGCTAATTTCAATAATTGTTTTAATTTTTCAAAACTTTCCTAAAATTTTGTTGTCCACTCAAATTTTATCCCCTTTTTCTGTAAGAATGTAATAGGGTGAGACAATTTTAAGAAACCCTTTATAAATATTTGATAATATCCTGTGATCCCCATAAATGAGTGGGTTTCTAAGACATCCTTAGGTGTGTGCCAACTCATAATAGCACTAACCTTTTTAGGTTCAACAAATATTCCTTCCTTGGAAATGACGTGACCCAAATACTATATTCTATATTTTAAAACTCACATTTATTGAGTTTAGCATATAGATGTTATTCCCTTAAAGTTTATAACACTAATCTCATATTTTCTTTGTGCTCTTCTTCATTTATGGAATACACTAAAATTTCATATAACAAAACAAACCTATCAAGGTATTTTTGAAGTACATTGTTCATTAAACACATAAAGTTTGCTAGTGCATTAGTTGGGCCAAAGGGTAACACTACAAATTCATATATCACATATCTGGTTCTAAAAGTTGTCTTATAAATATCTTCATATTTTTTCCGCAGTTGGTGATATTCGATCCTTAAATCAATCTTTGAAAATATAGTTTCCTCACTCACTTGATTGAAAATATCATCAATTTGGGGGAAAATGTATATATTTTTTACAGATAACTTATTCAATTGGTGATAATGAATGCACATTCTAAATGTGGTATAAAGTCACTGGGTTTGATGTAACCTTTATCGAACAGTTCTTGTAACTGCATTTTTAGTTCTAGTAACTTCAGTATACTCATTTGGTAAGAAGATATAGACACTCGGGTAGCACCTAGTACTAAATCGATGGAGAAATTTGTGTCTCTATGAGGAGGTAAACCTAGGATTTCCTTCAGAAAAATATCTTGGAATTCACTCATGAGTGGTAGGGTCTCTAAATTTTCCTTTTTTGTTTGTTATTTATTTGTTTCCACCCACACCATGTATATCTGGGATCTTTTTCTTGCATTCCTTTTCAGTTTCAAACCTCAAATTTGTTGGACTGATATTGGTTTTGGTTTACCTCTAATTAATTAGGTTTTCCCATCTTGACTCATACAACTCATTATTTTCTCCAAATAGTTTATAACAACTCTATGTTTCTCCAACTAGTTCATTCTTATTAATATATCATAGGATCCTTAAGGAATAAGGTTTAAATATACTTCTGATGGATGACCACTTAATTCAATGAGATACTATCTTATTTGAATAGTTACCTTCCTTTTGGTACCAGTTTCTAACTGTACCAACCATGTGTTCTTAAATTTTTTAGATTTTAATTTACATTTTTCACAATTTGGGGACTAATGTAACTTAAACTACCCCATGGATAGATTAAAACATAAACACATTCATTTAAAATTGTACCTTCAATCTCAATCATGGTATATTGATGCACAACTTGTATGTCCTCTAATGTTGCACTAGTCCTGAGAATATTACTGGCAACATCATTCCGAGTTGTTGCTTCGTGGACCACTTGAAAATTCTGAACAAATCTAGGATTATGTGGTCATTACCTTAAAAAGTGAGGTTCTCCACAACCCCAACACTTTAGCGGTTCTCTTTCCTTAACCCCACTACTCTCTTTTTTGTTGAGGTCCATGGGTTTTGCCCTAGTGTGAAACTGTGAAGGATAATTTTCATTTCCCTTGTTGATATTCTTCCTCTGATGATCCTTTCCAATTTTCTTAATATAAGGAGTTTTTTGTCATTTTTTACTCGTTACATTCTTCTTTTTGTCCGTAATTTGCCATGGTTTTTATCCTTCACTTATGTTCTTGAACTATTGATAGCAGAATCTCACTTTCCTTAGCATCTCATCCATTGTCTTAGGATTTTCGAATTCAATCCTTTCTTTGTAAGGGTATGGTAAAAAGTTCAAAAATTGTTGCACCTTGGATTTATATTCTTTAATATAGGGAAAATATTGTAATAAGTTTGTAAACTTCAATACAAACTCATATGTAGTTAATTGTCCCAACCTTAACTCATGGAACTCCTTGGAACGATCATCATAGTATCACTCACACAAGTATCGAAACTTATTAAAGCTATTTCTGGAATTCCTCCCAATAAATTTCCTTCTCTTCCAATAGGTGTACACTTTTGGTCTCTTCCCACTAGAGATTATATTTTCCTTACAGCCAGTAAATAACTAGTATGGCCTTCAAATTACTCTCGTACTCATATACCTGAAAATATTTTATCATATTAACAAGCCATGCTTCCCATGTTCTTCATTTTCCCCATCAAAAGTAGGGGGTTTGATTTTCCTAAACTCGCCTTGTAAGTCCATTTTCTTCTTTTATTTCAGTGATTTCTAATACATCCTATATTAATCACCTCCACTTTCATATTTCTTTAATTATGTTTCCGCCTTTCTCTTTTTCAACCCTTCTAGTTCTACAATTCTATGGCTATACTTTTCAATCAACTCTCTTATAATTTTTCATGCTCTTCACTAGCCCTTAGGAGGAAATCATTACTATTCCTAAGATGGGCCAACTCTTGTTACATATTTTTGATGACATCCATAAAATGAGAGGTTTATAGGCTACTACCATTTCCTAACTCAACATATAGTTCTTCACAGTTTGTTATGGATGGAGGGGAATTCTCCACCTTTCTGTTGTAATCTATTTCACTCAAGTACCTTATAAACAATACAAACTATTATCAATATCTCACATTTACACTGCCATACATATTTAATTTTAATTTGAAACTGAGGCTTTCATACCTTATGTCAAATACCTAACTCTCAAATACCTCATTTTCTTTTTAATGTATATATATTTTCTAGTTTTAATCTACATATAAATTTTCCTAAAATTTCTTGTCATTCATTTCTAACTTGGAACATAGGAATGAATGTATTAATGAAAACAATTCTCTTATTTCTTAGTCTTGACATCTTATTAAAATCAATAAGGAAAAAGGGAATTATTATAATTTCAATCCTTTTACCTTTTTGTTTAAGTATTTTAAGCATTCAACAAATTTTAAATTACATTGACCTTTACAAAATGGACTACCTCTCTTTACCCAGGGTTTAACATATAATACTCCTCTAAAAAATAAACCTCCTATTGGTATTTGGTTTTTGAGTTCTCATCTTTAATTATACTTTAATGTACCATGTAACATGTCGATTTTCCATATCTATGGGTTGATGTTAAGTACTAAGGTAATGTGGAGGTAATGCTAGCCTATCATTGAAGAGATTTGTATAATTTATACGCCTAGATGGAGGTTATATCATGGTATTTTCTCTTCTCTTGAACCTTTCAACCTTTTCTGATCCCAAGGCATTGGTCCTTGATTACAGTGCCCCAACCAACTTCCTCCAAGTCACCCATGGCCACGTGATTGACTACAGTTCCCCAACCAAGTTCCTCCAACTAGCCCTTGGCCACGTGATCGACATAGATCTAATGTGTACACTGATCTATACTAAGAATCGATAGAAATTCAAGATGATATTTAATAATCCAATGGTTTCGATGCATTCTTTCAAACCTAAGTCCTTGTTGGTTTCATTAACCAACTCATTTGGATCTGCAAATGTTCTAGAGGTTTATTCTTGAGAGGTCACCATCAAACAACATTCTCTTATGCTTTCAATTGCCGCTATACCGCCCCCTCACCTACATGCAGCTAGTCGTTACCATGAGCTCAGCGCAAGCCTTGTGGTAATAGGATTTATACCTAATTTTTTCACTCAATCCTTTCGACTCCATATCATTCTTCTTTTCTCCAAACATTTATTTCATTCTCATCTCTGTTCAGATTTTGTATGTTTCAAGAGGTGAATCAATGGTGGAGTTTGGAAATAAGGGTAATTTGGCACTGTAGATGATTCTTCCCATGTGGTATTATTGAATAATCTTCCCATTTAATGGTTAACATGGTTATTCCATTAATTCTGCAATTCATTGTTTTTTCTCTTCCTTTCATTTATCTAACGCATTTACCCCTAACTTCCTAGATTTTAGATAACTGAGTCCAGGTCGAGGCTACGTCTCTCAGTGTAAATGTTTACATCTCACAATTACCAAAGTAAGTGATTTCATGATGGAAGAGTAAATTTTTCACCTTATAGAAAGTCTTGTTACTTTCCAAGGATAGCTATGAGTTTCTAATGATAGTTCTGAGGTTCAGTTTCCATTGGAGTTACTTTTTTTTTTTTTTTAGTACTGGGGGGAATTTTAAGGATGGAAGTTTATCTTAAAGTTTAGAAACCTTGGCGCATCTTACTAGTTCCTAATGTCAAAATTTTAAAATGTTTGATGATCATTTTGTAAGAATGTTTATATTTATAATTATTATATATTAGATAATATATAATATTGGAGATTTTTGAGGTAAAATAATTTTATACCATGAAATTTGGGGGATTTTTTTTTTAGAGAAATAGAAATTGGCCAATATTTATTTTGAAAAAAACATGGAATATCAACCCTACAAATATTAGCCCCTAAAATTTTCCCAGTTTAATACTCTCAGTATTATCTCTAAATGTCTTCTAGAGTTTTCTTTGTAGTTTTATCAATAGCACTAGCTTGTCATATCCTACTTGCAAACGAAGAACAAAATCACCCTTCATACCTACCCAAGTAAGATTTATATTCTAGAGTTTCTTTTCAGAGTAGGCGTCGAATATTTTATAATAATAATCCTTCCGCATCCTGTTAGTCATGCCATCAATTTTATTTTTATTTCAGTTATTGTTATTTTTGTTTTTGTTGCAGGTATGATGGTTACTCAGTGAGGTATCCTATTAGCCGACAGAACTAGCTCTCGAATTTTGACCACTACCTTTGTCTCCTTTCCAGATTGGTGCTCCAAGCATATTCCTACATGGCTTTTACTTACTATGTCTAGATGAGGTTTTTTATTGAAATAGACGTAGAGCCATTATATCTAGTTATCCTGCGAAGGGATGTTTCTTCTTTGTTTGTTAGTTTTTCTTATCATACACGCTAATCATGATAGATGTTAGATCAAAGTAAAAAGTGAGGATCTTCTACCCTCGTCTCATTCGTTGTACCATGTTTGTAACCCTGAGAGCAAATTTACAGTTTTCTAGGGAATAGCTTAACATTGAACTTACAGTCTCCCTTTGGAGACCTACTTATAATTTCTCCCCACTATTTGATTAAATTTGTAGTTTGAAAAAATGAGAGCTAAATGAAATGTTTGTATTAATTTATATAAACATGATTGTTTTAATACAATTTAATACTTTTCCAAATTGATCTTTGTATTTTTTTTCTTCAAAAAATCTATCTTCCTTGATAAATGGATGGTTTCTATTCTTTCCAGGGTTTAACGACTGGTGCCATTATTCAAGGAATAAAATTAGAATTCCTTTTCTTTCTCCCTATTTTTTATTTCCATATATTTATATCTTCATAACTCTATTTTAGTGCATATTTTGTAGAGAATTAATGATTTAGTAACTAATACACTGGTATGGTTAAATTCTTCATTTAAATTTTTTATTTTTAAGCAGTTGGTTGTAAGCTCATTCTCACCCTGGTTCTAAGTTTTACGATTTCTGTTTTCTCTAGGTCATCCATAGTTCGCTCCAATTATAATCAAGAAGAACAATACTCATTATAAAAATGTATTTGGTAAAAAAAAATTCTCTACTCATAATTAATCCCCTTATACAATTTGTTCCTATACTTAGTTTGGGTATAACACTTGTCTGAGAAAACTAGTTTCGGCATTTTAAAATTTCTTCGCATATTTTAAATATTTTTTTTCTTAGTGGTCCTCCATTTTTCTAGTTTATAGTCTTGCATATGATTTCTCTCGGCCCCAGACATCAAATGAATGCAAGTATTTGTATGTTACTTAATGTTTATTGGGTGTCATGTTTTACTATACTTCCTTTGCCTAGATAACTACTTATTACTGGTAACTCGTTTACTCAGTTCAATATTCTTAGTTTCCCACACAATCAAAAGGAATGAGTGTGACTCTCCTCCTCTCATTCTATGAAATTACTTTGGTAATGTGTTAAAACTTTTCCATCCTTCAGTACTTTGTTATCTAAAAATTTATACTTGTGCTTATGACTTGTTCTTATGACTTAATAAGTTACACGAAACTGATTTGAATTACTATCGGGCTTTAGATAATGTTATTCTATAATAATGCATATCCATCTCATATTATTTCATAATTCATAAGTAGTTTTAACAATACACCAAAGAAGAGTGGCGAGGTATAGTAACATTAGTTTTTCAAGAGCTCATAATTAATTAACAAAACATATTTCACTTTATCAACCTATAGTCTCCAATCACCCCCAAAAACTTAATACATGCACATAGTTAATAAAATAAATGTTGAAAAATAAAATAAATGTTGAACTAAATTTACTAAGCATAACCATACTTTCAAAAAATAAAAATTGACCTCAAACTCTAACCGTATGAGTTGCGAAAATTTATCCACTGGTAGCTTATTTCGTGCAACGTTGATGGAGGTGTACTGGGAAGAAACATTGTCCACCAAACCTTGAATTGATTCTCTTACCAAAAGAATCAACAATCTCTTTTGATTTTCTCGATAAGGTATTTTATGCTTTACTTTCCTAGCAGACATTCCTTACCTACATCTTTCTTTAGCGACATCTAGCATTTTAGGGTCTGCCATTTCATTAGTCTAGAATTTCCTTTTTTAGTTAAATCTTCCCTTTCTCTCACGATGCATACCCTTTACTCATTGTACCCTTTACTCATTGGTTTTCTACTACTAAGTGATTTAGTATATTTTCTTCTCATCATATGAAAGCTTGCTAATTAAATTTTATGGAAATTTTAAGAGTTATTTAAGCTAATATTTGTTTGATCTTATTCATTTATTACGTCATCATACTATTTTATTCGTGTTGAAATATTAAACTCACCTACAAACCCTGTGCAGGAGAAAGAGGAGTACATCAGGGGTAGAATGTTTGTGTGCACACCATCGTGCATTTAACAGTCAGATAAATGAAACTGTAAAGATGTTTTTTTTTTTATGGGCCGCAGCCACCTTTGAAGAAGAATTTAAGGTTTTGTGGTTCAAACCACGCAACAATAGATTTTTGGATAACAGTCTTATCGGGCTTTAAAGCCTTCACCAAACCAACAGATTTTTGTGTTTACGCGGAAATTTTTGAGTTTTGAATGGCCCACGTCATGGTGGACCCCATATGCCAGCACATCAACCACATCACCATCCAAAAACCAATGAGAGTGCAATCATGTTTGTTTGAGCCCTTTGCAAATGAATGAGGGAAGTCCCACTGCCAACACATCAAAGGCTACGTGGACCAATCGAGTCTTATTGCACAGAATTCCTAATTAAATCTAGCATATATTTCGTTTGAGTTCCAGCGGGCCCCAGCATCAGCCAATGGGAGGCCGATCACGCGGACTTTGGGTCTGCTGATGTAAGAGCCATTTGGAATGAGAAATCCATTTCCAATTTGGTTTAATGATAGTTTAAAATCCACGACATTGGCTTAAAACATTGGTCTAAAGTTTATGCGGCGGATTGCATTAAGGTTTCAAAGCCTTATCATAAAGTTTTTTGCTATGTTTTATTATAAGCACCGAGAATGAAAAAGTATTTTGACTTTTTGTTATGACTCATATAAGGGTAATAATATATATTATAAACTTTTAAAGTTTATAATATATATATATATATATATATATATATATATATATATATATATCTCAATAGTTTTATTTAATTTTTTTAAAATGTTGTGCCATATAAAAGTATAGCTCGAAGACTTATTTGAAATGTAGAGTATAGAAAAAAAAGGACTGTATATGAATTTTTTTTAACTGTATGTCCGAAGACAGAAACACAGTGATATTGAAAAACAAATTTTTTGTAAAGCACTATATGTGCGTTTTGTGAAAGACAGAGAACATAAATTTTGCACTGTGTGTGAAGCAGTTGTATTTTTTGTGAAAACTAGAATAGCAGTTTTGAGCCACTCTGTAACAAATTTTTAATTTTAATGAAATAGTTATTGTGTGCAATCTCTATCTAGAAAATTTTTAATTGAATCTCTGTGTTGAAGTTGGGGAATTTTTAATTCCTTTGTGTGTTCTGGAATACTCAGAAATTCCAACATGGTATCAAAGCTATTCCAGGCTTTTTGAAGGTGTCAAAGAAGCTGAAGGAAGGAGTTTTTTGCATCAGTTCTCAAGCAGAGTGAAGGCTCAACAAAATTCCAAGGTATTTCTCAAAAACAGAATTTTGTTTTGTTTAAAAAGTGCAGTCCAGAGAATTCTCTTTTAAAGACAGAATTTGTCTCTTAAATAGTGAGAAGTTTATTTAAAAACACATTCAAGTTATTTGAACATAGTTCAGATTGCTAGCCATGGCAGGAGCCAGGACAATCATGAGTATTGGAAATACTCAGCTCCCACAGTTCAATGGGAAGAACTATGATTATTGGGCAATCACCATGAGAGCCATGTTTGCCTCTCAAGAATTATGGGAGCTTGTTGAAGATGGTTTTGAGGAACCAGCAGATGAAAATGCTTTTAATGCCTTAACACGGGAAAATAAGGATTTATTGAAGAGAAATAGGAATAAGGACTCAAAATCCCTCTTCTATCTCTATCAAGCAGTTCATGAAAGTGTGTTTCCAATGATAGTAGAAACTAAGAGGTCCGAGGATGGATGGGATACCCTCCAGATTTCCTATCAAGGTATGGAGAAGGTGAAGACAAAAAAGCTACAATTGCCGAGGAGAGACTTTGAAAATATCTGTATGAAAGAGTCTAATAACATAGACTCATTCTTCATACATGTGATTGGGATGGTGACCTAGATAAGGTATCATGGAGAGACAATTGAAGAAAGAAAGATAGTGGAGAAAGTGTTGAGGATTTTACCCTCACGGTTTGATGTGATAGTCACAACCCTTGAAGAGACAAAGGATCTCTCAAATTTTTTCAGTTGATGAACTTCATGCATCACTGATGACACATGAACAAAGATTGGGTAGAAATGTACACTCATCTTTAGAACATTCCTTCAAGACCCAAATGTCCTTTGGAAGAGGAAGAGGTCAAGGAAAAGGAAGCTACAGAGGAAAACGAAGTGGCAGAAGCCAAAATAGAGGAGGAAGAAACAACCTTGCAAATGGAAGGGGCAGCAATAAAAATCAAAACTGAGGCCAAGGCAGTAGCTAGCAAGGTGGAAAAAATCAAGCATATGGACAAAGGTATGATAAATCCCAAGTCCAATGTCATTACTGTAAGAAGTATGGGAATTATGCCAATGAGTGTAGGAAGAAACAGAGTGACATGGGTAATAGACCCAGTGCTAATTTTACAAAAGAAAATATGAGTCAAGATAAGTTTTTTTTAGCATGTAATATGGCTGAGGAAAAGAATGAGGATATATGGTTTCTAGATTCAGTATGTAGCAACCATATGACTAGAAACATTGCCATGTTTTTCATGTTAGATGAAAATGTGAAGTCTCAAGTTACATTGGGTACAGACAGTAAGGTCCTTGTCATGGGAAAATGCAGAGTAGGTGGCTTGACAAAGAAAGAAGAAAAGAAGAGCATATATGGTGTATATTATGTATCAGGTATGAAATGTAATTTTTTAAGCATTGGACAGATCATCCAAAAGGGCTACAATGTTTTCTTTGAAGATGATGTATGCACCATCATGGATAACCCACCAAGAAAACAATTTATTGCACAAGTGAACATGACAAGGAACATAATGTTACCTCTCAAGATGAGAGTAGATTTGAAGAAAGGACATGAAATGGCAGTAGTGACATAAGATACATTCCAAAGAGAAGCAAAAGATGAAAATTGGTTATGGCATTTGAGATTTGGACATCTCAACTTTGGACAACTAAATCTGTTGCATAGGAAAGGAATGGTAAAGGGATTACCATTGATTGAGAAACTGGACAGCCTATGTAAATGCTACATCTTGGGAAAACAACACTGAGAAAGTTTTCCATCAGGAAAGAGCATAAGGTAAAAGTCACCCTTATAAATTGTCCATTTAGATTTGTGTTGGCCAATGAAAACACCATCACTAGCAAGCAGCCATTATATGCTAACTTTTATTGATCATTTCACAAGGAAAACTTTGTTTTATCTCTTGAAATATAAAAGTGAAGTGTTTGAAAAATTCTTCCACTTTAAGGCACTTGTTAAGAACCAAAGTGGGCAGCACATAAAAGTTTTAAGAAATGATAGAGGAGGTGAGTATATCTCAAAATATTTATTGTGTTTTTGCAAAGAAAATGGCATACACAAAAAATTTATAGCAAGGTACACACCGTAGCAAAATGGAGTTGCTGAAAGGAAAAATAGAACAATCATGGATATGGTAAGAAGTATGCTGAAGGTAAACCATTTTCCAAATGAGTATTGGGCTGAATTTGTGCATTGTGTAGCATACATCTTGAATAGATGCCCAACCAAAGTAGTAATGAATAGAGTTCATGAAGAAGCATGGAGTGGCATAAAACAAGGTGTCACCCACATGAGATTTTTTGGTTGTGTGGCTTATGCACACATTCCAGATCAGCTAAGGAAGAAGTTGGACAGTAAGGGGGAGAAGTACATTTTTATTGGATACAGTGAAGAATCCAAGGAATATATATTGTATAAGCCATCCACAAATAAATTTTTTATAAGCATAGATTTTCAGTCCATTAAGGAAGAAGCTTGGGATGGAAGCATTGAGAAAACAATCAATGTGAAGAGTTGTTTATCTCATGATGATAATGAGGATGAGATGGCTGAAACACATCCGTCATTAGCAGCACCACCTCCACCAACACAAGGACAGCAAGGGACACCACAAGCAGGAATGAGGACACCCTTGAGAAGTAATGGTAGTGCTTCTTCAAGCACACCACAAGGAGAACGTTTGAGTGCTTCTACAAGCACAAGTACACCAAGTGGAAGAGGAACCAAATTCAGAAATTTGAATGATATTAATGAGCAAGAGGCAGAAAATGAAGGTATGAACTCTTTATTTGCATTATATTGTCATATTGATGATCCTATTCATTTTGAAGAAGCTATAAAAGATAAGAAATGGATAGATGCTATGGATGGAAAATTGAATGCAATAGAGAAAAATAAAACATGGTAATTGGTTGATCTCCCAAAAGGCAAGCAAGTCATTGGAGTTAAATGGGTCTACAAGACCAAAATAAATGTTGAAGGTAAGATTGAAAGACACAAGGCCAAACTTGTTGTCAAAGGCTACAAGCAGCAACTTGGGAGATACTATGAGGAAAATTTTGCACCGGTTGCAAGAATGGAAACAGTGAGAGCAGTGTTGTCCATAGCAGCACAACACATGTGAAGGTTTACCAAATGGATGTGAAATCAGAATTCCTAAATGGAGTATTGATGGAAGAGGTTTATGTTGAACAACCTCTAGGCTATGGGAAAAAGGGCCAAGAGCACAAATTTTGCAGATTGAAGAAAGCTCTTTATGGGCTGAAACAAGCACCAAGAGCATGGTATAGTAGGATAGATTCCTATCTACTGGAGAATGGGTTTAAAAAATTTGAAGGAGAACCCACATTATACATCAAAGAGAAAGATGGATTGCAAGGCAACAATTACTCCCATAGTGATGGGATTGAAACTCAACAAGGAGGACAGCAGCAAGGATTTTGATACTAGTTTTTACAAGAACATAGTTGGCAGCGTCATGTATTTGACTACAACTAGGTCGGACATCATGCATGCTGTGATTTTGATTTCGAGATTTATGGAAAGGCAAAAGGAGGCACATTGGTAAGCAGCAAAAAGAATTTTGAGGTATGTGAAAGGAACTAAAAGGTATGGAATTCTATATACCACTTCAGAAAATTCTGAATTGATTGGATATACTGACAGTGATTGGGCTGGAAGTATATATGCCCGGAAAAGAACATCTGGTTATGTTTTTCATATGGGTTCAGGAGCCATTTCATGGGCTTCTAAAAAACAGCCAATTGTGGCATTGTCTACAACAGAAGCAGAATATGTGGCAGCTACAGCAGCAGCATGTCAAGCAGTTTGGATGAGGAGAATGTTGAGAAGTCTATGTTAGGAACATGTAAAAGGCACAATAATTTATTATGAAAATAGCTCAGCTATAACATTGTCAAAGAATTAAGTGTTTCACGAGAGAACGAAACACATTGATGCCAAGTATCACTTCATCAAGGAGCTAGTGAACAATGTGGAAATTATTTTACAACATTGCAGAAATGAAGAGCAGTTTGCAGACATTCTGACAAAGCCATTAGGACAAAAGAGTTTTTATTATCTGAGGAAATGCATGGGTATGATAGAAAACCCAACAACTGACTTTAAGGGGGAGTGTTGAAATATTAAACTCACCTGCAAACCCTGTGCAAGAGAAAGAGGAGTACAACACGGGAAGAATTTCTCTGTGCACACCATCGTGAATTTAACAGTGAGATAAATGAAACTATAACGATGTTTTTTTTTTATGGGCCGCAACCACCTTTGTAGAAGAATTGAAGATTTTGTGGTTCAAACTACGCAACAACAGATTTTTGGATAATAGTCTTATCAGGCTTTAAATCCTTCACCAAACCAACAGAGTTTTGTGTTTACGCAGAAATTTTTGAGTTTTGAATCGGCCATGTCATGGTGGACCCCATATGCTAGCACATCAACCACATCACCATCCAACAACCAATGAGAGTGCAATCGCGTTCGTTTGAGCCCTTTGCAAATGAATGAGGGTGATCCCACTGCCAACACATCAAAGGTTACGTGGACCAATCAATTCTTATCACGCAGAATTCCTAATGACGTCACGGAGCCAAAGTGGAACGCAAAAATTCTATTAAATATGGCATATATTTCGTTTGAGTTCCGGCAGGCCCCAGCATCAGCCAATGGGAGGCCGATCACGTGGAATTTGGGTCTGCTAACGTAAGGGCCATTTGGAACGTGAAATCTGTTTCCAATTTGGTTTAATGATCATTTTAAATTCGCGACATTGGCTTAAAACATTGGTCTAAAGTTTATGTGGCGGATTGCATTAAGGTTTCAAAACCTTATCATAAAGTTTTTTGTTATGTTTTATTATAAACACCGAAAATGAAAAATTCTTTTGAATTTTGCTTATGGTTCATATACGGGTAATAATATATATTATAAACTTGTAAAGTTTATAATATATATATCTCCATAGTTTTATTTTAATTTTTTTTTAAATGTTGGGCCATATAAAAGTATAGCCCGAAGGCTTATTTGAGATGTAGATTATAGAAACAAAAGGATTGTGTACAATTTTTTTTTAACTATATGTCCGAAGACCGAAGGCTTATTTGAAATGTAGAGTATAGAAACAAAAGGACTATGTATGAATTTTTTTTAACTGTATCTCCGAAGACAGAAACATAGTGATATTGAAAAACAAAGCTTTTGTAAAGCACTATATGTGCATTTTGTGAAAGACAGAGAGCAAAAATTTTGCACTACAGTTGTATTTTTTGTGAAAGCCTGAAAAACAGTTCTGAGCCACTTTGTAATAGATTTTTAATTTTAATGAAATAGTTATTGTGTGCAATCTTTTTCCAACAAATTTTTAGTTGAATCTCTATGTTGAAATTGGGGAATATTTTATTCCTCTGTATGTTCTGAAATACATAGAAATTCCAACAATTCACTTTAATTCAACTCCACCTTGGTTTTCTGACCTTCACATTTAAAAATAATTCAACCTAAAAATAAAAATATATTTTTATGATCATCATACTATTTTATTCCGTTTAATTCAAGTCCACCTTGGGTTTCTAACATTCACATTTAAAAATAATTCAATCTAAAAATAAAAATATATTTACATAATCTTAGAGAGGTATTACACCATGAATCAATTTGTAAATAAAATGACAAGAGATATATTTTATCAAATGACGGAATATATTTTATCAGTTATTAGTTTTAACCCTTTCTCCTATTTCTTATATTTTATCAGTTATTAAGTTTTAACCCTTTCTCCTATTTCTTTTCCTTTTTTTATCTTTTGGATTTTTAAAATTTTAATAAATTTCGGATTTATTCTAAACCGAATTTATTTTTGGTCCTTTTATAATTTATTGGGAAAAAACAATTTTCCCAAATAGTTATTCACATTCTCCACTTCCTAATGAATCAATCCTGACTTAATTTGGCATTCTAAAATTTTATATATAAATAATAGAAATTAACACATTTTCGATTTCACCCTTAAATTAAGTTATGATTGTTAATATTCATATGCATTGATTTTTCCCTCATACATTGTTAAATTATATTATTAAGTACTTATATTGTATTTTCTACTGAATAATTTTCTTTATTTTTTATCTTTAGAAGTATAAACCAATACTCGTATAAATATACAAAATACCAGAAGATAATAACAAATAAATAAATAATAAAAGCCTGGATTCTATAGATAGGGCTGTTGGATTTCGGCCATCGAGTTACCGAAATTCAAAACATTAAAAATGGAACTTCCCAATATTCCAAAATTTGATATCGAGATATCTTGTAATCCATATATCCTAATGCCAGAAATCTTGATAATGCTATTAATAGATGTGGAAAATTCTCATTAATTTAGTTTCTTCAATCCATTTATTTTATTACATCAATAGACAAAACAAAACAAAAATCTCATTAACTGACTTTTCATCGATTGGCGTATTGAATTCTATAAACTACGTATAATCTTATCAAATTTTGTCACGTTAATTGTAAAAATCAATCAATAAATAAAATAATAGCATATATATAGAGAGATTAATATAATTTACATTATATTTCATGCTAGCATATTTCATATAATTAATTTTCACGTTGATTGGGATGTGTCATCTACCACGTTACGTAACTAAAACATAGCAAAATGTATGAAAATTTTTAGGTGATACATATTTCATAGGTTATAGGATATTATATGCGATGTTCACAGTTAAATTTAATTGTAAGTAGTATATGTTTAACATCATTTAATATTTTATAGCTAAAAAAATAATAATTGTTAAATTTTTATAAACTATATATTTGTATCTTAAAGCAATAAAAATATTTATATTATTAGAAAGCTATGTAGAAAATGATAATAGCCTTAAAATTATAAAAACCAGGAAAAAAAAAATTATAACTTAATACATTAAAAAAAAAATATACAGTTATTTATGACATGTGAAATTTAAAAGAAAATAAATAAATAAATTTATTCACAAACCAAAGATAGTACTAAAAGAATATATAGTAATTCATAAGATTAAATATTAAAATAAAATTTGTTTGGGGGTCAATTTTCTTTGGTTAGATAAGTAAAATAAAAAGATTATTGTTAAAGGCAAGGTCTAAATGCTAACCAGAATTGAAATTTTGATTATAGCGATGGAAAATCAAGAAAGGATAGATAATAAGACTCCAGAAATAGGTGAAAAATGTCATCACAAAGTCAACATATTTTAAAAAATTATATATATCTTGAAGTGAAAACGGATTAGTGAATTTTAATGAATGAAAGTATTGAAGTGTAAAAGCGTTAATGAATATTAAAGACTTTTAAAACGAAAGTATAAATATTTAATGATATTTTTGTAAAATAAATTAAATTTTTAAAAATTATATTTAAAAAATTAAAAAAATAATAATAATTTTATTAAAATATATATATAAATTATTTTGTAAAAATAAAAATTAAAAAATATTAAAAAATATATATAGTTCAAAGAAGAAAATTAATATAGTCAAGATTAGAACAAATTTTCATGAGTTCTATAGTGAAACAGGTCGTTGGACAATTCCTAAAACACCATGGATAGAAAGGATTGCCATCTATATGAGAATATGAACATCGAGGATGAAAATCACTTCCTGTTAGAGTGCCCCAAGTACAAAAGTACAACCACATTAGAGCTCAATTTCATAATCTTTGTTGCAATATTGACCTTCCTACCCTTTTAAGATGTCAAAATTATAGTGAGCTCGGGAGACTTTCTCCAAGCTTTTTAAGCATAGAAATAAAATCTTAAATCAAACTAAATAACTCTTTTCTTCAAGTCCGATAGACCAAAGATTGGTCTGAGTAGACGTTAACCACCACCATCATCATCATATATATAAACACTGAAATTAACTTAATACTTCATTCATAAACCCTAACTATAATAACCAAAACGAACGCCTTCTTCATCTCGTTACGTAAGACAAAAAGTTTACGGAAATGATATATATGTAATTTTAAATGAAAAAAATAAACAATTACCAATTATGTCCATATTTGTTTTTATTATTACATGGAGAAATGATTAGGTGAATACTTATATATTACTATTAGTTTTTGCAATCCTATATTCATCAATTCCATTGGTTTGGTTTTCATTGGATATCACTCGTTTGGTTTTCATGGGATATTCATGGGATAGGTACATTTTTAGAAAGTGTTTTTTTTAAATGTGTCTTTCATTTTCATCACTATACCTTATACATGAATTTTTACAAAATCAAATTTTCGTTATACCTTACATATGAATTTTTCCAAAATCAATTATGTAGGTCAAAATATATGAAGGATGTTTTCTCTTATTTTCTTGAAACATATTATTTATTATTTATAATTGGTTTTTACAATGAAATTTATCTAATTTTACATTATTGATTTTTTCTCAATCAGATAATATTATTGAGATTAGTGACCATCTAAACTTATATATATATATATATATATATATATATATATATATATATATTAAATTTTCAAATCTTTTTTTCAAATTGGAAAGGATGGCAACCTAAATGAAAATATGACTAAGTTTGAACATATAATAGGTCTTTTCTCATTAGACTCCATATGAGAAAAGTGTTTATGACTGCCCTTTCTTGCTAAATAAGCGGCCTTTCTTGAGATGAATCCTTAAAATAATATCTTTATCTCTATTGTTTTATTATTTTTATAATTCAATGGGATAAGTGTGGTGGTTGTACTATATACTTCCTTCCTAAATAAGTCGCCTTCGTTGAGATGGATCCTTAAAATATCTCTATCTCTATTGTTTAATTATTTTTATAATTCAATGGGATAAGTGTTTAATTATTTTTATAATTTGATGGGATAAGTGTGGTGGTTGTACTTTATACATGGAATTTCTCTTTATTAAAAACAAGTAGCCTTCCTTGAGATGGATCCTAAACATGTCTCTATCTCTACTGTTTAATTATTTGTATACTTCAATGGGATAAGTGTGGTGGCTCTACTGTATACATGGATTTTCTCTTTATTAAAAGATTAGTTGAGAATTCAAGTATATTGATAAGATCTAATACTAATGAAATTAGAGGGAACTTACCAATAAGGTGATGATCTGTTTATACCACTCAATAGTTGGTTTATTATAAATTCAAGGATTTTCAGACACACAAATTAGTGGAAAGTGATATCAACTATATTATAATGATTAAAAAGAATTATGTACAATGTGTACATATTAATACAATAAGAAAATTGTTGATTTAGTTTCCAGGTTTTCTTGGACTCTAATAACTAATCACCATAACACACACACTAACCCAAACTATATTCCCAATTCCTAGCCTGCATTAATCCAAGGGATGTATCAAATTCCAAGAATGAGAGCTAAAAATGCAAAAAACAATTATTTCTTAGCCAATGAATGAGTAAGCTCTCTCCTAGTTTTTAAGAGAAAATCATAAACGATACAAAATATGGGAGAACTCAAGGTATCAACAAATGATGGTTTAAGGATGACCATCAACTCGAAATATCAAAGTAGTTTCTCAAACAAACCAAATTTGTAACTATCAGAATAGTTCTTCCAATGATTCCTATTCAGGCATTTTCTATTAATGGAAGTGCTCCTTCAAAAAAATTTACATGCCAAAGACATGTAATCATGCTCATTGTCATAGAGCATCAATCAAAACAATTTTGTCTACAACAAAATATATTTTCAGAACTTGGATTGTAGATTGTAGCAGTACAACTCTAATTATCTTTTACTTTGGCTCACTTGAAAAATATTTGAACATGTAGTAGACCATCAGTTCCCCTCTTATTAGATACAAGAGGAGAATATGAAGTACTCTTCATTGCAATACTGGTGAATACTCTCAAACATAACTTGTGGTGTGACATGTAAATTTTTTTAGCAATTTTAAACAAATCCCAATAAGCAATCCATCCAAAATTATTTTTTTCTCCTATAGTAGTCTTATGCTTGAAACATTTCTTTGAATGATGATTCTTCTTTACACAATTTTCACAAGGATTAAGATGATAATATTTATCTTTATCATGTACAATTTTGTCACAATATTGACATCTAACAATTTTTTGTGAGACAATATCATCCAAAAATGTAAGAATACAAAACAATATAGTCTTTGAAAAATCAATAACATGAAAAAAAACATTATGATCACACAAATTATATTTTTATTAAAAATAATTTCTTCCAAAGGTCTAACGAATGCTTTGGGAACTATAAGTTTACCCTCACATACACATTCTTTTTTGAAACATTTAACATGGCATTGAGTTGCATCTAAATTTTCTCTTGAAATGTATTTTTGATGGGATTCAAAATAAAAAAAGAGAGTTGTTTTGAAAAAAATAACTCTTGTTGAAATTCATCTTGTTGGAATTGGGATTCAAGTTTCAGAAACTCAATCTTCTCTTGTGCATTTGCAAACAATTTCTAATTTCAAACATGGCATCATTTTGTAATTTATATTGTGATATAAACAACAGATATCATTATATTTCTTAATAATTATAAAAGACCATCGAGTCTCATCATTTTATCCAACTTCTTATCATAAAAATGCTTGCAATCAACTTTGAAAAAATGTTGTCAGCTACCACCGAAAGTGTACCCAATTACAATGAAATATATCAGATAAAAAAACACCCTAAATATTTTTCTAGTTTTTAATCAAATTTGACAAATAAAACTTTAATATATGCCACTTTTATATATTCTATCTTCTTCCAACCAATTAAAACAAAAAACAAGGAAAAGAGGCTAGAGTTTCCTTCACAAGTAATCAATTCCTTCGTTCATGGCAGTTGGAAGCCTCATATTCTCTAAGTGTTCCATGCAAAATACTACTATAGGTTTTTTATTGAAGAAAAATTAGAATAAAAGCTCCAGTTTTTAAGCCTATAAAGTGGTTGAAATTTGGTCACATGGCATTGATTTGCGCATAAGTAATTTTAAAACATAAGCATTAGGATACCCTTGCTTTTGTGCATGAATCCTATTTAGTTTTAGATATCAAGGGAGAACATATTGTACTTTCTTGGTGGTCATTTGCAAGAATAACTCCAAATTAAAAAAACAATGCACTGATAAGTAAATCAAAGAGATTTGAATCAATTTAACTGAAAAGTTACCAATGAAGAATTAACTATAGAGATAGAGCACCAGAAAATGTTGTGATAACCAGATATTTTATGTCATGTATCGTGAAAGGAACATGAACATACAAGAGGTATAACTTGAGATAAATGTATGATTTAGTATACAAAATATAAATATTACACCCAGAAACAGAATGATTAGGGAAGGAAAATGTAATACACTTCAGGGCTCACCACTGTGCAGATTTTGATTGTAGCCAACAGTATATATAGATTATTCAAAGGATAATTTACGTAGCCCCAGATTCAAAAGAAAATTATAAAGAATTTTCGCCAAGTTAAGGGTTTTCTCGTAATATAAATAAAAGGAAGTATTCAAAAATAACAAATGGACAGTCTAGTCATACTAGTTAGAATCCATGGTCAAAGTCGCTCAGTCTTGGAGGCATACTAATTTTCCAATGTACCTTGCCAATACTATCATGTGCATGTTTTAACATATTCTTCATGTAATCTTCAATCCACTTACACCATCTACAACATGCCAAAAAAACAAGCATAAAACATGCATGAACAAGAGCGCACAAGAATCTCACAAAATAAGTGGTTCATTCTTTTCGACGGAGTATTTTAACCTTAGCTTTGATATTCCTCAAAGAAATGCTCTGATACCACTGTTAGACACAAAATTTAGAGGAAAATGAAAATCAACTACATTATAATGATCACAAATAATGATGTACAATATGTAAATAATAATATAATAAAAAAAAAGTTGAGTCATTTTTCAGGTTTTCTTGGAATTTAATAACTAATCACCATAACATGCACTAACCCGAGGATTAGGTATCTAACATGAGAAAATTTCTCTCTTTGTTACTAGATTGGATTACAAAATACATCATTTCAAAGCATGCCCTAAATAAAATGGAAACCTAGTGACAACTAAGTTGTTGTATACATGTATAATAATGTGTGACAATATTGAATTATATTTGGATACCTCAATGAATTCTATATCCATGTAAATATGAACATACGTAACAATATTTCTTCATTAAATATCTACACTTTTAAAATTGAACCCTTCTTATCCCATTTTTTAACAATAAATCAAAACACTTGAACTGCATTGAAAGTTTTTGTATATTTATTCGGATTAACAACGAGTGAATCCATCCATTCCATAGATGGATTTTGTGCTGATAACCATGGCTTCAAACATATATGGAGGAATAATACTTTTATCTGTGTATACATAAAATTTTCCTCCTTAATTTCATGTTTCCAAATTAAATAAATTCATTTGCATATATTTTTGAGCTTATGTCAGTTTTTTTAATATAAAAAAAAAAAAAAAAATCTTTCTAAAAATGTGTATTCTTGTATTGTATCAAATATTACTATAATACGTTTGAAATGTATTTACTTACTTTTAACAATTTTTTTATTTTAAAATATTAAATGCACATAAATTACGAAACATCAATCTTTATAAGAAACACTTATACAATTTGTCTTTGTAAGTATGTTGTAAAATTCCTTACAGAAGTAAGCACCAACTTACAACTTTTCAAGAAGCAACCTACATGATATTTCGGTCCCCTATCTAAGAAAAACCTCAACCACTTTTTAGCACCAATCTACAGAGGACTCTAATCCCCTCATTTGACCACCAACTCAGCAATTTGTACACACCAACATACTTCTTCAACATACTTCACAAATTCTCATGGTTCATTCAAATTTCCTTTCTTCAATAGGATTTGTCACCCAACCATTCCCCTATTAGGTTTAAACCTTCAACCCTGGTCATAGCCACCTATCCTTCCTATACTCTTTCGTTGTACCCTTTAACTTGGCCCGACTCTTCAAATTTTTTTTAGCTACAATTGGTAATAACACAGTCACTTATTACTCTCACATGACATCAAAAACATAGGCCAGCTTTCAAATATCTATGTTCACCATAAAATTCCCACAAGGACTCACATTAGACCTGTTTGAGAAAAGTTTGACTTCTTCTGCCACTTCTTCTTTTTTCACTTATATACGGTAACTTCAGGCTCCTCTTTATAGGTATCATAATAAAAAAACCCCAATAGTTAGTTGCATAGATCATCTTTTCAACTCAAAACAAATCCTATGAAACTCCATTCAGCTTAGTAATTTTTTTATCACTATCAATATTTGGGCTTATTTTCTATTCAAAAGAAAATCTGCCCTCCTGATACCTTGCATCCACACTAGAGCTTTTTCCTTATTGTTACCAAACTTTTTTATCGATTAAAAATATGTTGGAACTTCATTTTAATGTTCCCTACAGGCCTATGGTCTAAATATTAACCAACCTCCTCAATAAAAGATGGGGTAAAAACACATAATACCACAAAAAAAAGAAACAATTTACCTTGGAAGTCTTCCTTAGCTCGAATCTGTGTCAACTCAGACCTTGTTTTCCTTCAACTCATACCTTATTCCACTTCATCTTAGCCCTAATTTAACTATCTTGGATTGGTTCACCTTCATCTCGTCCGTCTTCACTTAACTCGACCCTGTTGTGTAAACAAAATACCAATCGACCTCCAAAATTGTCACAAATATGAAAAAATAAGTGGTTTAGGAATTTCACTACTCAATAGGTTTTATGTATGTTATAACAAAGGTAACCAATCAATATTTTATAGCGGATCAACTTGATTCAAAATTGGTGTAAATACTTCTTATAATTTGATCTGCGCAAGATCAATAAAGTCAAACTTGTCACAATGTTATACCCCCCACAAGAATCAAAACAAAATAAAAAAATTGCTCTTCCTTTCGCTTATATTTGTCTCAACTCCTCGGCTCCTGAGCACATCCCACTTCCTTCCTTAGCTCATCCTTTTTCTTAATCTTAGATCCTATAGCCATTTTAGACCTTATTATTTTTCTCAATTACTGAGTTTCATGTCTTCAAATGAGCAACGTGCATCGGGGGTCAAGGGACTAACATGTCCACTAGCTAGGACGACTTGTGCAATATTGAATATTCAGAAAATCATTTCTCCTTAAATGTGAGGAGTGAGGAGTTAGAAGGCATTTCATATATCACCTAAAAGGTATCAAAATATGCTATTTTAATATGTAAATTTATTTTTTATTTGGAATCCTTTGATGTCAATAATATTTATTTTCAATATAATATAAATGCAAATATTAACTTAATTAAATTATAATCTCATACAAAAAAACTATATCCCCAAAATTCATATTTATGAATCAAAAACCTCAAATAATTAATCTCCAAATTAAAAATTAATATTACCCATAATTCCTTTTTTTGAATTAAATTTATATCTCTTTCTAAACTACCTTGAAAATATATATAATTTTCTTAAAAAAATATTAACCCATAAATCAAAAAGTGTTCCTAACAATAGAGTTCTTGAGGTGAAGTTCAATTGGAGATCATTGTGATATGACTATTGTGCAAACAAAGAGATTTAAGGCTCAAATCCCCCAAAGTATTTAGGTCTATGAAGAAGAAGATAGATCGTAAGCCCCATAGATATAATGGTAACAACTAAAATTGACCCCATGTCACAAGACTAACCTCATAGATATAATGGTAACAGCTAAAATTGACCCCATGTCACAAGACTAACCTCATCATTGATTCCTCTAATTATAATAAAAAACATAATAGCCCTAACAATAAAGTCCTTCCTTTTCAAGCTTAAAAATATAATTTGTTTAAAATTTTGGCCTTAACCATAAGTATTATCACAAACAAAACCTTAAAATCAAACTATAAATTAAAAAGTAATGTTACTAATAACACCATTTTTTTACAAAATTATATATACAACATTTTCTATCAATAAATCTATAAAATAAATATTATTACAAGAAAATCTTTAAAATCAACCTTAATATTAATACTCATTTATGGTTTTTTTACCATTCAATGGTTTTTTTTAACACACTTTATATTTTAGTTAATTTATAACTATTTTGGCATCTAGTAATACCACAAATATTACTATATATATATTTTCAAATGCCTTTTTTAATTATATTTTTAAGCCAAATTATATGTGCAAGGCATTAAATTTTTGCTAATAAAAGACTAAAAAATATATATATTTATTTGTTAATAAAATGTCAAAAAAGTTACATGGAAATCAGGATGATTATTTCTGGAGAAATATTTGAAAAATATGAAAATTTATTCATGAATTTCAAAGAAGCATCAAAATTTACATTTTATTCGAATGAATAAGGAATATGCGTATCCTCTTCGCTAAATTCCATCAAAAACTTCACCAAGAAATGCTTCATCTCAATCATTTAAGCTATGATCATAATCATAACGTGGAAGTATATTTATAATATTTCTCACATCTTTAATGCTACCATTATACCCCTAGTTTTCCCCTTTAATTCCTAATAATTAGAAAGTTCTTTATCAGCATTCTCAATCTTATTAATAAAAAATTCTTTATCAACATTCTCAATCTTCTTAATCAAATTATTTATTACGTAAAAATTACACATATTATTATTAGAGGTATTTCTAAAATGTACAGAAAAAAAACATTGATATTTAAGGAATGGAAAGTTCTCTACCAAATGAATCTGTGTTTTCTCCAATTAAAAATATAAAACGATACAACCATATTCCTTCCCAGAACATTCTTATAACGTAGAAAATTCAGCTAAACTTAATTGTATTTATTTTACAATATTTCTATTTAATATTTTAAAATGATTCTAATAAATTATGTTTTAATTATTTTATCTTTCATATTTTATTTCTTATTTATCTCATATTAATTAACATTATCAATATAGTGCTAAAGGTTTATTCTTCTATTTTCTCATATATTAATAATGCATAGTAAATCTCTAGAGACTTGGGTGATATTTTATTTTCTTATTTATTGAATATTAATTAAGATTAGCAATATAATTTTAAATGTTTATTTTTCTATTTTCTCATATAATAAAGCATCGAAAATTCCTAGAGTCTTCACCATAATCATCATCATCAATCAGTGGTAACCAAGATAAACCAATAGTTTCTATGTTTCAACCAACCCACTTCAACTATATACAAGAGAGAGATTTCATATCTGAATTATGACCATTAATGACCATTTGAGTTAACCCTCCAAGCTATAATTTGAAGAACATAGAAATGAGATCATATCTATTTATATGCACATGAACCATGAGATCATCTAGTAAAACCTTTCTATGTGTAGCCACATTTTTTATTGCTACTTCATTGTGACCTCATGGCTCTAATAAATTCTCTCATAAAGATTGAAATATTACTCAATGATAGAAATATATTCATTTCTCACCAAAAAATTCCAAACCTTTTAAAATTTAAAAACAAAGGAAATTGGGCTGCTTTGATCCACTTATTTGTTCCTAATTCATAAAACCAATTGTCAAACCTAAATAGGCCTAATGATTCAAACATTCAATTCTTTTTGAGATTAAACTATTCAATTCTTAAAAATAAGACATACAAATATAAGCAAGTTATTATTTATAAATATTTATATAGCATTAACAAAATAACAATAAATTTCATTGTTACTATTTTATAGATATTTATATAAGGTAACAATAAATCTCTTATTGTTATTTATACACTAGAGAATAAAATAAAGATGGTAAAGATAAACCATCTTTATCAGTTCTACCTTCATGCCTAAATACTTTACCAAGAAGAGAAACTTCATGATAACATCAATAACATCAGATAGAATCATTAAGTGTACTGGTAAAATCGAAACCTACCTCAAGGTGTCTCTTTGCTCCAAGAAAATCTCTCGTAAAAATATAAATTTACCTCCTAATAAAAAAACTCTCCATTCCTCTCCACCAAATCCAACGTCTTTACCTCTTCAAAAAAAACAAAAGGGATACACCCATCTTAAGTAAAGAGAAACTCAAGAACGAGCCTCCAACAGTTAAAAAATAAATAAATAAAACCATATAATTTTATTTTCTTATAAAATATTTGAAAAAAAAAAATCCCGAAATATTATAAGATATATATAACATGAATATATTATCAATTTCTGTAAAATTTAAACCAAAGATATATCTAATACCAATAGATTATTATGTTATGTAATCTTTAAAGTAAAAACATAGAGGTGTTTTCTGGAATCCATTTAATTTTATTTTATTTGTATTTTAGAAGTAAAGGCCTAGGCACTACCACTATACCATTAAGGTCTACAATATGTCCTCGTCTATCTATATTAGGTTATTTCAAAGGATTGAATATTAGATTTTTTAATTTAAAATATTTCATATTAATATTTATTTAAATATTTAAAAAAAAAAAATGAAACTTAGAAAATTATTTTATAATTATTTATATATATGAAAAAGAAAGAAGTCACACTCTTACAAGGTTTGAGTAAAATTGTTAATATTTGAATGAAATTTTTAATATCATGCTAGTTTATAGATATAGGGTTTACAAAGTTTCAAACTAAATTAACATAGAAATATTTATAAGTATCCAATTATTTATATATTTTGCTAATTACTTAAGATAATTCTAATTGACAATTAGATTTTATGTATAGATTTTATGTATTTGTATGTGAAATTTGAATATATATATATATATATATATATATATATATATATATATATATAATTTTTCTAATTAATTTTTTAGAACTTTGAGGTGAAATCTTCATTTGTATTATTTAAAGTGGTTTATTGATTGCATATATAGGTTCAAAACCCTAAAAAATCCCTAGAGAACTTCGATTGTGCATATTTTACCCATAAAACTCGTGATTTCAATAAATTCATGCTGGATTTTAGACAAATTAGATCAGAAAAATAAATCAAAAAAATTTTTTCACCTAGATTCCTCTAAGAATATTGACCAAAAACTCCAAAAAGTTATTAAGACAATTCTATATATATAATATTTAATATTTATAATTGGGTTGGTTTCATACTTGCATAAAATAAGATCAATTCTTACCCTTATCATTATAACTTCTACATGTTTATGTAAACCACACAAACAGAAGCTAGTCAAAGATATTTGCACATTGAATATCATTAATTTACACATTACATCCTAGATGGATCTTGGTTGATTTAAGTACATCCTAGATTCATCTTAAGTCAAGATCTACCAAGAGATCAAATGAATCATATCTCTTTTCATTTGAAAATTGATTTGCATTTCAAGAAATTTGATCCCTCTCAACACTTTGTACATCCGTAGTTAATATGGATCTAGGTTGGTTTAACTACACCCAAATTAAATAGTTATCTATTTCCTCACATGCAAACTTATTTCGAATGTAAAATATAATGTGTTATTTTTCACTGTTTAAATTGTATTTTTGAATGCTAAATAGACTATATATATAGCCAAATAAACATTTTAATCATAAAAATCATTTTTTTCATGATATAAAGATAAATTTTTAAAATGATATATAATGTATCAATTGAAATTAACTTTTTTTACATAACATGTACATTTAGACATTTTATGACTCAAATTGTAATGTTTTTTTATTATTAACATAATTTTTAAGTATATGTCAATATTAATTAGTATTAAAATATTTTATTAATAACCAAATTATATGATTTAAACATCTTACTCACACATTTTTTACTTTTAATTACTTTACAACACATTCAGTGAGAACATAATTTTTAACTTTTATTTTTATTTTATAGGGGAATAAAGGGATGGAGAAACTTACAAACTTACATATCGTACAATGAGAATTAATGAATTAATTATAATTATAAATATAATTATTATTTTTATTTTTATTTTTTTTATTTTTTTTATTCTATTATCTTTATTTTCATTTTTGTTTGATTAGTCAAAATGTTAAACATTACAACTATTGGGTTGTAGAATGAGCACTCAATTAATGAACTTCTTAGGCTCAATTGATATAATTATTTATTTTATTTTATTTATTTTATTTATTCTATTTTATTATTTTTAATTTTATTTTAATTTGACCTAGTCAAAATTTTAAACATTATAACTAGTGGATAAAATATAATATTATGGTATTACTAATGAAAATGTAAATATTATCACATTTTACATGATATTTCCCATCAACCCCCACCTAGATATTACATTTTACCTAATATTTCCCATGAGTTTGTTTATTTTTAAACTCCAAATATAAAGAAAAATTACAATAAAAATGGACCAATTGAGGGGAAATATTGAGCAAAATATAATATTATAGCATTATATTTTACCCAATATTTCTAGCAAGCTTGTAAAAAGTGGATGAAGTTAGGAAAAAATATTAGATAAAATTTGATAATTACATTTTACTTAATATTTTTCCCACCTCCCCTCACCCCAAAGCAATTTCATACTTAAGATTATTCATTTCTAAACTTACAATCCCAGATCTATCAGAGCTCTATTTCTATAGCACATTATTACACATAAATTAAGAAAATATATTACATGTGTTATATTAAAGAGATTATCAAATAATCCATTAAAATGAAAAAGAAACTATTTTTTTTACTTTGTGCAATCATGTTTAACCTTACACTTCTTAAAAAAATATTATATTATATTTTAAAACAAAAATATAATATTCAAAATTTAGATTCCACCAACAATAAATTAAATATATTAATTCAATTATTTTACATTTTCTCATAAACCAACTCCACTTTGCTATAAAATCAATATTAAATTTATTTACATAATAATTATATTATTTTTTAATTAAAATTAAATTAAATTAATTAAATATTAAATATTAAACATTTACATTTACATTTTAGATCTACCCCATATTACTTTAGATCTACCAATATTATTTTGCAGAGCCCCTTTTCTTGCAGTTACAATAAATCCCTTATAAAATCAAAATAATAGCATATCCATTAAATATAATATATCACAATATAATATTATTAAGTTCATAGTTAATATCATTTAACACTTATAAATTATAAATAAGAAATGAGTTCACAATATCTCATCAATATTTTATTTTATTTTTTTAATATGTTTTATTTTAAATATTATTTATACTTGCTTTTAAAAATCAAGTTTATTTTTTTATGTTTGAATTTTAAATTGATGTGTTTTAAAAATTTGTTTGATTTTTTTTTTTTAAATGTTTAAAATGGTCGGCTATGCCAGACGTTTTCTGTTAATTATTTCGGTCATGTTAGCATTTCATAGGCCAATATTATTTTGCCATGCAAGCAGTGTATATATTAATGTATTTTGGCGCTTATAACAGTATTTGTAATGAAGTTGTGACTCTTTTCTTACTGGAATAGACAGATTACTTACAATAATTGTTAACTTAGGTATGTTTATTTGTTCTGGGGTTGGTTCTTGTGTTTATTTATCGCGACAGTCTGAAACCATTCTAATACGTTTGGTTATTATCCATGGCTATTTTACTCTATTCCTTAAAATTACTGTACTCCATATAATATTCCACTGTTCTTGGTTTCCCCAGTGCCAACAAAAAATTTTCATTTTCTGGTTACGAAATACTTGTATCTGGCTCTTGGATAAGTTTCTTTTATTCAACCATTATAGCCTTCAATTGATTAATGTCGACTGTAACTAGAAAACGAAGTCGTTCAGCTCCTACCGGAACCCTAACTTCTAGAGTCCATTTTTTGGACATCTGAATGTGAGAGTTTAGTTAAAAGGGGTTTTACTTCTGAACGGGCTCACCGTATACACAGCTGCTTCTTGGTTTTACTCCTATGCTTTCAAATTTACATAGGAATTTGGCTTGTTACCGCTATTCTGGAATCTACTATGTATACCTTTCAATTCCTGGTCTGACTCCTAATCATTGAATAATATATAAGCAGAGTTTTAGCTAATACTTACATTCGGTGGTTTCTCAAGAACATAGGTTCTATAATTTCATGTGTGTTAAAACAAAACAAGTGTTGTCCAAACACAAAGTAGATTTAAACTTTAACATCAGAAATTCCTTTCGCATTAGAACTAAAATTAGCCGACAGAACCAGAATTACCAGTCATTAACAAATGATGAAACGTAAGGAACTGTTAGTACACTTATCTTCCCTAAATCCTGTTATCAGTAGAAATTCTTAAGGAATATCTCACCACCCAGCCACGAGAATGGAAATGAAGTCCAGTATCTCCCCAAGCTTCTTCCCCTCCAAACAGTATGGGAATTAATTAATAAATTCTGAACATTAAAAGCTAACTAGTACAGTTAAATGAATCACCCCTCTGGTTCTTTCCCATCTCCAGAACAACAGCCTTAGGGTTCCACTGGTTCTTTCCCGTCTCCAGAACACCAGCCTTAGGGTTCCACTGGTTCTTTCCAATGTTTTAAGAATATCTTGTTTTAAGAACAGCTTGTTTTTGGCACAATCTTGTACAAGGTCTTCCAATATTTTCCTCCTTCCTCGACCCTCTAGCCTCCTGCCTTCCCAGGATCCCCTTTCCTTTCCACGAAAGAGAGGAACTCATCACTTCCAACTGTCTCGAGATTTCGTTAACCGATTTCTTTTCCTTTGTTAATCTTGCACCGCAAAACTTCATTAGGCTTCTTCGAGCCAGGAGTCATTAAGTTTATAACATAGAAAAATGTAAAAGAAATAAAATAGCAATATTCACTAGGTAAGTATCTTAAGGCCATTACAAAAATATATATTAAAAAAAACATTTAAATATAAAATATTTTCACTATTATAAACATAATATATGGAATATGGAATAAAAAATTGCAAAAGAATTTATTTATTTTTTGGTTTTTAATAAAATTTACATGTAATATAATGGAATATGGAATAAAAAATCGTAGGAGAATTTTTTTTTGTTTTTTTTTTAATAAAATTTACATGTTTTTATAATAAAAATGTAGAAAACATATTATCTTTTAATAATTAGAAATTAATATGATTAATATTTTTATAAATGAAACATAAAAATAACGGATTTAAAATTAATACCTGTGGAATAAAAATCACCCTCCAACAATAGGCTCATAGTGACGTTCAAACCCACAATCAATTACTTTTGTTTGTGTTTAATCCTTGTCTCTCAATAATTATATAATAAAAATATGTTTTACATCCTTTCTTCTTATCCATTAAATATAATTTCTTATTCTTCTTCTTATACATTAAATATAATTTGTTGGTAAAAAATAAAGTAAAAACAACATATACAGTTTTTTAATTTAATATTCTCAATAAATTTATGTTGGCTTATTTTTATTCTTTTCTATTTTAATAATAAAATAATTATTTTTATTTATTCTTTAAATATAATTTCTTATCCTTCTTCTTATCCATTAAATATAATTTCTTTGTACCAAAATAAAGTAAAATATCATAGACATCACTCACTTGTCATTTTTTTTAGGCTTTTTTAATTTAACATTCTCAATAAATTAAAATACAATATTTTTATTTATTCTTTATCATATTTCTATTTATTTATTTAATTATTGTATTCATGATATGGGGTACTATTATGTGTATAATAATATTAATATGGATAATAATATTAATAAGATAATTTTAATTTTTGTATTGTTATTTTTTTTTTCAGTAAGAAGTTAGATAATTTATGGGTTAGGTATAATAATATTATTAGTAGATAATTTATGGGTTAGGTATAATAATATTATTAGTATGTTATAGTTTTTATGTATTTCTTTTATCTGAATATATAGTTAACTTTCAAGTAAGCCACCATTATTTATAAGTCTCAATAGTTAGTTCAATTGGTCGAGTCCTTGTTGCTAAATATCTCATCGATTAAGAGGTCAGAGGGCCAATTCTTATAGATGGTCTTGGGGTTAGATCCTACTACTTTGAATGGTGGGATTTTATTCTCTTTGGGGTTGATCTACATCGCCAAATTTCCGTGAACTGCCATAGTAAATAAATAAATAAATAAAATCCATCATCTAGAGTCACAATTTCTAAGTATATATTTAGTGAAATCCAACATCAATCTCTTACTAGCCTTACTAGCATGCCTTAAATTATCGTCATCAAAATTTTAATTTCTCATATTTTTTATATATTTTGATCATACCCAAGTTCTTATATCACTTTGCATTACAAGCTTCTTCATTCAATGATATTTATACCCAATAGCATGTCAATATTCAATCATCAAATTTTAAGTTACCGTTGTTCACACTTAACTAGATTATTTCTTCTAATCCAGGTACATCGAGAGTCACAAGTATACCAAATTCTCATTCTTCATGACAGATGTTTGTTAATGAAACTCTAAGGCTTAACCTATCTTTGAAATTCTAGAAACCAAGAAGTAGACAATTTCTATACTTTGAAATTAAAACTATTAAAAGTGTTTCATGTTCTATCATTAGCCACTTAAAAGTGTTTTTAGTTCACAACTCCATATATTGAAATATTATAATGAGATAGTTCATCACTATGACCTTCATATGTCATCTCTAATAATTATTGAGGTTTATCAATCCACTTAGTCTATATTCTTAAGATATTTTTCCATTTGGAAAAAAAAACACATTAATTATTGTTACATAAATTTAAATTGTGCTTTACATATTTCCATAGTTATCTTATAAAATCCATGATATCCATTCAATATATATAAAGTATTTGTATTATCTTTAATTAATCCAATCTTAACAATTTCATAGTATTGTTACTCAATTTTTCCACCTTGCTTAACTATAAAGAATCATTCCTGAGATAGAATATTGTCATAATGCTAAGGAATTTCCTCTTTGATCACTTTCACAATTCATATTCTCTCCTTCATTCCCATATTATAGGTACTCATGGATATATTATATTTTTAATCTAATGTCATCATACTTTTTGTTTGGTATGGAGCTTGATTATCTTCCTTATTTAGATGTATCAATGTGTTTGACCCCTATTCTTAAGGGGGCGGCAATGTCACTCGTCGATGGATTTTCATCAGGCAAGTCCAGGGGGGTGGCAGCGACCTTTTTGAGCCCCCCCTGGTGAAGGTTTTCAGGGGAAATTCCCCCGAAGCTAAAAAAAGATGTAAAATTGCCTTGTAAAATATTGTAATTTCGTAATCAATCTGAGCTGTTCATTAGGTGGATGATCTGATGGTAGAAGTTATGTTTAACTTAGATTTTTTTTCCCTGGAAGGAAACCCCTCTGTTGTATGAGGGTATGGTGTTGCGTCTCTGTATGGTGTGTATACTCTGAGCGATAAATAGCAAGGGGGATTGTGTCACAGAGAAGAGGATATTACAATAAATCTATTGTAGGTTGTGTCTCTTCATTTTGCTGGATAATATAAAGGAAGGACTGGTTATTTCCCTGGACGTAGCCCAAATTGGGTACTCATATATATATATATATATATATATATATATATATATATATATATATATATATATATATATAATCAACGTAAATCATTATAATATATTAAAATCATCATGACATCATTTACCCAAAAACCCTTGAACATTGTGCCTTTAGGACCTGGTTCTTCCCATTACTGGATTATCCTGCAGCTAAAATTCCTTTAATCTACATAGACCAGTAACGTATTTCTTTCCATAATAGTAAACATAATCCATATTTATATGCCGCAGCCTTTTTCCTGCAACATCTACTGTGATAAACCTTTGATATCATCATTAAATCAAGCATTAATGAAACCAATTCATAAAACTATACTAGTGGTGCTTCACAATCTATTTGTACATTCATGAAATGAAAACGGAATATTGTGACATGCTTCCTTTAACAACACCGAAAATGAATTACTTATAACCATACAACCATCAATTTAGTTGTATAAACAAATACCACATTAACTATTACTCCCCTTTCATAAGCACACATTCTTGCAAGAGAAATCACTAGAATTGTCCAGAAATTCCTTTAAATGAAACTCACACATTAGTTAGGATCTTTGTGCATGTGAATTATGTAAACTTGATCAAAATAAATTTACCTTCATCTATTATTTTTGGTGCATGAGAATACATAAAGAAAGCTAACACAATGAATGTTGTTCTTGTGTATGAAAATGCATATACTTTCCAAAAATATATTTTCCAATGTAGGCTAACACAACATGCTACTATTTCCTGCATGTGAATGTATATTCTTTCCAAGTGAAAGCTAACACAAATACTACATTCATATACATCTTATTCCAAAAGAAATTAACGTAATAGTTATGATAGCATAAAAATAATCACTTATAATTTTTCTACAAGAATATAGCTCAATAGTTCTTCTGTACCTACAAAGAAAATATCTTTATAACACAATGACTATTATTTTTGCATGCAAGAGCTTATCATAATAACCCTTCTTTAATTTATGAAACAAGTATGCCCTTCTCTATAATTCTACCATCATTAGATATTATTTTCAAGTAAAAAAAGTAAATTTTTTTTTTCAAAAAGAAGTTAATATAACCTCAAGTATTTATCTTTCTACATGCTATTTTCTCATGCATCCCTTTCAAGAAATTAGCATATATAACCATCTTTTATGAGTCAAAATTAGGCAACAATATCAAGGTTATCTTACCCTTTTTACACACCTAAATCAATAAAGTGACACAATTCATCTAACAGGGAAAGATTTTCAAGAAAATTAACATAATTAATTCCTTTATATACACACAAAAACATATTTTAAATCTCAAAATGACCATGCTTTATGTGCATAAAAACACATTATCACATCCAAAAAACATGGGTTCTTATCTCGTGGGTATTATCTATTAATGCACAAGAATTTCGTATTCATTTATCTTTAAAGGATTAGCACAACTAATTTATATTTTAGCATGCAGTGTTTCAAAAATAACATGGCTAATATATTATGCAAATGCTATTCATGTGAATTTTTTCCCAAATATTAGTATAGTCAAGTTTTACCTTTACCATACTTTCATGCAAGAAGAACCATAGCTAAGCAAAAACAATGTATTTCTCTTCAAAGAACGCAATAAAATTTATCCACTCTATAAAACCAAAAGTTCATGGCCACTTATCTCTTTGTTGAAGTGTAGGCTTGTTCTATGGCCAATCCTTCGCTCTTAACATTGCATGGTTTCATTTGTTAATCAGTTATGTTGCATGTAACATCTTATTGTTTTAAAATTACCTCTACTTGTTAACAATAGTTGAAACTAAACAAAAATCTTGAAAACATTTAATCATTTCCACTGTTATTTATAGAAACACCAAACACTAACTCTATATTCATAAACAATAATTTCTTGATCCACCAAAAACTTGAAACATTATTGTCCTAACAAATTGAAACCTCTATATAAAATTATTTCCAATTTTAGTAGTCGTTTTGGTAAATTCTAAAATTGTTAGAATTTAGTAGCAGAGATCTTACCTATTGTCTTTCACATAGGGAGTACTGAGAAATATAATTTGTTTACCTAAACAAATAGGTTCCCCCTCTATGGAGAAAAATTAGCTGCATCTCCCTATTATTTAACTCTTGTTGTTTAGTCTCTTCAGATTTAAGCTTGACCTCGAGCTAATATAACTCGAGAAGAAACCAGCGTCATGTTAAGATGATCAACTTTCATTATCACTTTAATTTTGCTACAAATAAAACACAGGAATCAAGGGAGGTAAGGAATGGGATTTCATTGAAACTAATCGTCGGTAGTAGCCAAAGATATTTCTTTTCTATCCCCTCTTCTCCCTATGAAATTCTCGTTTCACTCCTTCCATCTCATGCAATATGTGAAACATTTTCTTGGTTTGGCTTGTAAACGATTTCACAGTCATTCTTTATGGTCAATCAATTCGTAAAATATGGATTTAAATAATCACCTAACAAATAGAATTATGAATGCTAGCAGTTCAGGGATATCACATACTCCCCCATTGAAGTAAACACCATCCTCGATGTTTATCATGAATATTTGCTCATGATATAACAATATAAACAAATCAAAAAAGGATTATTCTCCTTTAGAATGAAGGATTTCGTTTCCAATAAATACCAATGTATAAAAACAATATCATTTTATCAATAGTCATAAGCATTTACAACTACGAAAATCAATAATTTCTACATTATATCACATAGCCATTATTCAAATTCATATAAAAAATAAAAAATGTCTATACCAACTTAGCATTACTTACCAATTACTCTTGAAAATCATGGTAACCTTACACCAATTTAAATTACATGTGGCTTCACTACCTCCATGTAAGGCATCCTATAATATATGATCAACAAAGTAAACATAGTCACATTAGTGACAACATTTTCATCACATAAAATAATCTTAACTATCAATCATTCATGCAATGTCAAGTGATATTTTAACCATAGTACTTACATAAGTACTTAAAGAGCACCATGCCTCTAATCATTAGATTGATAAATTATTGAACCATGTGCACGCTATTAGGGTCGTATATTACTCGTGTAGTCCCTTATTATTGTTAGTGTATCCCCCTTATTGTTATTGTTGTACCCATGTAATCCCCATATTGTTATTATTGTGCGCCATAATACCCCACTATTGTTATTGTTCTTCCCTTACATTATTATTGTTACATCAGCTAGGATTATATTGTGACCCCATGGAATCCTATATATAGAAAGGAGGTTTTGTCATTTGTATCATCCAAGAATTGTTCACTTGTGTAATGTAAAGGAGGTTTCCCCTTCGAAGTGGTTGACTTCTAAGGCATTGATCTCTCTTTTCTTCTATTCTTGGAATTTTTTTCATAACACACACTGTCTTATCCCTTGCTAAAGGAACCCACACACTACTTCTAAAAGTACTCAAAGAGCACCTAGATCTCTAATCATTGAAATAAGAAATATTTGCATCAAGTGCATACTTTCTTAGCCCATAGTAAATACATTCATAATATTATTAATACAATAAAGGAACTACACTTCCATTAATTCCTTACACAACACTAGGCTCATTTCTTATAAAGATGTACATAAAATTCTTACACAATCATATAGAAAAACAATTTTTAATACAACACATAAGCGATTAGTTAATTTTTTCTACTATGAGAACCACATTGGAAAAATAATGTTCATCCTAACCAATGGGAATTGGTTTCCAGAAATAGATTGAGCCATTTTCACATCAAGAGAGTTATTTAACAAAGAACATCCTAGGGCTACTCTATAATTCCACTGGCTAATTATCTGAAGAATTCCAATAATCACAACAGGTCCAATGCATGATTACTCTTGACAGCGTCCTGCCAATTCCTCCCACATCATCTCGTCTATGAGGAATTTTGGGCCTCCTCTAATAGGCTGGAAAAAAAAAAGAGTTGCCTCATCCCCTATCACGATCTTTCCCAACTATTTTCCCTTACTAAGATCATATATCTCAAGGGAGATTAAATTCGGGTAGGAAAGTGCCATAGCCCCCTCAAGGCAGGATGACCTCCATCAATCTAAGGCCTCCTCGCACTTCACAATTTTCCACAATTTCTTGGCCTGTAAAATTCTCTTTTAGCACTCTTTCCCATAGTAATTTACATAACTGACCATATGAAAATTACCATCAAATACAAAAGGAAAATTTACCCACATCATGCATTCATACTTGACCCTCAACATGGGTCCCACAATATGTAAACATTAATTGACAAGAAAACGTAAATAACATCACATGTCATAGAAGTAATATTCATTTCAAAATAACCATCATGCAATTTATAAAAACATTATCATATTTTGTATAACATTATAATTTCTAATTGGCAGTTGCAAGTTACATTAAAATATTTTACCATTAATAGGTTCTGATGTTTCCATGAAGCCACCCTTTCCTAATCACATCGGTAACATTAGTCACAAATTATTTTAATATAACCATACCTTCTACAAAATAGTGTTATGAAGAAAAAAAAATTCAAATACATGCAAGGTGCATTTCACTTGCCTCAATGTTCTTAATAATTCATAAATGTAGAAAGTTATTGGACCTCTTACTTTCCATAAACTATTTCTATGCATTAAAAGTAATTTAACAAGTAAGTATACTTCCTTCATATGTTAAAATGAAATTTCCATAAATTTATTTTTGAGAAAGAACAATTACGGGAACAATAATTTAATCATTATCATTCTCATATTTTCATGCAACGTGTCATTTCATTTATGCATATAAACTTAATAAACAATCATTAATGCATACCAACTAATATCACAATTGAATCATCAATTTGTAAAATTGTGAAAATTTGAACAAACAAGATAATCGACATCCTCTGATTATTGATGTGATTAAGTTTATGAAACCATAAAATCAACAAATTTAATGAAACTTTGTATCATAATACAAGTTTTTTATTACCTTAAATAACTTGTAGTCATAGGTATGCATGGTTAAACTAGAATTCACTTTTGCAACCATTGTAGTGTTCTTGCATGTGCATAAAAGCTTAGAAAAAGTATATTACTTCAAAAACATTGAATTATCATCAATATGCAAGTGTCAATAACTACTAGGGTAGCAATCCAACATTTCCAATTTCGATAGTTTGTTGTTACCAACATACCAACACATGAAGTAACTACCATAATCACCTTTTTACAAATTTCACTAAGATTTAATCAAACTGATTCATGCATATAAGTTTTAGTAGTTTTCCATGCAAAACTAACTAATACCAACCATTTTAATTTTTACTGTGACAGGACTCAATAATATTTTATCCATTATAGTCAAGACTTACCTCTTGACTTATTATCTATATTTAACATCTAAATGGGTGCTTTAAATATATTTCAAAGCATCATACTATCATCTTCAAGGAAAACCCCTCCCACCTTTTATATTCATGCATTTGTTTCACATTGAATCACTATATGCTTTAATCCTTTATAAGTATTACATTGTAACTTTAGTTATGTTCATAAATGTATCATTAATTTTGTCATATATGCCAAGGTCGGTATTCAATTATCACTTTCACTAGTGAGTTTTCACGATTGTTCATAGGTGAAACACAAGTTTTATATTCTTTTATCCTCATCAACATTCAAATTTCATGAGCACACTTTTACAACATACTTTATTACTTACTACTCTTCAATGTGGTTATAAACATGCATCATGCATCTCATGTGAAAATTAGTATATAACATATATTATTATGTAGGTTTTTAGGATCATACATGAGTTGATTCCCACTAGATCATACCTCGACTTATTTTCCACTTACCAATTTCCAGAAGGCATCAGTGTTGTAACCTTAAGCTACGATACCACTTGTAGCATCCCCTTGTAACCCTACATTAAAATGCATGGAGTTAGAATTTTCTTACACAATTTAACCATGGGTAACTATCAAAACTAAGATTGTGTATTCCTCATTAACCAATACACATAATTTTCATTATTACATAGAGTTACTTTTGTAAAGGAATAGTAAGTTACATAACCATTAACAACCACTATTGTAGCACATTAACATATACTTTATGTTGTAACCTTGCATAATTTTTATGATTCCTTTAACTAGACTAGTTAAAAGTACACTTTATATTATAAACATCAGCTAATGCAAGGAATCCACATCATAAAAGTAACACAACAGGAAACCACATGATTAGACACTGATATATCTTGGAAATCCCGTATGGTAAAAAATAGTGAATGCTTAATTTTATTATTAAACACTCATGAGGGTGTTCACCCCTCACTAAATGGTTACAAGGGAGTGCATCCCTTTACCATTTTCGTAAAATATTACAAATATTTTAATCTCAAAATCAACATATCTCATTATAAGCTATTAAAATCATCATGACATCATTTACCCACAAACCCTTGAGCATTGTGTCTTTAGGGCTTATCTATTGCCATCAATGTATTATCATGTAGTTGATATTCCTTTAATATTTATATACCACTAACTTATTGCCTAGTATAATGGTCAACATAATCCATATTTGTATGTCGTAACCTTTTCCTATAACTCCTACTGTTAGAAACCTTTGATATCATGATAAATAAAGCATTAACCAAAACGATTCATAAATCTATACTAGTGGTGCTTCACCATCTATTCATGTACATTCATGAAACGAAAAAACAATATCGCAACATTCTTCCTTTAACAACACTGGATATGAATTATTTATAAGTGTGTAACCATCAATTCATGCCTATAAACAAATACACCATTCATTATTATTTCCCTCACATTAGCACACATTCTTTCAATAAAATTAACTAGAACTATCCATAATTTCCTTTCAATAAAACTAACACGTCATTTATGATCTTAGTGCATGTGAATTACATAAACTTTATCAAACGAAATAGCCCTTCATCTAGTACTTCTCACGCATGCAAATGCATAAATAAATCAAATACAATAAATGTTGTTCCTAAGAATGCAAATGCATGTACTTTCCAAAAGGATATTTTCCAATGTAGGCTAGCACAACATGTTGTCATTTCTCACATGTGAATGTATATTCCTTCCAAACGAAAGATAACACAAATATTGCATGCATATACATCTTATTCCAAAATAAACTAACATAATAGTTATGTTAGCACAACAATAATCACATATATTTTTTCTAAGGAAATATAGCTCAATATTTCTATATACCTACAAACAACATATCTCTATAACACAATGACTATTATTTGTGCATGCAAGAGCTTATCATAATAGTCCTTATTTAATGTATTCAACACATATTCCATTCTCTAGACTTATACCATCATTAGCTATTATTTTCATGTAAAAAAATACATACTTCCTTTTCAAAAGGAAGTTAATATAACCTCATTTCTTTATATTTCTACATGTCAGCTCCTCATGCTTCTCTTTCAAGAAATTACCATAGACAACAATATTTTATGCATAAAAATTAGTCAAGAATAAAATCGTTAATTTAACCTTTTTATCCACATAAATCAAGAAATTAACACAATTCATCTATCCATGCAATCTTTTCAAGAAAATTAACATAATAAATTTTGTTATCTACATGCAAAAAACCATTTCGATATCAAAATGGATATGCTTTTCCTGCATACGCACACATAATATTTTCCAACAAACATGGGTTCTTATATCGTGTTTCTTATCATTTTATGAAAAAGGATTTCATATGCATTTCTCTTCAAACGATTAGCACAACTAATTTATCTTTTACCATGTAATGTTTCCAAAATAGCATGGCTAATATATTATGCAAAGGATATTCATGCGAATTCTTTTCCCAAATATTAGTATAGTCAATTTTTACCTTTTCCATGCTTGCATGCAAGAAAAACCATAACTAATCATAAACAGTGTATTCATTTTCAAATAACAACACAAAAATTATCCATTCTATTAAACCTGAAGGTCATAGATACTTATCTCTTTGTTGAAGTTTTTCCTTATTCTACGGTCAATCCTTGGCTCTTAACATCAAACAGTTCTATTTATCAGTCACTTATGTTGCATGTAACATATTCTTGTTTGTAAATTACCTATACTTTTTAATAACAATTGAAACTAGAAAAAATATTGAAAATATTTAACCATTTCATTTGTTATGTACAAAAAAACAAAACACTAAATATGTATTCATAAACACTAATTTCTTGATCCACTAAGAAATCAAAACATGGTTTCCATAAAAAATGAAACCTTTGTATAAAATGATTCATAATTTTAGTATTCATTTTGGTAAACATTCAAATTGTTACCACTTAGTAGTAGAGATATTACCTATTGTCCTTCACATAGGAAGCACAAAGAAATATAATTTTTTTACCTCAACACATTGGTTTCCCCTTTTATGGAGAGGCAATTAATTTCATATGCCTATTATTTGGATCTTGTTGTTAAGTATATTTAGAGTCAAGCTCGACTTCAAGATAATATAACTCCCAAAGTAACCAACGTTATGTTAAGATGATAAAAGTTCAACCTCACTTTAATTCTCCTACAAATCGGACGTGGGAATTGAGGGAGGTAAGGAATGAGAGTTCAATTAAAATAATCATTGAAAGTATCAAAATATATTTCTTTTGTATCCCTTATTATCCCTATGAAACAACCATTTAATTCCTTCCTTATCATGCAATATGTGAAACATTTCCTTGGTTTGGATTGTAACTGATTTGATAGTCATTCATACTAGTCAACTGATTCATAAAATATAGTTTTTAAATAATCACCTCACAAATATAATTGTGAATGCTAATAGTGCATGGATGTTACATACTCACCCCTTTGAAATAAACAACATCCTCAGTGATTATTATGAATATTTTCTCATGATATAACAATATAAACAACTAAAAGTATGATTATTCCCCTTTAAGAAGAATGGTTTCATTTCCAAGAAATACCAATTAAAACAAATATTAACACTTTATCAATAGTCATAAGCCTTTAAAACTACAAAAAATAAGAAATTTCCACCTTCTATCACTTTATCCATTATTCAAATTCATAAAAATGACATAACATATATATACCAACTTAGCATTACTTACCAATTACTCTTAACAATCATGGTTACCTTGCAATAACTTCAACTGTAGGTGGTCTCATGGCCTCCATGGAAAACACCTTGTAATAGATCGACAAAGTCAACTTAGTCACATGAGTGACAAAATTTTAAATCAAATGAAATATTCTTAACTATCAATCATTCATGTAATGTCAAGTGATATTTTAACCATGGTACTTTTGCAAGTACTTAGAGAGCACCAATCCTTTCATCGTTAAATTAATAAATCACTACACCATGTGCACACTGTCTTTGTCCCTTCTAAATTCATCTACATGGTACTTCTAAAAGTACTCAAAGAGCACCTAGCTCTCTAATCATTCAAATAATCAATATAGACTAACATAACATGTTGTAATTTCCCGCATGCAAATGTATATTCTTTCCAAATGAAATATAACACAAATATTGCATGCATATACATATTATTCCTATATAAACCAACATAATAGTTATGATTGCACAAAAATAATCACATATAATTTTTCAAAAGAAATATATCTCAATAATTCTTCTATCCTTGAAAAGAGGATATCTCTATAAAACAATTACTATTCTTTGTGCATGTAAGAGCTTATCATAATAACCCTTCTTTAATGTATGCAACACATATTCCCTTCTATAGAATTCTACCATAATTAGCTATTCTTTTCATGTAAACAAATACATATTTCTTTCTAAAATATTTTATTTATCTTTCTATTGGTTTTCTTCTCATGCTTCCCTTTCATGAAATTGTACATTTTTTGGGTAACATCAAATTTTCTCTAGCTATGAAACTTTGTGGAGGGGCTAGGACACATGATACCTCCAAGAACTAGAAATTGTTTGGAGAAATTCCGCCCAGAGCTTAAGGTATTCAAATAATTAATTATTTTAATGGGGACCCTAAGTCTAACTTAAGGAAATTAAATAATTAAAGTGAATTAATTTAAACATGTGGGTGAGAATCTTCTAAGTAACGAGGATCAAGTCTTTTCTAATCTTATTCATCGATTACATATTTGATCACATTTTTTGATTCATCAAATAGAAAATTATTAACAGAAGGATTGGGTTCAGTTGGAGAATACACACATAGTGGAAGCACTTGAGCTAAGTCGAAATTCTAGAGTGCGGTTTGCTAAGAATTTTTGAGTGAGCTTGCAATGCAGCACGGGCCAGTTCAGCAGTGGGATTTATGATCCAAGGTGAAGAATATAATAATAGAGAGGCATATCAACACCAAAGGCACACTGCGTTCCCAAGAGGGGTGATGCAGGCCCAACAGGGGGGACATAGGTCGAGCCAAGCTCACGCAGATCCAATGTAGAGGCTCACGCAGGCTTAGAGGGGTTACAAAAGCCTAGAGGAGCTGACACAGAGCCAGAACGAGAATAATTGGGATTTTAGTGGGCCAGATCAGGCTCGTATTCCACAGATCAGAAAGGATGACATAACCGCACTAAAGGGTGACACAATCTCAGTGAAAATATTGTTAGGGACTACATAGGCACTAGTAGGCTTCTTCAGTCTGAGCTGAATCAACAATAATATGTGTCTCCAGAGATAAAGGTACTTCTATCAGGATTTTCTCTGTTGGGTAAACCATTGTTGGTACCTTCGTTGGTATTCAGAAATCTGCATAATAATAAAACCCTCAAGATCTGTAACATCGATTTTCCCGCATTGGGTTTTTCCAGGGTCATTTTTCTGAATAATATTGTGTTTCCATTGTCGAATGTGTTTATTTATTCTGCGCTTGATCTTTATATTTTTGTATTCGTTAGTGTATTTACTTTGATTTTTTTCTTGTATTATTCAGAAAAATAACTTGTTAATTGAATAAAAGAAGTAGGATAAGGAAATAAGATTACTTACGTAGGATTTCTGTTTAGTAAATTCAAAAAATTTCACAGAAATTACCATAGATAACCATATTTTATGCATAAAAATTAGGAAGAAATAAAAAGGTTAACTTAACCTTTGTATGCACCTAAATCAAGAAATTAACACAATTCATCTAGAGAGGCAATTTTTCAAGAAAATTACCATAATAATTTTATTTATTTACATGGAAAAACATATATTTTATGTCACACTAGCCATGCTTCCCCTTCATACAGACATATAATATTTTCCAACAAACATGGGTTCTTATCTCATGGTTCTTATCATTTAATGCACCCAAATTTCATATGTAATTTTCTTCAAAGGATTAGAAGCTCTAATTTATATTTTACCATGCATTCTTCCAAAATAACATGAATGATATTTTATTGAACTAATATTCATGTGAATTCCTTTCTGAAATAATAGTATAGTTTATTTTTACCTTAACTCTGCTTGCATGCAAGAACAACCATAACTAAGCACAAACAATGTATTCCTTTTCAAACAAGGCCACAAAATTTATCCTTTCTATTAAACCAAAAGGTCATTGATACCTATCTCTTTGTTGAAGTTTTTCCTTCTTCTATGGTCAATCCTTGGCTCTTAACATAACATGGTTCCATTCATTAGTCACTTATGTTGCATGTAACATCTTCTTGGTTGGAAATTACCTCTACTTGTTAACAGTAGTTGAAACTAAAAAAAAATATTGAAAATATTTAACCATTTCAACTGTTATGTACATAAATGCCTCACATTAAGTCCATATTCATAAACAATAATTTCTTGATCCAGCAAGAAATTGAAACATGGCTTCTCTACCAAATTGAACCATGTTTACGAATTTCCCTAACAAATTGAAACCTATGTAAAAAATGTTTGCTAATTTTAGTAGTCATTTTGGTAAACTTCGAAATTGTTACAACTTAGTAATAGAGATATTACCTATTTATTTCCACATAGTGAGAACATAGAAATATAAATTTTTTATCTCATCACATTGGATTCTCTTTTTACGTAGTGAAAATTAGCTGCATCCTCCTATTATTTGGCTCTTGTTGTTCAATCTCTTCAGATTCAAGCTTGGCCTCAAGCTATGATAACTCCAAAAGAAAACAATGTCATTTTAATATGATAAAATTTCGTACTTCCTTTAATTTTCTTGCAACTTAGATGTGGGAATAGAGGGAGGTTGTGAATGAGAGTTTTCTAAAACTAATCATGACCAGTATCCAAATATATTTCTTTTGTATCCCCTCTTCTCCCTATGAAATTCCTGTTTCATTCCTTCCCTCTCATGCAACATGTGAAACATTTTCTTGGTTTGGCTTGTATCTAATTTTCACAACCATTCCTGATGGTCAATTGATTCATAAAATATGGTTTTTAAATTAGCACCTCACAAATAGAATTGTGATGCTAGTGGTGAAGGGATATTACTTACTCCCCCAGCGCCCCGCCCCCACCCCCCCCCCCCCCCGCCCCCCCACACCTTGAAGTAAACATGATCCTCGTTTATCATGAGTATTTCCTCATGATATAATAATCTAAAGAACTAAAAATAGGATTATTCCCCTTTAAAATGAAGGATTTCATTTCTAGGAAATACCAATAAACAAAAACAATAGCATTTTATCAATAGTCCTAATAATTTACAACTACAAAAATAAGCAATTTCTACCTTCTACCACTTAGCCATTATTCAAATTTATAGAAACAAGATTAAATATCTATACCAACTTACAATTACTTACCAATTACTCTTGGAAATCAGGGTTACCTTGTAATCATTTCAACTACAGGTGGTTTCATAGCCTCCGTGGAAATCACCCTGTAATATATGATAAACAAAGTAACCATAGTGACATTCTTCATGAAATTCTCAATCAAATGAAATACTCTTAACTATCAATAATTCATGCAATTTCAAGTGATATTTTAACCACAATACTTCCACAAGTACTTAGAGATCATCGACCCTCTAATCATTAAATTGATAAATCACTGCATCATGTGCACACTATCTTACATCCAGATAAAGGAATCCACATATTACATCTAAAAGTACTCAAACAAAACCTATATCTCTAATAATTGAAATTATTAATACCTGCATCAAGTGCAGACAGTCTTATCCCCCACTAAAGACATTCATAAGATTGTTAATACAATAAAGTAACTACACTTCCAATAATTCCTTACTGAACACTAGGCTCCTTTCCTATCAATATATACATAAAATTATTACACAATCATATATAAAATTCATTTTTAATAAAACACATAATGTATTAGCTAACCCTTTTTGCTATGAGAACCACAATGGAAAAAGAATGTTCCTCCTAGCTAATGGGAATTTTGTAACACCTCTCCTGTTGATTTTTTTTTTTTTTTAAGTAGCAGTATTCACCACTGTCTATTTTTAAGAGACTATTTCATTAATAATAACCTCGTATTTATAATTATTTTTCACATTCCAGCATAACGTTGTCACTAGTATTGACTTTGTCATTTTAAGTCTCTAGTAATTTATTTACAAGCTGTGACAATATTCTTCTTGTAACTTTGTCAGTTACATTTTCCTCCTAACGAGAACACTATAAACATCTATACATACTATAGATCTACCCTTATTCTACTTATGAGCATAATAGTCCTATGTGAAATTTTAACCACAATCATGACACTTAGAAAGGAATGTATATATTATTCACATATATGAATTTTATTTCTAGTGAAAATACTTGCATGTCCACCCCACTATATTTTAACACTAAAACAAGAGAATTTAACCTTTTCCTCTTTCCCTATCATTTATCCCTTTAACTTCATATTTCTATTCAAGGTTTTAACAACCTAGCATGTTCAAATTTGTTCCTGAATATTTCTTATGTTTTGGCTTAAATCCCAAAACCTTTAATTTAGTTATATCTAATTTCACATTACCTATAAATTAAGTTCTTTAATTTATGACCCACTTGTTTAATTCGTATAACCCTTGGATAATTGATGTATTTTTCTGAACCATGGATCCATTTGAATTTCTACCAAGCCCATTTACATGGAATAAAACTAAGCTATGGATCACAGGCCTCCATCTGTCAACACAACTGTGAAGGGAAAATATTAATGGGATTTGGTTCAACCGTCAAATGTCCTTCCCATTACTACCGCTGTCAGACTTTATGGTATTTAAAATTCCAAGGATGGTACATTACCCATTTTCATTTATTTGTCCCAGTTTAATATATTTAACTATGAATAAATTTTTCATGACATTTCTTGAAATACGAATGCATTCATTCCATGAGTACCATATCACATGGCTTGGTACCACATAGTTTTCAAACGCGGGAGTCCATTCATCATTCTTTGATGCTCGCCACTTAGACGACCAGGATTACACTGGGGTTTTACGATTTGTGAAGTTAATAAAAGACCCCCCTTCCGATTACACTTTATTTTCCTGGTCCTCCCTTGTTCGGTGGGCGTCCATGGATAACTCTAGACATTGCTTCCAGTGCTAGTTTTTTTTCTACTATTTTATTTTCGTTTCACTATGGCCACCGATACCATGCCACTAAAATGCAACAATACTCAGGATTCCTATGAAGGATGTCTTCTATATTTTTACCAGGTACCAAATCTTTAAACCAACACTAAATTTATTTATTTTTTTTACCACGTCCAAAATCTTTTTTTAATTCAGAGACTGTGCATTCACTGATTTCCTTCCTGTGTGGGTAACATGCTGAATAGCAACTCGTATTTTTTTTTTTTTTCGAAATCTCATTAAAGGTTTTCATACCAAAGAGTCTTTACATAAATTTTCTCTACATTATGTATCCATGATGAGTCCTAACTTACCGAACTCCATAGTTATCTTAGTTACCTTGAATTAATAATTAAATTTCAATTCCCAAAAACGTTGGATTTTCTTCTTGTGTATATTCGTTCATGGAATTGTTTGAAGACAGGCTCTCCAAATGAACTTTGTCTTCGTGAATTTGGTTTTGTCGTTGCGTGTTTCCCCAACACGCAGATAAAATATTTGGATTAGCTGCGTTAGAGCTCTGCAAAGATGTCAAGGTTCGGTTGGATGGTATGAGACGAGGGGAATTTACTCCGGTAAGCTCGATAACCCCGACGACCTAATTTTTTTTGACATCTCTACTTTATCACTTGAAAATCTTGGACTTGTTCTACGCATCCTCTATGAAAATATTTCTTATCTTTTTTATTTCATTATGTTGAGTTCTTCTTGAATTTAAGTCCGCAGAGATGGTTTCTTATTCATATAACAATGTTGTCACATATCTATTTCCAGTTCTGTGTATTACTTTTATTTGATTTACAGTATTGTGATTCTAAATTCACTCTTTTAGTGTTTATAATTTTTCTATGACTTTACTCACAAAATTTCCTCTGTAGTATTAAATTTGGAAATCGTTCTTGATTTCTCTTGGTAGTAGAACGAATACTAACTTACTTCCTCCCACTACAAGGGCCACAAGGACTTGATAAATTCCCAAGTAGTAACGACTTTCATTTTTATTTCAATTTTTATAATTCTATTAATTTTATTATGTCTTGATTTTTCCAATCCAACTCTAACTCCAATTTCTACGTACATTGTAGGTATATATATATTTTTTCTTTAGCTATGTTTAAATGCACATTCGCTTTAGTTTCTCCTATGGTTATTTGATACTGATTCATTCTTCCAGGTTGGCTGGCATTTTTTCATATCCTCCATCAAACACTTTTGTCGAGGATGTATTTTTTATTTAATGGACCAAGAGCCCCATGTACTTTATGTAATTACTTTGGTATGGGATAGTAAAGTTATTATAGAGGACTATAACTCTTATACCAACATAATTTCGGAAGTGACCAATTATAATATTTATTTTCATAGTTACAGACCATTTTCCTATACTATAACGAATTTCTTTTATAATTTGATATCAACAGTCCATGTTAATCTCTGCAAAAGAATAAGACAGCTTGTACATCTACTGTGTTGTGTCATGAATTTCTGTATTTGTCATAATAGATTTCATATAATTATAATATCCTTGGATTGAGCTATTTAAGATATTAAATTTCAGATTCTCCACATAATATTTCTATCAAGTCTGAATAGTAGTATTTCATAAACTTCAGATCAATTTTTCCTTATAGAAATTATTTTGACTATAGTACGCCTCTTTGAATACATCCTGTGTTTTGTACATACACTAAGATTTTTCTTGAATCATAGTTTATTAATTTCGCTTGAATGTTATATGTATTTATTATTCAGGCACACATTTATATTTTTGTTTAGCTACAATATGAAAAAGTATTCTCTTTACATGAATACTATCAATTCTGCTCCTAGCCTAATAGTATAGATTCAAAGATGCACTTGTCTCTAGAAGTTTCGGTTCTGGTTTATAATTCCATAACTGATACAGAAATATTTAATAGTATAACCTATCTTTAGATATAACAAAATATATGATTCATTTTCTACATATCACTTTCTGTGTAGAGTTTTTTTTTTTTTTTAACTGTGCAAATTTATAATAGAGTAATAGAACAATCAGTTACAGAAATGTCATTTTCCTGTGAGGTACCTAACCTCAAATCTAGACCTAGTTTTGGGTTTTAGACACTCTGAGAGTTGGTCCTCTCCAAAGGATGTATGTACAACAATGCAGTTTTTGTAATTTCCTCTATAGTGAATTCTGCTAAATGTACAGACCAGAAAAATATAACTAGAATTCATAATTTTTATTTTCTCTAATCACATAATTAAATTCAAAACTTTCATAGGAACATAATGACTTTATCATTTCCAGTAGTTCATCATAGCATTCAATTTAAATCAACGATCCTGCAACTTTAAATGTGCGTACCAATTAGGTTTGACTAGTTGCCTTCTAACCTTAGAGCTCTTTCTCCACAACTCACCCTCGAGCAGAGATCTTTTATTCGAGTGATAGACAACCCTTTGTCTATCCTGAAACAACTTATTTAAGCTTTTATTTCCCCGGTCTATTTCCCTTAACTGCGTCTAGTTAATTCAGGATGTTGTATTCCTATTTGCCTAGGCTTTCCCTATGTTTCTTGCACAAAGGTACTTTTAAAGCTAGCTTTTCTGCTTTCCAGATTTATTCCACCACTTCCCAATAATTTCCTCTTTATTTGGGTAATTAGATATTTATCTCCAAATATAATTTTAGTATCTTACTTTATTCCTTCTAAGGATTTATGGAATTCTGGGAAAGTCTTACAACCTTATCCATCATCATGGATTGGGTTTCCATATCTCAATTCTCAATCTAGTCATTGCACATAATTTTCCATTTTATTTTATTAATTTAAAATAATAAAATAAATCCACATAAATATTTTCCATTGGGGTCCACTGTACCCTTTTTGGACGTGTTCAAATGTCTAATAAAATCATAGAAAAATGGGGATATTACATATTCCCCCTCTAAACACAAACATTGTCCTCGATGTTAACACAAAACAACAAAATCACCATTTAAACAGTGATGGATATTTTTCCATCATATCATCCTCTCGCTCTGAGGTAGCCTCTTCGGGTGCAAAGTTCCTCCACTGTACTTTCACCCTGGCCACTGTGCTATTCCGGAGCTCAATTTCTTCCCGTGCCAAGATTTGAAGTGGCTCTGGAAGGAATTCCCCTTCTGGTTTCACCTGTATCACATTAGCATGAGTAGGATCATGCACATATTTTTTTAATAATGAAACATGAAATAAATCATGAACCTTAATGTGAATGAGTAAAGCTAGCTTATATGCAACTGATCCAACTCGTTCCAGTACTTTAAAAGTTCCACAGTAGCGTGGAGCTAGTTTTGCACAGCTTCTAACGTGCAAAGTACTCTTCTTAGGCTTAATCCTTAGATACACATGATCACCCACACTGAATTCTCTATGAACTCTCTTTCTATTTGCATAAATTTTTTTCCTGTCTTCTGTTGTTTTGATGTTTTGCTGAATTTTCTTCACAACTTTTTCCATTTCTTGTAAGGCTTCCGGTCCAAGTATTAGTTTATCTTCAGGTTGACTCCAACTTAGAGGGGTATGGCACTTCTTGCCATAAATTTCATCAAAAGGGCTCATCTTTATTGAATCTTGGTAGCTATTGTTATAGGCAAATTCAGCTAAATGAAGACAGTCCTCCCATTTTGTTGGCCTATCCATGACATAAATCCTTAACATATCCTCTAAAACCTGGTTTTTTATTTTTGTTTGGCCATCAGTTTGGGGATGGTAGGTAGTACTAAAATTTACTTTGGTACCCATGCCTCCAAAAAGCTATAGTGAACTTTGCATCTCTATCTGAAATGATTATTTTAGGAATACCATGCAATTTTACAATCTCCTTCATAAATACATTTGCTACTTGAGCTGTACCAAAGGTATATTATACAGGTATAAAGTGAGAAGACTCAGTCAATGTATCCACTACAACTATGATAGAGTCATGTTGGTATTTGGTCCTTGGTAAACCAGTAATAAAATCCATGGAAACAGTCTCACACTTCCATTATGGGATGGGTAAAGGATTTAGCAACCCAGTTGGATGCTGATGTTCCACCTTTACCTGTTGGCATTCTATACATCTAGCCAAGTGATTTTCCACATCCTTTTTCATTCCAGGCCAGAACAAATTATTTCTTAAAGCCGAATGTAATTTCTGGTATCCTGGATGTCCAGCATAGGGTCTTTTATGGTACTCATCCAGAATCTCTTTCTTTAAGGAATCTACATCAGGAATGTACAATCTGTCTCTATAACAAATTAACCTCTTTGGTTCTGTGTATACCCTTTCATTTCCTTTTTCAGCATTTGCGGCTAAACTTTTTCATAGTTTTGGTCTTGTCTCACCACTTCTTCTATCATTCCTTCTATATCAAAGCTGGCACTACTTCCAACATTACTCATAGTTTGCCAAGAATTTTTGCTTACTGCATCTACAATCTTGTTTTCCTTTCCCTTAATATTTTTGATCTCCATGTCAAGCTCATTAAGGAAGGACAACCACCTAGCTTGCCTAGCATTTAAATCTGTTTGGGTGAAGAAATACTTTAGGCTGATGTGATCTTTCATCAACACAAAATATTTCCCTAAAAGGTAATGTCTCCACATCTTGAGAGTGTGTATTACAACAGCTAATTCTAGATCGTAAACACTATAATTCTATTAATGTTTCTTGAGTTTTATTGTTTCATAGGCTATAACATAATTTTATTATAGTAGCACTCCTCATAATCCCTCTCCACAAGAATCTGTGCATACTACAAATTCCTGATCTGGATCATCAATTTTTAAAATAGGTGTTGTAGTAAGTTTCAGTTTTAGCTGATCAAATTTGTTTTGACATTTTTCAGTCCATTCAAACTTAACTCCTTTCTTTTGTAGAGATGTAATAGGGTAAGCTAAGGCTAAAAATATCTCCACAAACCTCCTATAGCATCCTGAAATTCCCATGAAGGATCCTACAGAAGACAAATCTGTAGTTACAGACCATTCCTTTATTGCTTTTACCTTTTCTGGGTCTAGTGCCAACCCCTTCTTTGAAATTATATGACCCAAATATTGAATTTTATCTTTGAAAAATTCACATTTTCTACTTAGCATACAATTTGTTTTCCCTGAGTGTTTGTAAAACAATTCTAAGGTGTTCCTTATGCTCAGCTTAATTCTTAGCGTAAATCAAAATGTCATCAATAAAAACTAGTACAAATTTGTCCAAGTATTTATTTAAGACATTGTTCATTAAGCACATAAAAGTAGCAGGGGAATTAGTTAACCCAAATGGTAGGACCACAAACTCATACTGTCCATACCGGGTTATAAAGGTAATTTTACTTATATCTTCATCCTTAATTCTTAATTGATGGTAGCCTATCTTTAGATCAATTTTTGGAAAAGTTGTTGCTCCTCTAACTTGGTCAAACATGTCATCTATCCTAGGTAAAGGATATATGTCCTTGATTGTCATCTTGTTTAATTAACGATAGTCTATACACATTTTGAAGGTATCATCTTTATTTTTCACAAACAACACTAGTGCTCCCCATGGGGATACACTGGGTCTAATGTAATCTCTGTCCAACAACTCTTATAGCTACATTTTCAACTCCATTAGTTTTGGAGTACTAATTCTGTATGGGGCTCTAGAAACCGGTGTTGCTCCCGGCAATAAGTCAATTGAGAAATAAATTTCTCTTCTAGGGAGCAGATGAGGAATTTCATCCGGAAACATGTCTTTAAATTCTCTGATAACAGGTAATGTTTCCAAAGAATGTTCTTCTTCTTGCTGTCCCAATTCTTCTACATGGACAGAATGCACTTGGCAACCCTTCCTAGAAATTCTCTTCAATTGAAGTGCTGAAATTTGTCTCATGGATATGGGCTTGGGTTTTCCTTTTACTATAACAGGTTTTCCCTCCACATCTATGCAATTTATTTTCTTATCTAAGAAATTTAACATGGCCTTCTATTTCTCTAACTATTCCATTCCTACCAGTACATAATAGGATATTTAGATTTAATTTAGTTTGGTATCCATTCAAGTTTATGGTTTTTTGGGGTAGCTTATGAGTCACTTTCCTTTTTGTACTAGTGGCCAATTGAACTAACCATGATTGCTGGAATTTTTCTGACTTTAAGTTATATTTTTCTACCATTTGAGCACTGATATAACTTAAATATTCACCTGGATCTATTAAAACAGAAACAGGCTGGTCAGCAATCATACCTTATACTTCTACCATAGTGGACTGATGTTCTGCTTGATGATATTCCAGAGCAAAACTAATTTTGGGGATGTTTCTCGCCATGTCATTAACACTCGTTGCCTTTCTCAGTACTTGTATAGTCTGAATGTTTCTGTGTGGACAGTCCCTCAATAAATGAGGTTCTCCACAACCCCAGCACTTAAAGGTTCTCTAATTTTAACAGTCCCCTCTATTTTATTGTTTCCATTCATCCTTTTGGACCCTATCTATGATTGAGAAGTTTAATTTTCGCTCATTTTGTTGAAATTCTTCCTTTGGTGATTTCTCCCAAAGTTCTTCAAATATGTTGGTTTTGTTTTCTTTCCGCTAGAGTCTCCCTTCTCTTTCTTTTGCCAATTATTTTCTTGTTCATTTTTTCCTTTGAATTTTTGGTAACACAACCTTGCCTTGGGCACTACCTCATCCATGGCCTTGGGATTATCAAATTCTATCCTTTCCTTGTATATGGTAGGTAGACAATTTAAGAAACCTTGTACTTTTGCCTTCTCCTCCCTTATATAGGGTACATAGCGTAACAAATTAGTGAATTTGGTTACAAACTCATCAATATTAAGTTGTCCCAACCTAAGTTCATGAAATTATTTGGCTTGATCATCATAATAATATTCATTCAGGTATCTATTTTTGAATTTGACTTGGAAATCCTCCCAAGTAACATTTTTCTCAACAATGACATGGAACATCTTGTATTCTTCCCACCACAAGGTAGCCTTACCTTGCAACTGAGAGATAGTCAGCCTGGCTCTCAAGTTACTTTCATATTTGTAAACCTGAAATTACTTTATCATGTTCAGAAGCCATGCTTTAGAATATTCCTCCTTCTCTCCATCATAGGAGGGAGGTTTGATTTTCTGGAATTCACCCTGCAATTCCTTATTCCTCCTAGACTATTGTCTAGAGGCATCATCTTCCTCAGAATCTTCTGAGTGATTTACTTTTCCCTTTCTCTTCCTTTCGAAATCTTCACCTTCTTGACTGTTCTAGGAGGTCAATTCTCTTATTAATCTATCTTTCCCTTCACTAGTTAAAGATAGCCTTTCATTGTGGCTTTTTAGTTGCATAATTTCTCTTTGCATTCGTTGCAACATAGCCATCAATGGAGCATTTGGATCTGGCGTATTTTCTCCACCACCCAGATCCACATATATCTCGTCCCCTTCACTCATGGTTCATAGTTGTATTCTTCAGAACTGTTTCACTATAAATAAAATTAAACATTAGCAAAATTTATATTTAATAAAAAATTACATCAACATAATTTTTATGGCATGAGCACACATTTTTCCCGATTGTTTTAACTTCGGCTCTGATACCATTTTTAACACCTCTCCTATTGAATTTTTTTTATTTTTTTTATAGCAGTATTCACCACTGTCTATTTTTAAGAGACTATTTCATTACTAATAACCTCTTCCTTCTAAGTATTTTTCGCATTCCGGCGTAATGTTGTCACTAGTACTGAATTTTTCATTTAAAGTCTCTCGTAATTTATTTACTAGCTATGACAATATTCTTCTTGTAACTTTTTCAGTTACATTTTCCTCCTAACGAGAACACTATAAACATCTATACATACGATAGATTTGACCTTATTCTACTTATGAGCATAATAGTCCTATGTGTAATTTTAACCACAATCATGACACTTAGAAAGGGATGTATATATTATTCACATATATGAATTTTATTTCTATTGCAAATACTTGCATGTCCACCCCACTATATTTTAACACTAAAACAAGAGAATTTAACCTTTTCCTCCTTCCCTACATTTATCCCTTTAACTTCATATTTATATTCAAGGTTTTAACAACCTAGCATGTTCGAATTTGTTCCTAAGTATTTCTTACATTTTGGCTTAAAACCCAAAACCTTTAATTTAGGTATATCTAATTTCACATTACCTATAAATTAAGTTCTTTAATTTATGACCCACTTGTTTAATTCGTATAACCATCGAATAATTGACGTATTGTTTTAAACCATGGATCCATTTGAATTTCTGTCAAGCCCAACTACATGGAATAAAACTAAGCTATGGACCACAAGCCTCCATCTGTCAACATGACTGTGAAGGGAAAATATTAATGGGATTTGGTTCAACCATCAAATGGCCTTACCATTACTACCACTATCAGACTTTATGGTCTTTAAAATTCCAACAATGGTACGTTACCCGTTTTCATTTATTTGTCTTGGTTTAGTCTATTTAACTATGAATAACTTTGCCATGACATTTCTTGAAATACGAATGCATTAATTCCATGAGTACCATATCACATGGCTTCATACCACACAATTTGCAAATGCGGGAGTCCATTCATCATTCTTGGATGCTCGCCACTTTGGCAGCCAGGATTTCCAGAGTTTTAGGAGTTGTGAAGTTAATAAAAGACCCCCCCTTCCAGTTACGTTCATTTTCCCGGTCCTCCCTTGTTCGTTGGGCGTCCATTCCTAACTTTGGACATTGGTTCTAGTGCTAGTTTTTTTTCTTCTATTTGGTTTTCATTTCGCTATGGCCACCAATACCATGCAAATAAAATGCAACAATACTCAGGGTTCCTGTGGAGGACGTCTTCCATATTTTTACCAGGTACGAAATATTTCAACCAACACTAAATTTATTTATTTATTTGACCATGTCCTGAACCATTGTTTAATTCGATGACTGTGCATTCACTGATTTCCTTCTCGTGTGGGTAAAATTCCGAATAGTAACTCGTATTTTCGTTTATTTTCTTTTCGAAATCTCATTAAAGGTTTTCATACCAAAGAGTCTTTACATGGCTGTTCTCTGCATTTTGTATCCATGATGAGTCCTAACTTACCGAACTCCATAGTTATCTCAGTTACCTTGAATTGATAGTTAAATTTTGATTCCCAGAAACGTTGGCTTTTCTTTTTGTGTATATTCGTTTGTGGAATTGTTTGCAAACAGGCACTCCAAATGAACTTTGTCTTCATGAATTGGGTTTTGACCTTGCATGTTTTCCTAACACACAGATAAATTATTTGGATTGGTTATGTTAGAGCTTTGTAAAGATGTCAAGATTCGGTTGGATTGTATGAGATGAGGGGCATTTACTCTGATAAGCTCGGTAACCCCGACGACCAAATTTTTTTCGACATCTCTAGTTTATCGCTCCAAAATATTAGAGTTGTTCTATGCATCCTCTATGCAAATATTTCTTATCGTTTTTATTTTATTTTCTTGAGTTCTTTTTGAATTTAAGTCCACAAAGACGGTTTCTTATTCATATAAAAATGTTATCGCATATCTATTTCCAGTTCTGTGTATTAATTTTATTCAATTTATAGTACTGTGATGATAACTTCACTCTTTCAATATTTATAATTTTTCTATGAAGTTACTCACAAAAATTCCTCTGTAGTATTAAATTGGGAAATCGTTCTTGATTTCTCTTGGTAGTAGAATGAATACTAACTTACCTCCTCCCACTACAGGGGCCACGAGGACACGATAAATTCCCAAGTACTAATGACTTTCAATTTTATTTCAATTTTTAAGATGCTATTCATTTTATTATGTCTCGATTTTTCCAATTGAATTCTAACTCCAATTTTTGTGTACGTTGTAGGTATGTATTTTTTTTTTCTTCAGCTATGTTTAAATGCACATTCATTCCAGTTGCTCCTATGGTTATTAGATACCGAGTCATTCTTCTAGGTTGGTTAGCCTTTTTAGACATTCTCTGTCAAACACTTTTATCGACGATGTATTTTTTTGTTTAAAGCACCGAGAACCCCATGTAATTTATGTAATTAATTTGGTATGGGATAGTAAATTTATTATAGAGGACTATAACTCTTATACCAACATAACTTCTAAAGTGACCAATTATACTATTTAGTTTCATATTTTAGAGACCTTTTTCCTTTACTATAACGAATTTCTTTCATAATTTGATATCAAGATTCCATGTTAATCTCTGCAAAAGAATAATACAACTTATACATCTACTTCGTTGTGTCATGAATTTCTGTATTCATCATAATATATTTCATATAATTATAATATCCTTGGATTGAGCTACTTAAGATAGAAAATTTCAGATTCTCCACAAAATATTTCTATCAAGTCTGAATAGTAGTATTTCATAAATTCTAGATCATTTTTTCCTTATAGAAATTATTTTGACTATAGTACACCTCTTTGAATACATCCTATATTTTGTACATACACTAATATTTTTCTTAAACCATATTTTATTAATTTCGCTTGAATGTTATATGTATTTATTATTCAAGCATGCATTTATATTTTTGTTTAGCTACAATATGAAAAAGTATTATCTTTACATGAATACTATCAATTCTTCTCCTAGCCTAATAGTACATATTGAGAGATGCACTTATCTCTAGAAGTTTTGGTTCTGGTTTATAATTCCATAAATGATACAAAAATATTTAACAGTATAACCTATCTTTAGATATAGAAAAATATATGATTCATTTTCTACATATCACTTTCTGTGTAGAGTTTATTTTTTTTATAACTATGCAACTTTATAATAGAGTAATAGAAAAATTAGTTACAGAAATTTCAGTTTCCTGTGAGGTACCTAACCTCACATATAGACCCAGTTTTTGGTTTTAGACACTTTGAGAGTTGGTCCTCTCCAAAGGATGTATGTACAACAATGTAGTTTTTGATATTTCTTCTTTAGTGAATTTTGCTAAATGTACAGACCAGAAAAAGATAACTAGAATTCATAATTTTTATCTTCTCTAATCACATAATTAAATTCAGAACTTGCATAGGAACATAATGAATTTATCATTTCCAATAGTTCATCATAGCATTCAATTTAAATCAACGATCCTTCAAATTTAAATGTGCGTAACGATTAGGTTTAACTTGTTTCCTTCCAACCTTAGAGTTATTTCTCCACAACTCACCCCTGAGAGGAGATCTTTTCTTCTAGTGAAAGAAAACCCTTTGTCTATCCCAAAACAACTTATTTAAGCTTTTCTTTCCCCCAGCCTATTTCCCTTAACTGTGTCCAGTTAATTCAGGATGTTGTATTCATGTTTGCCTAAGCTTTCCCTCTATTTCTTCCAAAAAGGTACTTTTAAAGCTAGATTTTCTACTTTCCAACTTTATTCCACATCTTCCCAATAATTTCCTCTTTATTGGGGTAATTAGATATTTATCTCCAAATCTAATTTTAGTATCTTACTTTATTCCTTCCAAGGATTTCTAGAAGTCTCGGAAATTCTTACAACCTTATCCATCCTCATGGATTGGTTTTCCAGATCTCAATTCTCAATCTAGGCATTGCACATAATTTTCCATTTTATTTTATTAATTTAAAATAATAAAATAAATCCACATAAATTTTTTCCATCAGGGTCCACTATACCCTTTTTGGACTTGTTCAAATGTCTAATAAAATCATAGGAAACTAGGGATATTAAAAATTTCTTTCCACTAATAGATTGAACCATTTTCACATCCAGAGAGTTTGTTGACAAATATCATACTAAGTCTAGTCTAGAATTCCATTGGTCAACTAGCTCAAGAATTTCAATGACCACACAAGGTGCAATGCAAGACTCCCTTTGGCAACATCCTACTCATTCCTCTAAGAGCATCCCATCTATGAGGAATTTTAGGCTTCCTCTAACAAGCTCCAAAATCAACAGAGTTCCCTTAGGCTTTTTCCCCTCTCACTATATTGGCCTACTTATTTCCCTTACTGAGATAACTTATCTCAAGGGAGAGTAAATCTAAGCATGCAAGCACCATCAATCCCTCTAAGCAAGCGACCGCCATCAACCCAAGGCCTCACGTCCTTTCACAGTTGTCCACGTCTTTCTAAAATGTAAAATTATCTTTTATCACTCTTTCCTATAGTAATTTACATAGACGACCATATGCACATGACAATCAAAGTAAAAGGAACATTTATGTACGTCTTGCATTCATACTTGCCCCTCAACATGGATCTCATAATATGTAAAATAAAATTATTAGGAAAACATAAAATACATCACATGTTATATAGGTAATATTCATTTCAAAATAGTCATCGTGCATTTTATAAAAAAATTACCATATTTTCTATAATATTATACTTTCTAATTTGTAGTTGCAAATTACATTACAATATTTTACCTTTCACAGGTTCTTAGGATGTCATTAATCTACACTTTCCTAATCACATCAACAACGTTAGTGACAATTGTTTTTAATAAAACCGTACCTTCTACAAAATTATCTTATGCACAAAAAATAAGTCAAATAGATTCAAGATGCATTTCACTTACATCAATATTCTTAATGATTCATCAATGTAGAAAGGTATTGTTCCTCTTAATTTGCATAAACTATTTCTATATATTAAAAATAATTTCATAAGTAAAGATACATCCTTCAGATGTTAAAATGAAGTTTCCATAGAGTTTTTTTTCCAAAAAAACAAGTACGGGAACAATACTTTATAAATTATTGTTCCCATAGTTTCATGCTACATTTAATTTCATCTATGCATAAAAATTTAATCAACATTCATTAATGCATACCAGCTAACATCACTATTGAGTCATCAATTTGTAAAATTCTGAAAATTTGAACAAGCAAGGTAATCATCATCTGATTACTACTATCATTAAGTTGATGAAACCATCAAACCTGCCACTTTAATGACACTATTGTATCATAATCCAAGTTATTTATTACCTTCAAGAACTTGCAGCCATATGTATGCATTGTTAAACTCGCATTCACTTTTGCAATCATCATAGTTTTCTTGCATGTGCATAAAATCTTAAACAAAACTCTATTCACTCAAAGGCACTTCTTTATCATAAATATTTAAGTGTCAATAACTACTATGGTAACAATCCAAACATTCCCAATTTCCATAGTGTCTCATTAAAAACATAATAACACATCGAATAACTACCATAATCACTTGTTTACAAATTGCACTAAGCTTTAATCAAAATGATTCATGCATAAAAGTTTTAGTAGTTAACCATGAAAAAATAACTAATTAATGCTAGCAACCATTTTAATTTTTACCAAGATAAGATTCAATAATCTTTTATCCATTACATTCAAGACTTACTTCTTAACTTATTTTCTATCTTTAACATCTAAAGGGATTCTACAATACCTTTTAAAACATATTATTGTCATCTTCAAGGAAAACCCATTCCACCTTTTACATTCATGCATTTTGTTCACATAGGATCACTATATGCATTCACCTTTTATAAGTAGTGCATGGTAACTTTAGTTATGTTCATTAAATGTATCATTAATGTTTTGATATATGCAAAGTTTGGTAGTCTATTCTCACTTTCACTAGTGAGTGCTCAGGATTTCTCATAGGTGCAAGAAAAGTTTTATTGTATTTTATCCTCATCAACGTTCAAATATCATAAAAACAATTTTACAACATACTTTATTACTTACTACTCTTCAATGCAGTTATAAACATGCATCATGCATCTCATGTCAAAAGTACTATATTGCATCTATTATTATGTAGTTTGGTAGAATCATACATGATTTTATGCCCACTAGATCATACTTCAACTTCTTTAACTCTTACCAATTCCCAAAAGGCACCAATGTTGCAACCTTCAGATCGGATACCACTTTTAACACCCCAAGTAACGTCTCATGAAAATTCTTGGAGTTAGAAAATTTTTACACAATTTCCTATGGGTAACTATCCAAATTATTGTTACATATTTCTCGTTAACCATTAAATGAAATATTAATTATTACATATAGTAACTTTAGTGAAGGAATAGTAAGTTACATAACCATTAACAACCATTATTGTAGAAAATTAACATAAACTTTGTGATGTAACCTTGCAGCATTTTCATGATTCCTTTAACTATATTAGTTAAACACATACTAGATATTATAAACATTTTCTCATGCAAGGAATCCATGTGATAAAAGTAGAACAATAGAAAACAACATCATTAGACATCGATATACCATGGAAACCCCATAGCGTGAAATCCAACAAATGTTTAATTTATTAATAAAAACTTGTGAGGTTTTAACCCCTCGATCAATGGTTCTAAGGGAGTCCATCCCTTTACCATTTTCATAAAATATTACAAAGAATATCATCTCAAAATCAACATAACTTGTTATAAGCTATTACAATAATCATGACATCATTTACCTACAAATAATTAAATATTGTGCCTTTAGGGCTTAGTTATTCCCATCAATGGATTTTCATTTAGCTTAAATTCATTTAATATTCTTACAACACAAACTTATTTCTTGCCATAACTGTAAACATAATCCATCATTATATGTCACAGTGTTTTCTTGCAACTACTATTTTCACCCACATTAATATCATGATTAAATCAAGTATTAATCAAACCGATTACTATATATATATATATATATATATATATATAATATTGGTACTTCACCATATATTCATGTACATTAGTGAAATTCAAATAGAATATCGTCACATGCTTCCTTTCACAACAATGCATATGCATTTTTTATAAGCGTATAACCATCAATGCATGTCTATAAACAATTAACACATTAACTATTATTACCCTCGCATCAATGCACATTCTTTCAAGACAAATCACTAGAAGTTTCCAAACATTCCTTTAAAGGAAAATAACACATCATTTATGATCTTCATGCATGTGAGTTATATAAATTTTATCAAAATAACTAGCCCTTCTGCTATTACTTTTAGTGCATGTAAATAATTAAATAAATATAACACAATGAATGTTGTTCCTATGCATGAAAATGCATATACTTTCCAAAAATTTGTTTTTAGATGTAGGCTAACACAACATGGTTCCATTTCCCACATGTGATTGTACATTATTTCGAAATGAAAGCTAACACAAATCTTGCATGCATATAAATTTTATTCCAAAACAAACTAACATGACAATTACTATAGCATTAAAAAAATCACATATAATTTTTCTAAAGAAATAGCTCAATAGTTCTTCTATCCCTGCAATGACCATAGCCCTATAACACAATGACTATTATTTGTGCATCCAAGAGCTTATCATAATAGCCCTTATTTTATGTACACAACACATATTCCCTTCTCTAGAATTATACCATCATTAGCCATTCTTTTCATGTAAACAAATACACATACTTCTTTTTCAAAAGGACATTAATGTAAAATTGTCTCTTTATATTTCTACATGCACGTTTATCATGCTTCCCTTTCAATAAATTACCATAGATAACCATATTTTATGCATATAAATTAGGAAAAAAATAACAAGGTTAACTTAACCTTTTTATGCACCTAAATAAATAAATTTGATTCAAAAACATATTTCTATATCATGATGTCTATGTTTTTTGTGCATACAAACACGTAATCTCATCTAACAAACATGGGTTTTAATCTCATCGTTCTTATAGTTTGATGCACAATAATTTCATATACATTTCTCTTCAAAGGATTAGATAATATAATTTATATTTTACCATGCATTGTTTGCAAAATAACAATATGGCTAATATTTTATGCAAATTACCATGCTTGCATGAAAGACCAACTATATCTAAGCACAAACAAAGCATTCATTTTCAAAGAACCCCACAAGATTTATCCATTCAATTAAACCAAAAGGTCATAGCTACTTATCTATTTTTTGAATTTTTTCCTTTGTCCGCAGTAAATCCTTGGTTCTTAACATCACATGGTTCTGTTTATCAATCATTTATGTTGCATGTAACATATTACTGTTTGAAAATTACCTTTGCGTGTTAACAAAAGTTGAAGCTAAACATAGATATTGAAAATATTTATCCATTTCAACTTCTATGTGCATAAAAAAACAAACACTAAATATATTCATAAACACTAATTTCTTGATCCACCAAGAAATAGAAGCATATTTTCCCTAACAAATTGAAACCTTTGTGTAAAATTATTTCCAATTTTAATAGTCATTTTCGTAAACTTTGAAGTTGTTACAAATTAGTAGAAAATATCTTTGCTATTGTCTTTCACACATTGATAACAAAGAAACATAAAGTTTTTACCTCAACACATAGTTCTTCCTATTTATAGAGAGTAAATTAATTGCATCCACCTATTATTTGGCTCTCATTGTCCAGTCTCTTCATATTCAAGCTTGACGTTGATGTAAGAGAACTTGAGAAGCAACCAACATCATGTTAATTTGATCTAATTTCATCCTCACTTTCAGTTTCTTGCAAATCAGACATGGGAATTCAGGGAGGTATGAAATGGGAGTTCAGTGAAACTAATCATCGACAATATCCAAATATATTTCTTTTGGATACCTTCTTCTCCCTATGAAACTAATCATTCTTCCCTCTCATGTGATATATGAAACATTATCTTGGTTTTCCTTGTAACCATTTTCACAACCATTCTTGAGGGTCAATTGATTCATTAAATATGATTTTTAAATAATAACCTCACAAATATAATTTTGAATTATAACAATCCAGGGATATTACATACTCCCTCCCTTTGAAGCAAGGAATTTCCTCGGTGTTTCTCATGGATATTTTCTACTGATATAACAGCTAAACCACTCAAAATAGGATTATTCCCCTTTAAAATGAAGGATTTCATTTCTAGGAAATACCAATAAACAAAAAAAAAATGTTTTACCAATATTCATAAGAATTTACAACTATGAAAATAAGAAATTTATACCTTCTATAACTTAGCCACGATTCAAATTGATAGAAACAAGAAAAAACCTCTCTGCCAACTTCCAATTACTTAATAATTACTCTTGACAATCATGATTACCTTAAAATAATTTAAATTGCAGGTGGATTCAAATCCTCCATGCCAAGCACCCTGTAATATATGATCAACAAAGTCAACATAGCCACTAGTCAGAACATATTCAATCAAATGAAATTATCTTAACTATCAATCATGCATGCAATGTTAAGTGAGATTTTAACCATAGTACTTCCATAAGTACTTAGAGTGAATTATCCCTCTTATAATTAAATTTATAAATCATTGAACCATGTGCACACTATCTTAGCTGCTGCTAAAGGAATCTACACAATACAATACATAACTGATTAGTTAGCTTGTTATGTTATGAGAACCACAATGGAAAAATAATGTTCCTCCAAACCAATGGGAATTTGTTTCCAAAAATAGATTGAGCTATTTTGAAATCCATACATTTCTTTGACATAGGCCATAACAGGTCCAATCTCAAATTCCACTGGCCAACTAGCTCAAGAATTTCAATGACCACATAGGGTGCAATGCAGGATTCATTTTGGCAGTGTCCTGCCCATTCTTCTGACAGTGTCTCGTCTAGGAGTAATTTTGGGCCTCCTCCAACAAGATCCAAAATCAACATATTTTCCTCGTCCTTTTTCTCCTCTCACCATATTAGCCAAGTCTTTACCCTTACTCAGATCATCTATCTCTAGGGAAAGGAATCTGGGTAGGAAAACGATATCAACCCCTCCCGACAGGAAACCGCCATCAACCCAAGGCCTCATCACCTTTCATAATTGTCCACAAATGTCGGGCATGTAAAATTTTCTTTTAACACTCTTTCCCATGATAATTTCCATAATTGACCATATGCACATTACTATAAAGAAAAAGGAACATGTAGGTACATCATGCATTCATACTTGACCCTCAACACGGGTCCCACAATATGTAAAATTAAATTGTTAGTAAAACATAACTAACATAACATATCATACAAGTAATATTCATTTCAAAACAACCATCATGAAATTTATAAAAAAATTTACCATATTTTGTATATCATTATACATTCTAATTTGCAGCTGAAAATTACATTGTAACATTTTACCTTTCATAGGTTCTTATATTGCCATTAAGATACCCTTTCCTAATAACATCAACAAAATTAGTCACAATTGTTTTTTATAAAACCATACCTTTTACAAAATATTTATATTTGACAAAACATTTGTCAAATACATTCAAAATTCACTTTACTTGAATCAATTCTCTTAATAATTCATCAATGTAGAGACGTATTTGTCATGCTACTTTCCATAAACTATTTCTATGCATTAAAATTAATTTAACAAGTAAAGATACATCCTTCAGATGTTAAAATGATGTTTCCATAAAGTTTTTTTTTCTAACACAAAAGTTACGGGAATAATACTTTAATCATTATCATTCCCATAGTTTCATGCATTATGTCATTTCATTTATGCATATACATTTAATCAATAATAATTAATGCATACAACTAACATTAGGATATTGAATCATCAATTTGCAAAATTCTGAAAATTTGAACAAACAAGGTAATCAGTATCATCTGATTACTACTATCATTAAGTTGATGAAACCATCAAACAAACCACATTAATGATACTATGGTATCATAATCCAATTTATTTATTACCTTCATGAACATGTAGTCACAGGTATGCATGCTTGAACTATCATTCACTTTTGAAATCATTTTAGTTTTTTTGCATGTGCATAAAAGCTTAGACAAAATTCTATTCAATCAAATAGATTGCTTTATAATCAATATGTAAGTGTCAATAAATAATAGGGTAAAAATCCAATCATTCCCAATTTCCACAGTGTGCTATTATGAAAAGACCAAACCATGAATTAACTATCATAATCACTTGTTTACTATAGAAATTGATTTGTAGATCTTAAAATGCTCATGAAATTTACTAAATCACAAGACTAGGATCTAATCTACCAATCTATGGAAGTAAATTCATGATCAAGAACATGCATAGTTACCATGCATCAAGATTAAACACACATACATAGAGATATATTTCGGGGAAAACAACTTCTCAAAACCCCTTACTCTGTGTATTTCACTAATCAAAGAATATGGATTATTACAATATGTTTTCTCAAGCTTGAGCACAACATGCACAAGTATCTTCTATCGTCTTCTTGATTGACTGACTTTGGCCAACACTTAGCTAATTTGAAACCTCCCCAAGCTCCTATTTCCTTGATTTTTTTTATGAGGAATTATTCCCTTTTGATTACATAAGTTTCTCATTGATAATTGTGTTATTCCTTTAGGCCATTGTTTGACTACATGCACCACTTGTACAACATGGAAAATTGTACAACTGATAGTACACTACCCTTCAACTCCAATCTCAGCTAGGTAACTCAAATTTTGTGCAGGCATGATTTAATTTAGGTTGATTGATCAGTTAATTGGTTAAACACTGAATTTAAACCCCACTTCTAGACATCCCACTAGTTCCTCCAACAGTTGGAACTAATTTAACTGAACATAAATCAATTTAACTTGATTAAATTGTTACAACTGAAATTAACTCAACCTAGTATCCTAAAATTTAGGAATCATTGTACAAAACTCAAGTTAATTCCCCCAACTTGAATTAAAAAAGCTAATTGTGTGATAAAAACTATTTCAAAACAATTAACTCTTTGAATTTGTCTGTTGATGTGGAATTTTGTATTTTTTATTATTTAATCAATGGAAAACTTAAATTATGAATTTCTTGTTGCATTTTCAACACCCACTCTCAGAAATAAATGGATTATAAACCATCGCTATACTTCACCTGAAAATTTTATTTCATGAAACACCTCTCACTGATGTTGCTATTACTGCAACATCTACAACTCAGAAGCATCTAGAAAAAAATTGAATTAACTATGTCTGCAACTGTCAACTGGGAAAATTGTGTTTTTCTTGACTTGCTAATAAGCCTCTTGCTTTATTTTTAACACTGCTCTACAGTCCTTAGTAAATTACTCACACTGATCCTTTTGCTAATGAATACTATGGGCCCATGTAGGAAGGTAATGATCCATGAGGAGAACACTTAAATGGACCCTCCACAAAATTCTGTGGCACTTGGACTAAGGATCTACATCACTCCACCTCATTCCTGGAGGTATAGCTGCATGTGTACCCTCTTCCCACCTAGATTGAACTTTCCCCTATTGGAGGTTTTATATTTGGTGGATGTATCATCTCTGCCTCTTCTCTACTTCTCCATTTGTGGTTGCTCCAAAACTTCCTGAGGATGCTTCTAAGGCTACATGTTAAGAGTTCTAATATGCTCCCTCTCAACCACCATATAACTAGTCTTTGCCTTTCTCCTCAAGGATTTTCATGCATCTTCTACCTCAATTGCATATAGGTTCTTAACACAATCATTGATGTGTTTCAATTGCCCTGTGGCTATGTGTCTTAGGAATTCCTTTCCTTACTGAATATCACATCGTATCCATATCTTCCAAAACTATGACAGAGACTAGATTCTTCTTTAGAACCAAAACAAAATTCACATCCTTGAGCATGAGAGGAGACCTTGACTCCCTCTAAAAGTTGATAGTACAAATATGGGTCATGTTGTACCTTTTTTTATCTCCAAACTCAATGCTCATCTGGAGATATTTCTCCTCAAAGTTACTGAAAGAATATGTGTTCCCCTTCATGTTGAACGGGGCACCAATATTTAGGTGCCACACACTTCCCATCATTGTGCTTTCCATGCATGTGATGAGAGTAAAATCAATCTCGAACTATGAATCCAAACCTTCACCTGCTGCAACTACGACGGGCTCTTTCTTTCTTGGCTTCATGTGTGGACACTTCATAGCATAGTTCCTGAATTCGTGACACTTGAAACACTTAATTTTGGACAAGTATTTCTTCTTGCCTTCTTGGCTATAATTAGCCTCATTTCGGGACTTATTCCATTTTGATTTAATTCCTTTGTTGACTAATTCAAAGTCCTCTTCCACTTCTATGGATGAGGTCCCATCTCTGTTAATTCACCATATTTCTCCCTGCACTAGATCAGACCATAATCAATCGCAACTTGGTAGTTTTTCTGAACCGTTTACCGAATATTGATATCTATTTGAGCTCTTGGGAAGGCCCAAATGGGCTAGAGATACCAAGTCTTCTTCAGGGAAATTAACACCAACTGCACCGAGTTTATCATGACACTATGTAAACCTTCTTAGGTACTGCAGAATTGTGTCATTTTTTTGCATCTTAATAGTTTGAAGCTTTTCCTTGAGTGCTAACTTCCTACGGTCACTATTTTTATGAAACAACTACGTCAGTTTTTTTCACATCGTGAACGGAGTACCTTTCCTATGGATATTCAAGACGATATGATCATGTACTCCCTTAAATAAGATTCTCCTTGGTTTTTCCACATCTTTCTTCCACTTAGAAATATTTTGGGCTTCAAATGATTGGGTTTTTGCTACGTATGACTTGATGTATTATAGCAACCCATTATCATCCAATGCTTCCTCCATGTGGATATTCCATGCCATAAAATTTGTGGTTCCTTACAAATCATACTCAAGACTAAGTCTATTGAAATTCATCTTCTTAGTCTTATAGAAAACCTGGAACATTGATCTTCAAATTCGAACCTCCTGCAATGACGAATTATCTTCTCTACTATGAATCTATATTTGATACCATGTATAAATTAACGTGTATATTCTAAACATCTCATGAAATTTACTAAATCAGAAGACTAGAATCGAATCTACTAATCTGCAGAAGTAAATTCACGATCAAGAACACAAATCATTAACATGCATCGAGATTCAACACACATACACAAAGATATATCTAGGGGAAAGAAACTGTTCAAAACCCCTTATGATTTGTATTACATTAATTAAAGAATCTAGATGAATGCAATATCCTTGGTTAAGCTTGAGCACAACCTGCACAAGTATCTTTTATCCTCTCCTTGACTGACTCACTTTGGCCAAGCTCATATTTCCTTGCATTGTTTGATGAAGAATTAGCTCGTATTAATTAGGGAAATTTCTCATTGATAACTACGCAACTCCTTTAGGCCCTTATTTTAGTGCATGTACCACCTGTACAACTTGGAAAATTCTACGAGTGATAGTACACTTCCCTTTAATTGTAACCTTAATTGGATAACTAGAATTTTTTGCATGCATGAGTTAATTTAGGTTGATTGATCAGTTAAATGGTTAAACATTGAAGTTACACCCCACTGCTAGACCTCCCACTAGTTCCTCCAATTGTTGTAACTAATTTAACTAACCATAACTCAAGTTAACTGAATTAAATTGTTACAACTGAAATTAACTCAACCTAGGCTCCTAAAATTTAGGAATTATTTTACGCAAATAAATTTCGTGTCCCCAAATAGAATTAACTAATATAGCTGGGTTATAAGAACTATTTCAACTCAATTAACTCATCCAAGTTGTCCATTGATGTGGAATTTTGAATTTTAATATAGCTGGGTTATAAGAACTATTTCAACTCAATTAAATCATCCAAGTTGTCCGTTGATGTGGAATTTTGAATTTCTCAAAATTTAATCATGGGAAAAAATAAATTGGGGATTTCTTGCTGCATTTTCAAAATTTACAAATTTGTACTAATATTTAATCAAATTGATTCATGCATATAATTTTTAGTATTTATCCATGCAAAAATAACTAATCAATGCTACCAACCATTTCAATTTTTACCATCACCGGACTCAGTCATAATTTAACCATTACAGTTGAGACATACTACTTGACTTATTATCTATCTTTAACTTCTAAACTAGTTCTCCACGAAATTAATCCTTTAAAAACACTAAATATGCATTAGTTATAGTATTATATACATCAATATATGTCTATAAACAAATACCACATTAAATTTTATTCCCCTCGCATAAGCACACATTCTTGCAAGACAAATCACTAGAATTTTTTAGACATTCCTTTAAACGAAACTAACACATCATTTATTATCTTTTTTCATGTGAATTATATAGCCTTTATCAAAATAACTATTCCTTCAATTTTTATTTTTTTTCATGAAAATACGTAAATAAATCTAACACAATGAACGTTGTTCCTATGAGTGCAAATGCATATACTTTCCAAAAGGATATTTTTCAATGTAGGCTAACACAAAATGTTGGCATTTACTGCATTTGAATGTATATTATCTCCAAATGAAATCTAATAGAAATATTCCATGCATATACATGTTATTCCAAAAGAAACTAGCATAATATTAATGATAGCATAAAAGTAAATGCACATAATTTTTCTAAATAAATATAGCTTAATAGTTCTTCTATCCCTGCAAAGAACATATCTCTATAACACAATGACTATTCTTTGTGCATTCAAGAGCTTATCATAATAGCCCTTCTTCACTGCATGCAACACATATTCCCTTCTCTATAATTCTACCATTATTAGCTATTATTTTCATGTAAACAAATACATAATTATTTTTCAAAAGGACGTTAATATAACCTTGTTTCTTTATCTTTCTACGTTATAGTTTCTCATTATTCCCTTTCAATAAAATACCATACATAACCATATTTTATGCATAACAATTAGGCAAAAATAACAATGTTAACTTAACATTTTTATTCACCTAAATCAAGAAATTGAAACAATTCATCTAGCCAGAAAATATTTTCACGAAGATTAACTATAATATCCCTATTTTCGGTGTTCTATAAATAGAGAACACACCTAAAGGTTAGGTGAACCTTAGAAATAAAATATGTAAATATATTAATTTTGGAAATTAATATATAAATATGGAAATAATACCATGAGGTAAAGACAGCGTAAAGTGAGAGCACAAATCCAAAAACCATGGGGATGGATTTGATTCTAAACCTTTCCAAAAATTCCCCAAAAATCCTTGGAGAAAAATAAAATAAAATATAAATATTATATGGAGATAATAATCTAATAAATGCCTCAGTAAAGTGGAAGGTCATAAGAAGAGGTGAGAATAAAACTAGAAAGAGGAAAAAGCTAGTTGTAAAGAAAATTTGTTGGAAAAAAAAAGTAAAGCCTAGGCTAAGGGAAACAGAATTAAAAATGAACTGGACGCAGTTATGGAAACATTCTAAGGGAAATAATGCTTAAATAATCATATCATATTTATACAATAGGTTTTCTACACTTTGGATAAATTTGTATTTTCTTGGGGGGAGCTATGGAATAAACTCAATGTTGGGAGGCAAATAGTATTTGATTTAGTGGTAGGCACATTCTGCGAAATCCTATCTTTTAATACTATGAGTATTCATTATCTAATTCTATAGAGAATACAGATGAATTGTGAAAATTCAGATTCTGAATTGAATTTAGTAGAGTATATTTTATAGGTTCTATGTATTGTACAGTGTCCTAATTCAAATAACAAAATGTCATATGTATCTGACAGAAAAATTATTAAATTCTCTGTATTTTTACATAGACAATTTAGAAATTTAGGGTAAGCGGACATAATCTTTAAACCTTGGGTAGGGTCTAAATATGTTGCTTGAATCCCATAATTTGTATCTGAAAATTTATTAGTTGAATTTATTATACATGTATTATGATTAAAATACAAGTGTTCTTTAGGAAAGAGAACTAGGAGAAGAATACCAGTAAACATGTATTTCCAACTAAGCTATATTTCATCGATATACCATATATTGCAAGACAAATTGGGATTAAATTGGCTAAATATTTAAAAGAAAAATTAAAATAGCAATAAATTTCTATTAAATATCATATAAAAAAAAAAGAGCACACAGTTCAAATTGTAGACATATTCCTATTGATAAATTATTATGTTAAAATAGTGAAGAACTATATTATACAAACCATATACAGAATTATCAGCCAAATTCATCTCCATTGACATGGAGTAAGAACTGAAGCATTAAATTTAATATACAAATTGTAGCAAATATAATTGTTCTTATAATTACATCAGAGTACTGATCCATTGATCAAGTAAAATGTTATAAAGATAAATAACATAAATTAGAATTACACAATGGAGAGCATCCACTATTCTGGTAGCCAACCTTAAATGAGTAGGAAGAGATGATTAGGCACTGAAACTGTTGATCATAAATATGTGTCTTGAAAGATAGAGATATTATTACAAACCTGAAATACATAATAAGAACCAAGTTAGGATTGATTGTAACAAATAATGAAAGGATTAAAATTTCAAAAGAAGTACAGGATAATAATGCACCTGGGTAATTAAAAATATGGATAGAAATATATTCCTGTGCAAACAAAGGTAGAAATTTATAAATAACAAGTAGTTGTAACAGAGATTATTTAATGTGTACTAGAAACATTATAAAAAGGAATAATCACTATGTTTACCTTTAGGAATAAGTATTCGAGAAAAAGGGTGAATAACATTCAAAATGGTTGTAATATCTGCACGTCTAGAGATACATGATTCCTATGTTAGTTAACATGAAAATTTTAAATGAATTATATTCTCATAAATAAACTTTGAGTGAATAAGTTAAAAAAAATCATTATTATACTGATATTGATTACTGTACAAAAGTATAAACCTAAATTGAAATTGGAAATTAAATAAAATTTAGAACAGGGAATATACACACACACACATTGTTCATTATTTTACCTGAGCAGAAAGCTAATCATTGTGGAATGAGAAGTTTAAAAATTATACATAGTGGTAGCATTATAATTGTAATCGAATTTCGAGTTCAGTAGGAAATTTGTCTTTTCTATAGGTATAAAATAATTATAATTCTCAATATTCAAAAGAATAAGAAAGTTTTGAACAATTATCATAATGGATACATATACAGTTAATTAAGTAACTGGAAATTCTGCTAATAACATGGTAATAAAATATTGAATTCATAAGTAAAAATGTTACAAAATTCTCGTTACAATTTGATGGAGATGAACATAAAACAAAAACAATTTCAAATTATGATATAAAGATAAAAATCATTTACGAATTGCTATCATTAATCTTACTCTTTTCACAAAGACTAAACAAAGGAAAACAACATGCAATGGAGCTTCAAATGAAAATATAAAATCATTGCAAAGTTACCATATGATATGCCTGTGTTTACATGAAATTTTGACGCAGTGATAGATATAAAAAAATGAATTTGGGAAGAGGTATAGAATGCAAAACATTTTTATAAACTAGCTACCATGCGACTGGATAAGAAACTGAATATGAATGTCATATAAAACCCAATAGAAACTCACTCTAACATCGAAGTACTCAAGAAATCATAAAATTGATAACTCAAGAAACACATTTTAGGAATAGTGAGATGATTTTAAAAAGAGCCTTACGAATTTATACAAAGGCCTCTATCTTATACACTTTGGACAAATACGTTCAGAGTAGAAACTACGAACAGTAAAAATGAAAAGTTACTTTGGGAAATAAGGAGGAAAAAATGCCAGAAAGAGAAAAGAATATCATCGAACATAGTTAAATGGAAGAGTTTTCATCCTTGAATAAGCCAATGAAGAATTCATAACTCTATTGCGTAAATCGAAATGTTTCATTTCCTATTAAAACCTGAATGCGAATCGCAACATTTGAACCCAAGAAAAATGTTTTACCTTTTTGTGTTTTTGGGCAGAGTCCAAAGCTGAGGGGAAATCGAATTCGAACCTCTGCTTTAGGACAAGATGAATTCTGTCAAAACAACACAGATTAATATATAACGCATTGAAGAAAATTGAAAAAAGGGAAATCCAAATACTAATAATCAATTAATAAATTAGAATTTACCTTTCAAAACATGAATAGACTGAGTCACTGTGAGAATTTGAAACACACATTCATTGTATAAGAATATTATTAAAATACAGTTGTTGGGAATCCCCCCAAAAAAGCAGAATAGGAGACGTCCTACAATTGAGCTAAACATATCATTAATGCAGACCAAGAAACTAATCTCTGGGAATTTAACTCTATGTATGAATAAAATGCAGGAAATGAAGAGACACGATGAGCACAATGAATATTTATTTGGGAAACCTATTAAGTCTTAGGGTTTCAGAAACCATCAAGGCTATCCGAAATGATGATAAGGTTTTTTTGAGACCCATGTGACTAGATGGTTTCATAGTACAAAATCTTCAATGCGTGTTGTAAACGAGGCAGGGAAAAACCGAGATAGAGGTAAAACAAAAGGTGAAAACCCCATGGAAATATTTTTTAATAGCCACGTACCACAGAGAAATTAAACATATATTAAGTAGAGTACAACATCGAAATTAAATGAGAACCTAATTATGGAGAATTTCAAAGTATTAGACCTTCACTTATGTTAATCACCATTGCAATGGAGTATGAATTGTTACCTTTATAATAGTGAATGGAATACATATTATTCGGGATGACATGGAAAATGAAAATATTCCTCCACTGTAAATTAAATGCTATATTCATGCAATGTCTGTATAGTCACATAGACTTATCTTAAATAAAGCATTGATGGCAATTCGAATAATAAATTCGAATTCGTTGGGATGGGTTAATGAAATAGTTGAAAATTTATTCTAACTCCATTAAGTCAAGGCTACGTGGATTCAAAAGTTGAAATAAGCTTGTATAGTCACATAAATGTTATCTATTGTGGCAATTATAAAATTTTGATAAGAAAAAGGTGGAAAGGAAAAGGGGGCAATTCGAATCGAATTTATATGTTTGTATATATTTCCATTGACTAGAGTATGATTTCATAGGTTTCATGATAGGTTATGAACTATTGTAAAATTGAGTGATGACTCGAATTTATTTATGGATTAAAATAAATAAAAAGGATTATGAGAGTAGTTCTATTAAAATTTTACTATGGACTCATAGAATAAAAGAGGTAAATTTAAATACCATTGAGGGAATGGTAATTTAATAATTATAATTGCACCATAGTTCTGAAGGAAGAACATAAGAATTGGTATAAGGTTTAAATTAGATAAGAGAGCTTATTTTTATCAAAACCATGGGTCATGGACAAAAAATGAAGTCCATTAACTGTGATTCCTTTTGTGAGATTTAAGCATGGTGGTCATAACATTTTAGAACAGAGTGATTACATGAATTTGTCTCCTCAACGAATCAGAATCCATGGAAATATAAGTAAAGGTATAAAGTATGAATTGTAAAAAGTTAAAATCCAAAAAAAATTATCATGTTGACAATGGTACTGCTCCCAAAAATAAAATTTGAGATAACAATTGGGATCACTGTGTTATAGCAGAATTAGTATTAAAAAAAAAATGGGTGAGTTTGAGTCATTACAAATTGTATCAGAGACCATGTTGAAAACTCTAGGGTTATGGTTCCCAACAATAAAATTCTACTATGTTAAAATTTTACACGATTTTTTTTTGAACAACTAATTCTGTGTGTAGTTTGATTGAAGTCCAGAAACATGTATAGCAGCTACAATGAATAACGAAGAAAAGTTGTCTGTGTGACTAGGGGTGGAGAAGGACCACCAGATCCAATAGGTGGAGAAATACCACAAGAGTTAAATGCTCAAATTATGTAATTAATGATGAAAATGCAACATGAAGTGGTTTAGCTAAGGACTAGCAATGAATGGTTGTTGAAAGAGAAAGAGAAGTTGGTCAAGCAATTAACTTCCAACTTTCTTAAAAAAATTCTACTGTCAGATTCAATTTAAAATTATTTATGATTACTAATTTCTATGAAGAAAAATTAGTGCAGGGATCAGTGCAGAAAAGTATAGTGCTATTATGGCAGACAAAGGAAAATTGTAAGGAGAATTTGGAAGGGGAGGGGCCATACCAAATTCAAATTTTAACATGCTAAAAATAACATTTCAAAAATAAGTAGTTCATTTACAGATTAATTTTTGCAGTATTGAACAAAATAAGTTGGTAAATAAATTACCTACAATTATAGTTTCAAAGGAAACAAAACCCAACTCAGAGAGTTCTGAGAGTGGTACGCTAAGATAGCAGAAAAAAAAGTGAGTGGCAGGAAGAATTCTGGAAACAAATTTCTAGTCCTTAAATAAGAGAAGGAAAGATACATAGAATATTGACTCCTAAACAAGATTCTTCAAGGTATATGAATACGGAAGAAATCTAAAAAAAAAAAAATATGGGTTCCTAGTGTGTCGAAGCCTTGAAAATCGCTGCTTCAAACATTGGGGAAAAACCACCTTGTCAGCACCTTAGGACAACTCCTTTTCCATTCAGTGTGGTGGCTCCAACTAGATTTATAGGACCAGTTTCCTAATAACTAAATGGGTTGGTGATGGAATGATTGTATGAGTGGATAGTGAAATTAAATGACTGAATTAATCTATCTAATTTAATTTATATCTTATAAATAATTCTAAAACTAACCCGGGTGTCAAATATGAATACAACTTAAAAATTGTTTCAATTAAATCAATAACCATGAAAATGTATTATAATTTAACTGAAATATGCAGCATCAAATAATGATAACTCAGTTTAAGAAATTAAACAAAGTTATAATAACACATTGTAGTCATCATTTAATATATCACTTGTATACATTGTGAAAGATGAAATATTTCTATACACTCAGAAATGATATGTATAAAGAAACATTTGTAAAGCAAGTACATATAAATGATAGAAAATTTAAATATAATATCTCATAACATAAGAAAAATAACAGTAAATTGATAGAAATACTAGATTCATCTTGATACTTTTCCAGATGCAATTCAATATCCAGATCTAGTGCTTCAATGTAAAACAAACTCTAAGGTACAGAAATGCAATTCTCAGAGGTAATTTTCCATAAACCACTAGATGTGATCCTTTATAAAAATATAATAGCCAATGGAGTACAAAAATGTAACATCCAAGTCAAAAATATTACAAATTCAGGACCCCTTTCTAAATGTATGAAAGGGGTTTAAATAGGAACTTAATAAAACAAAATAACTAAAACCATTGATACAATCTATCATCAAAAATCTAGAAATAGACTTGCAATATTAAAATGAAAATATTTATTGATTTTCTCCTGCATTCAGTGTGCCAAGGTGGCAAATTTTGAGCATATATTTGACCTCCGCTGGATGACTTAGCCTTGAATGTAACTTACCAGTATACGTGGCATCAGAAAACTCTGGAATGATGCAACTAATGGCATTGGAAAGGCATTTAATTGCCATTTTCTAACTGTTTGGCTTGATTAGAAATGTCCACATAGTATCCCATGAAATTCCTTGAAGTTTGTTGATTTGTTGATTCTTATTAACTAATTCTTGCTTCCACCTGGTATCAATCTCTTTTACCCTTGGTAATTTTCCTCGAATACAATCTGAAATTAAATTGGTGGCATATAAGCTATCATTAAAAAAACTGTGTTATATTATTCATCATAGTCTTGGCTCTTGATGTGGCTCTTTCTCCTTTTATCAACTACTTTTCCCATTCAGTAAAAATAATTTCTTTGTGTATTTCTTCAATCCTGGGAAGGTTTGCATTCCTTCCCTACTCTGAGTCTTGCCATGAAATAAATTCAGAAATTTTCTCATCTGTTGGAACACCTAATCCTACATGGGTAGGTGTGGAATATGAAAAGTCACAATGGAGTCCAAGTGACCTTGGAATGTGAAACCAAGAGTCACACCATTGTACTATAAATGTACATCTTTGTATAATGGAAAATAAGAAAGCTACATGCTTATCCTTCATTGTGTGTTTAGTCTCTAATGTGTGTGCTCATCTTCCTCATACACCATGTGTGTGCTTTAACATGGTGTTTAACATGGTATCAGAGCAGGCGATTTCTGGCCCTGCTCCACTTTGAGTGAGCCATTTGTGTTTATGGCCTATGCATATCTGCAAAAATTGTTGGTTTTTTTTGCAGCACTCAAGTGTTTGTAGCAGTGATTTTGCAGCGTTCAGAAGTGTTTTGAAGGAGCAGCATTCAGAAGAAAGAGCAGCATTCAGAATTTGTTTTGAAGAAGAGCAGTAGTGGTTTTGAAGAAAGGCAGCACTGCCCATCTGAAGGTTTTCTCACTGCTCATTTATGCCTTTAAATTCTGCATCTTAAAGAGCTGCTGAAATAGTGTTTAAATTGGGATTCCTGAAGAAGTTTATGAGTTTTTACTGGAAATATTTCTGAGTTTTCATTGGAAGATTTCTGAGTTTCTGCAATTCTGCATTTTCCTGTTGCTGGGCTATTGGAAAATTTCTGAGTTTTCTATTGCTGCTGGATTTGTTCTGCTATACATTTGAAGAAAAATTCTGGGTTTTTGAAGTAAAGATTTCTGAGTTTCCTCTGCAATTACTGAAAGGTTCTGTTGCTGTTTTAGAGTCTCTAACTCCTCTCTGCTGTTTTTAAAAATAAAAATAAAAATAAAAATTTTAAAAAATAAAAAAAATCCAGGCCTTTCGGCCCTTTTGTTTACATAACATTCCCGTTACCTCACATCTCACAACAGCAATACCGCTGACACGCTTCTACCAAACTCTACTCTCACTCCTTACATCCTCATACAGCTCCCTACCTGCAACTCCAGCGCTCTTCCAAACCCTGCAAGGCCGGCCCCTCACGCCCGACCTCCCTACCCCGTGGCCTTCGCCCAACCCCCTTGCGCTCTGCATAAACGCACTTTCAAAAAAATATATATCTATATATTGACCTCAACTGCGTTTTACACGACTCTACGGCTGCTCCCTTTGAAATCTGCTACAGCACTCGATTTCCCATCTCAAACAACGCCCCACACACCTCACTGCACCTCCCTACGCCCTCATTCTCCCATCGCTCATGGCCCTATCTCCTCACTGCTACGTTTCATGCGCTAACAGTAACCTAACACACTCACCGTTCCCTATCTACCCAAATCCCCCTTTCCATTACAATATACTACCGCTTCCACTCTGAGCACTCAACCCATTCCATACGCTCCTCACAACCCTTATTACTCCAAAAATCTTCTACACACAGCGCCCCTTACCAGCGTTCAACCAAAATACTATTTGGAGCTTGCCACGCCTCTCTTCATCTCCCATACACTTCTCTACGGCCCACTCAAACCCTGCAGCTCAAACCCATTCACATCCCCTCTGTCCGCGGCTTCAACACTCACCCAACCGTCTCTATCCGACCCCCTCCCACGTGGGTTCCTACCGGCTGCCAGCATTGCAATACCGCCTTTGAATTTTAAAATCGATTTTTCAATACCACTCTTCCATGCAATAATGCCTATCTGCCCCTCTCCCATATAAATACATTAATTATAAAGCCGCTCTCCACTTAATCAATACCGCCCTCTCTATAATATCGCCTTCCCTACATTTGCAAACTCTCCCTCCCTTTTAAAATTTTAAAATTTGTTTCAATAATATTCCCACCATTCAATACCTTCCCTTTTTTAATAACCGACCTCCCACCCTTTCATATAAATAAATTCTCTTCCCATTATTACAATTCATTTCCCATTTTTTAATTAATTCCCTCCTCATTCCCATTTTTAATTAATCTATTTTTTTAATTAATTTTTAATTAATTAAAAAAAAAAAAAGAGCAGAGAGAGAAAAAGGACATTGGAGAAAGAAAAAGAGATTTGAACAGCAGAAAATGGAAAATGACATATCAGAAAATGAAGTGAAGATATATAGAAATTTGAAGATTTGACATTGTGATTTGTGGCATTGATTCGAAGAGTGATTTTTTGAAAGAATTTCACATTTGAAGACAAGTTTGCCATCATTTGAACAGCTCCTTGAAGAAGAAAATTCAGCTACCTTAAAGTGTTTTTTCATAGTGTTTTCAGCTGCAAATATTTTGCAGAGATATGTATTGAGCTGACATTGTATTTTGAGTGAATTTGCCTCTTCATTCATAGTTGGAATCAGTGAATTTGAGTTGTTGGATTGTTGATTGCCCTCCATCATTTGAGGAGCAGATTTTTTATTTTGAGGCATTTGTATTTCTTGTTGAATCACATTGTAAACGGGTGCATTTTCGGTTGTAGCCGACACCCTTTCATTTATTTTTGAGCCTAAATTGTTGAAAATGGCTAAAATAAATGAGGAATTAGTGTTGTTGAATAACCTCATTCATTCCAATGTTGATGACATGATAAAAATGAGCAAGGATGCTCTTTGTAAAATTCACAGTTGTTTGCTAGATGCACATGAAAAGATTGAGTTTTTACAGTTGGAATCTCAGCTCCAACAAGAAGAACTTCAGCAAAAGAGTCACCATTCTGAACCTGTTTCTGTTCAGAACATTGTGAAAGACTCTCATCAGAAGAAAGAAGACAAAGTTCTAGATGATTCACATTCAGCAGATGTACATGCAGATGCAGCAGCTCAGCCTGCACTTCCTAAGCCCATTATCAGACCTTGGGAAGAGCTTGTCCACAACAAGCACCGAACTGGTCTTGGATATGACAAGGATGTGTCCTTTCATATTCCAGACTACACCAAGCCCATCATTTTTCAGAGTGCCGGATTCCTGTATGACAGTTCACCTACAGCTGTTCCAGATCCTGCTCTACAACAACAACATCAGATTGTAAAATGCCAACACTGTGATCGAGTTGGTCATATGAAAGATCTCTGTTTTGATCTTCATCCATGCAAGCACTATGATCGGCACACCCATTCTACAGACAGATGCTTCAGACACAAGCCTCCTGCAAGAACCAAGATTCATCTTGGATGGATCGCTTCTTGGCAATGGGCATTAGCAGCCAAGAAGATTTTTAAGTCGCATGTCAGAACATGTTCACGGATATTGAACAAACTTGCAGTTGAGTTTTCGCCATCATCTCACCTTGTCCCCGAGAGGGGGGAAAATTTGTGACAAGTGTACAAGTCACGATGAAGCGAGCCCAGCCAGCACCCCGTCCCATGTCTGCAGCTGTAGCGCAGCTCAAGCGAGCTCCGAGCCAGCGCTCGTCCGCATTCGTAGATGTAGCTGCAGCACACACTTATGCCCATGAGCATGCCTTCTGCTATGGATAACCTAAAACCATCATCTTTGGTTGGTGGATAACCTAAAACCATCATTTTCGGTTGGTGGATAACCTAAAACCATCATCTTTGGTTGGTGGAAAACCTAAAACCACCACAGGTAGTAGACCTCCCTTCTTTTAGGTCGAAGGTCTCCCTTTTTTTATGAGGGACAATTCCTCTAGCAGAAGCTTTTAGCTTCTTGCCAGTTTTGGAAGAGTTCCGGGAACTGCAACAAGTTTTGCGTTCCAGTGTTTGTGGTCATCCTAAAACCACCTCTTTTTCCAACATTTCAGAGAGTTGATTCAGCCCAAGTGCTGCCATGTATACTTTGCAAATTTGTATTACAACTCTTTTCTTGGACTCACACATACCCCTTCGGATTAAGGGGGGATGTTGGAACACCTAATCCTACATGGGTAGTTGTGGAATATGAAAAGTCACAATGGAGTCCAAGTGACCTTGGAATGTGAAACCAAGAGTCACACCATTGTACTATAAATGTACATCTTGGATAATGGAAAATAAGAAAGCTGCATGCTTATCCTTCATTGTGTGTTTAGTCTCTTGTGTGTGTGCTCATCTTCCTCATACACCATGTGTGTGCTTTAACATGGTGTTTAACATGCATCATCAAATTCGAGCCTGAGGCTGATTCCTTCATCTATAAGAGATGAGGATATTTCACATAAGGGCTCATTTTGTGCCATCTTTTGACATAATTCATTCAACTACTAAGACAGTAGTTTGTTCGTTTCAAGAGATTCAGTTTTAAATTGATCTAATTTAGAATAATCCTTGAATTTGTCCAATATTGCTTGGAATATTTTCTCTTGTTCAACTTTAGCAGTTCTCTCATTTTGCAATAAAGTTTATAACTTTGTCACTTCTTGACTTAACTGTTGTTGCTTATTTAAATATTTTTGATCAATCTTTTTCTTTTCAATGCCAATTTTCTCTTCCAACTGTTTAGATCTAAGCACTTCATCTTGCAACTGTTGTTCCAAGTGCATAATTTTTTGTTGATTTTTTGTTGCTTGTTCCTCCAGCATAGCTATCTGTACTTATTTTTGTTTCATTATTTGGGTGACTTCTGAAGCTTTGTCTATAGTGGTTGCACTATAGGCACCTGCATATTGTGATAGTTAGGTGAGATCCTTCGAGGGATTCACATTAGTACTTTTCCAGACAATGTTCATTAGTTCAACTTGTGATGTTTAAAGTGATTCTTGATATGTTCTTATTCTCTTCCTCTGCTTCCTGAAAACAACCCTATGCTTAGGGCTATAAAAGATATCTAGAGGAGGAATCTCTTCTAATTTCAACACAATTTCTTCTGTAGGATGCTTAGGAATGATTTCCATATCTTGGTCTTTTAGCATTTCAACTTGAGGATTATTTTGTAATCCTACTTGCTGAGCGAATTGCTCATATTGACTTAGCAAATGGGAAGAAACAATAACTTCAGCAGAATCCACCACATTCTCAGTGGTCTTTTCTCTTTCAATTTGATTATTTGGCTTATTTCTAATATCATCTTTTCCTGTCTGTACATTAGCCTCACTACCTGTATTTTCTTTCTCTATTTGAACTGTAGTTCCTTTCCCAATAGGTTCATCTGTTTTGGTGCCAATATTATCCTTTTGCACATCAGGCTTGCCACTTGTGCTTACATTTTCAGTCTGTATATTTCCCTTGTTGGTAGATGCTTCTTTTCCTGTTTTTTTGGCTGCATCTTCTTTTTCCTTCTGCTCTGTTTCTACATTCTCAGATTCTTGCAGAATAATTCTTAACTGGTCAAGAGGAGCTTTCAGCAGTCTCTGACTTCTAAATAGAATGAATTTATTCATATCCTCAGTCTGAAATTTCTATTTAGCCAAGTCATAAACTTGGGGAAATTTATCAATAGAAACAAATAAATCATCAAATTCGTCAAGCTCATGCTCAAATCGAGCAATTGAAACTAAAGTTGTGAAATCAAATGAAACTTTTTTTGGGTCATACTGCCTGCGTGGGACTGTAGAGAGCTTCAGATCCCTTATTTTTATGACCTCCTTCTCAGCATGTGTGAATTTATTTAGTGTATAATGCCCACAATGAAATGGAAAATTAGGCCACATTAGTTTCTTATTATTCTTGAGAGACCTTGACATGCCTTCTACTGTTAACTGGTAGGAGATTTCTTGTGCTAACAATTTTTCTGGGACATACAGAGGTAAAATATGGGGCTCCACTATACTCCCAAATACTCTGACGTAGGTAAATTTCTCTTCTCCAAACCAGTCACCAATCTGGGATATATCAATCTTAGCCTTTTCAGAAAGCCAGGGAGGAAATTGGTTGAAAATGGTTTGATAGACAGGGATGAGGAAACCGTGACAAATTCTATAAACATGGTTTTTAAAATGCATCTTCCATAAGAACTTATGGTAAATATGAATAGGAACGGGATTTTTGGGGGTCCATTTCCAGCCAAGAATGGGAAATTCAGAGTTAAAACATAGGGCATCTAAAATGTAGGCACAGAAGCAAAACAAGGTTGTGTTTCCAGTGTTTTTGTCCTTTCTATACTCTAGGATTCTATTGGCTATCTTATCTGAAAGGATAACTGCCCAGTCCATGATTTCAGAATTCACAGCAGAATGGATTAAGGGTATCATTTGAATTGAAAATCTAGCTTAATTATCATTTTCCAAATAGCTTGCACATCATTGCAGCGGCATAACAATATGGAGGTGAAAGGGACTCCACAGAGTACATACCTAATGATTCATTTTTATGCTTCTCTGGAGCTTTCCTCCATTCTCTAATTGGCTCAGACTGAGTTTCATTACTTACAGCAAAATCTTTAAAAAAATCTTTGTTGTAGACCCTTTGCGGGTCTGGAAGGTGGTACATTGCCTTTATGTCTTATTCTTTGAAAGACCCAAACATTGTTCCTGCAATTGAAACAAAGGTCCTTTTTTGGATGGGGACATTGTCTATTACCTACCGAATTACATCATAGTAATGGAAAATGTTTTCCCAAGCTGCAATTCTATGAAGGAATGAATTTGCAAATGCTTTAAGAGGAGTCTCAGAATCAGAATCTGAGTCATCTTCTTCAGGAATTTTCGCCTTCTCTTTAGTGACTTTAGGGTTTTATTTTTCAATTAAGTTGTATACATCTTCCCAAGTCATATTTCCAAGTCCCTGGCATGATGTGTCTGTAACCAGCTTAATTTTCGTTGGTTTCTCTTTTGGTACTATTGTAATATCAGTGAAATTTACAGCGGCAGTAGCCTTTGCTTTCTTAGATCTCTTAGATATTTTGTCGCCTGGTAATGTCTCACTTGCTCAAAAAATAAAAGGATTGGGAATTTTCTTACTCTGCAAATGAGAAAAGCTTTTAGACACGGTAAAGATGAAGTAATGGGAACAACTGTATGAAAATATTTATTCGTTGATTTTGATTTATTAAGTCGGTTTTAAACTTAAATTCCCTCTATAAGAGTCACACTCACGCATTCAAAATAGAATCAATCACAATCATTCGTATGATTTTTTTATATAAAAATGACGTACAATTGGAGATCAACGATTTTAAAATGAGAATATAAAGCTTCCCTTTAGAATTTTGTGATTGCGATGAATAATTCATATGCGCAGTAAAAATAAAAATAAAGACTAAATATTGATCTCATCAGGAATTTTCAACAAGGATAACAAATAACATCTCATGATCTTCGCCGATTTTCGATTGCGATGATGGTATATCGCATCGGCTATTTTCAAAGGGGGTAAGTTGTAAATGATATTCGTCGATTTGCGATTGCGATTACTGTGGGGTCCATCACATTGGGATTTTGGTAACATGAGTGAATATGATGTTTGTCCTTCCGAAATGCGATTGCGATAAATTACATCGCATCGGAGTTTTGCAAATTACCAAATGAAGAGTTTTCTTTTTCATTTTGCGATTTGCGATGGGTTATATCACATCGGAGTTTATAAAACAAGTCTATGTATCATTACTCTTCTGAAATTCAATTGCGATGAATCACATCGCATCAGAGTTTTTCAAAACAAATGTGACAACGTAAAACCCTTTGTGATTTGCAATTGCGATTTGTTCCATCGCATCGGAGTTTTTCAAAACAAATCTGAAATTTTAAGATATCTCTGATTTTTTATTACGATTATTGTATCACATCGAACTTTATTTAATATGAACACTTTATGTATTATGTTGATGTGATAACAGTTTCTATATCTCATCGGATCGGAAAGTTTCAATACTACATTTGTTTATAAGCACTTTGTATTTTGTGATATGGACTCTTTATTTGTTTTATTCAAAATGATCGGATTTCATCTAAGTCTTTTATTTCTATCTTAAAAAGAAAGGGGACCTATTTCTAAATTAAATTTATTCTATGATTTTTTTTTTAAATGGAGAGGGTTGTTGTACTGTACAACAATTGGAGATTCACTAGAAGAAACAGTTATCTCTGAAAAATAGAATGAATACTATATTTCTAGTAAGTAAAATTTTTTTAAAGATAATGAAAATTATCTTAGAGAAATTTTAAATAAAATCTAACTCTGAAAAAAGAATAAAAATCACTTACAATTTCTTTCTAGTTCCTCAAAAATAAAAATATTTTGGGTTTTCTTAAGCCTTTATTGGTTTATAAAAATGAAGTAGGGGGCTCCTCCAATTTTAGCTTTTGTGTTTTACTCTATTGTCATAGGCATTGCCTCTACTGTCTGCAAACATTCATAGTCTCGACAGGGTTACCCTTTAACCATTAACCATTTCATTGTCCCATCCAACTAAGATCATAATTCTTTAAAAATAAATTCATAAGACATTGTATCTTATGTTTTTCTTCTTTTTATTTATTTTTTAAATTAAAATCCATTGTTCTGGTTTGGTATCCAGTTGATAACAATGTCATTCACTAGTTGTAATCAAACTGAACAAGTTGGCTCGTGATGAGACCCCTTTTCTTATAATTATAAGTCATTACCCTATTTTGGTATGTAGTGTTGGTAATGTCAGTTTTATTACTTCTTATGATCATGGTAAGCAGGCTCGTGATGAGACCTCTTATCTTTTAAATTTGATATATAATTTCTTAGAATTACATTCTAAAAAATAAAAACCTTAATATATGGGGTGAAATGATTTTATCCTTAAAAATCAATGGATGACAATTTTTAGAGTTATTTTAATTCCAAAGCTTGGAAAAGTCTTTAATTTTTATGGATAACCTTTCTCTGCTTAATAAAATTATAATGATTTACATTTTCTCAAGGTTTCAAAAGATCATGCAAATGTTTTGAAGAAATTTTCAAAGTTTAACATTTTATTTTAAACTATCCAAAACTGTAATCATTTCTATAAAAATTCTTATTTACATAAAATAAGTATTTATAATATTCTTCCTAAGACATTTTCTAATAGTCAAAAGTCAATTAGAGACTATTAACAATATTTGTTTACAAAACAAACAAAAATTGCAGAAAGGAATATGTACAGGTAAGAAGGGGTTAAGTCTTGCAGAATGAATGTATATGAGCCTATCTTTTTAGCAATCTGAAATGGTCCAAGCCACATATTTTGAAATTTGGTATGTTTACCTTTATATTCATGTGCTTTATCCCATTTCAGAACAAGATCACCAATTTGCAAAGTTTTAGATCCAGTGGAACTTGAAGCAAAAGAAGATTTTATAAGTTTTTGATGTTTTTCATGAATATTTTTTGCTTTCTCTCTATCTTCTTCTAATTTAAGAATTTGATCAAATCTCAACTGAATAGATGATGAAGGATTCTCTTCAATAAATTGCACTAATGCTAATGATGGGAGAACTAGATTTGATGGTATCACAGCTTCTTTTCCATAAACTAGATTGAAAGGTGAAGTTCCTATTGAAGCTTTATGAGTGATATGATCAGCCCATAGTGCAAATATTAAAGATTTGTGCCAATTCTTTTGATTCTGATCAATGGTCTTTTTAATGATTTTGATGAGATTTTTGTTAGTAGATTCAGCTAAACCATTACCTTGTGGATAATAATTTGTTAAATACTTCAATTTAAAACCTCTTTTGATTGCAAATTCCATTATACTATTTCCAGAAAAATAATATGCATTATCAAAAACAAGAGCATTAGGTACACCAAACCTGGTAATGATGAATGGATCGATGAAATCAATAATTGCATCAGAATTGGCTACCTTTAAAAAAATTGCTTCTACCCACTTTGTGAAGTAATCTGTTGCTGTAAGGATGTATCTGTGTTGTTTGGAAGAATGAGGTACTATTTCACCAATAATATCAAGTCCCCATTGCTCAAATGGTTGCTCAATGTTTACTGGTTGCAAAGGAAAAGCTGGCTTCCTTTGTCTTCCACTAGTAGTTTGAAAAATTTTGTACTTCCTCACATAATCATGTGTACCTTTGAAAAGGGTAGGCCAATAATATCCAGCATGGATTATTTTGTGAGCTGTGGTATCACCTCCAAAATGTCCACCTGCTGGTCCATCATGTAATTCCTGCAATACCTTTTTTGCTTCAATATTTTCAAGACATCTTAATAGAATTGAATCATAATTCTTTCTAATAACACATCATCAATGATTTCATAATTTTTTTCTTTTAATCTTAGAGCACATTTATTCTTATAGTTGAGATTAGAAGGAGCATACGCATTCTTCAAGTAAAAGATCAAATCAGCATATTGAGATTCAGAATCAATAACACTTATCTGATTTACTTGAATAGCATTATCTTGATCTTGATGTTCTAGTATGTTGTTACATTAGTTGAATAGTATTAACTCCTACTAACAATCTGCAAAAAAAATTTCCTCTAACAATCTTGGCTGGTTTAATATCAATATCATATACTCTTGCAAAGTTGTTACCCAATTGGCTCTCTTTTCTCCTACTTCTTTTTGAATTAACAATTGTCTCACTGCAGAGAATGGGGCAATAATTTTTGTATCTGTCTTTAGGAGAAAAGGTCTAAAATTTTTAATTGATTTAAACACGACGAAGGCTTCTTTTTCTACATCTGAATAATTAAGCTCAGCTCCTTACATATTTGAGCTAAAGAAAGAAATTGGTGCTTCTATTTTTTGATCATTGAGTTGTGTTAAAACAACAGCATAAGACGTTTCAGTAGCCAAGGTATACAAAATAAAATCTTTAGAAAAATCAGGAGTATTCAATGTAGGTGCATTAATGATTGCCTATTTGATTGTATCAAAGGCTTCCTTCTCTTTATACCCCCATTTGAGTACTGAATTTTTCTTAATCATATTCTGCATAGGTAAGACAATTTGAGAAAAATCAAGAATGAATCTTTTTACAAAATTGATTTTCCCTAAAAATGATTGCATGGATTTTTTATTATGAGGTAAATAAATATCAGAAATTTCTTTCACTCTGTCAGGGTCAATATATATACCATCTTTTGACACAAAAAAACCCTAATAGTTTTCCTTCATTGAGAGCAAAGAAGGATTTCTTTGGATTTAAAGAAATACCAAATCTTCTACATCTTTCAAATATCTGTTTCAGATAATGTAAATGATTGGCTCTTTTCTTTGAAAATATTGTTATGTCATCAAGATAAATAACAACTGATCTATTAATCAGACCCTTAAATTCTATATCCATGGCTCTCTGGAAAGTAGCTCCTGCATTTACTAAACCAAAAGGCATTTTCTGATAAGCATAAGTTCCCCATTTGGTTCTGAAAGTGGTTTTCAACCTATCATCTGGATGTACTAATATTTGGTTATAGCCTGGAAAACCATCAAGAAAAGACATGAGCTCAGAACCAACTACGTTTGAAGTGTTTTTTCCATTGTTGGAAATGGGAAATTATCTTTTTGACATGCCTTGCTTAAATTTCTAAAATCAATGCAGATTCTAATATCTCCATTCTTATTCCTGACATCTACCATGTTGGAAACCCAATTAGAATGTCTTACAGGAAAAATTATTTTGGCCTTTAAAAGTTTATTGAGTTCTGCCTCGATTTGACTTTCAAGGTTTGGATGAATTTTTCTTAACTTCTGTTGAACAGGTTTGACATCAGAAAGCATTGGAATTGTATGTTGAATGACAGAAGTATCATAAGTTTTCAAGTCCTCATAATTCCAAGAAAAAATATCTTTATACCTACTCAGAAGTTTGATGAAAGCAGTTCTTTCTTCTAGAAACATTGTTACCGATGAAATAGGTAACCGCATTGTTACCTATTTTTTTTTGGTAGCATAAAAAGCACCCGATTTTGAAAAGTGGTGATGCATAATCACCCTTTTTTTTTTTTAGCACATTTTTGACACTCGAATAATTTTATTTATGAAGTATGAATATTTGTTTTAAAATGTTAGTGATTTTCATGCTAATTTTGAAACGTATTGATGCAGCATCAACTTTTTTTTTTAGAGCGGTGATTTTCATGCTAATTTTGAAACGTATTGATGCAGCATCAACCTTTTTTTTTAGAGTGGCGAATTTCATGTTGGTAATAAAACACAAAACTTAGATTATATATATATATATATATAAAATTCAAAATACCAATAAAAATGTAAAAAAAAAAACAAAATTAACTCATAAAAATAAATAAATTTAAACAAAAATAAATAAATAAAACAAAAAAAACAAAAATATTCGAAAATTATATCAAAAGAAATGACAAAATTTGAAAAAAAAACACATAATTTAAAGGAAAAAAACAAAAATTAACTAAAAAAAATTTAAAAAAAAACATCAAAAACATTTTTTTCTAAGTTATTAAAAAAAACCATATAACTAAAAAAAAAATTAAAACAGAAAATTTTAAAATAATTTAAATTACAAAATTAAAATTTAGATAAAAATAATTAAATACAAAAAATTAAAAATTAAATTTAAAAATTTAAATTAAAAAATAATAATAATAAAAAAACAAAACTACAAATTTTAAAATTAACAAAAATAAAAAAATAAAAAACAAAATTGAAAATTGAGAAAGAAAATTAAAATAAAAAAAACTATCATTAAAAAACAAAAAAATGAAAAAAAAAACCACGTGCAAATAATTAAAAAACAAATATCCATAAATTTACCTTTTTTTTTAAATGAAACAATTTATAAATTTTAAAAATGAAAAACTAAATAAATTAAAGGTTTAAAAAAATAAATTAAATTAAATTAAAATTTAATAAATTTAATAAATAAATTTTAAATTTTAAAAAATAATTAATCTAAAATATTAAATTTAAAAACAAAATTAAAAAAAAAAAAAAAAAAAATTAAAACCAATTAAATTTAAAATAAAAAATTTGAATTAAAAAATAATAATTTTAAATTTTTTGAATTTAAAAAATAATTAAAAAAAATATCAAATTAAAAAAAAAATATTAAAAATTAAAAAAAATAAAAAAAGAATTTTTTGATCGTGGTGGCGCCGCCAATCGGCCTCCCGCCCAAGTGGCGGCGGAGGCCGGCCTCCATCGCTACCTGGGCAGGAGACCGATTCCGGGAATCGCCCTCCCGTCGCAGGAGGGCGATTCCCGGAATCGGCCTCCCGCGGTGAGAGGCCGATTCCGGGAATTGCCCTCCCGCCGCGAGAGGCTGGTTCCGGGAATCGCCCTCCCACAGCGGGAGTCTGATTCTGGGAATCGCCCTCCCGCGACGGGAGTCCGATTCCGGGAATCGCTCTCCCATGACGGGAGGCCAATTCCGGGAATCGCCCTCCCGCCGTGGGAGGTCGATTGCGGGAATCGCCCTGAGGCCGATTCCAGGAATCGCCCTCCCGCCGCATGAGGCCGATTCCGGGAATCACCCTCCCACCTAGCGGCTGGCCTTTGCCGCCACCTAGGCGGGAGGCTGATTGGCAGCGCCACCACGATCAAAAAATTCTTTTTAATTTTTTAATTTTTTTAATTTTTAATATATTTTTTTAAATTTGATTTATTTTTTTTAATTCAAAAAATTTAAATTTTTTTTTTTAATTTAATTTTTCTATTTGAAATTTAATTTGTTTTAATTTTTTTTTTTAATTTTATTCATTTTTTGTTTTTAATTTTTTTTTCTAAATTTTGTTAATAATTTTTTTTAAATTTTGCATTTTTTTTAATTTAATTGTTTTTTTTTATAATTTTTTCATTTTTTTTTATTATTAAATTTTATGTTTAGTTTTTTCATTTAATTTTTTAAAATTTTGTAAATTTTGTTTTTTTTTTTTAATTTATTTGAATTTAATATTTATTTATTTTTAATTTTTTTATTATTATTTTTTTAATTACATAAAATTTTTATATTTTTTTATTTCAATTTTATATATATATATATATATATATATATATATATATATATATATATATATATATATATATATATATATATATATATTAAACTTAATATTTTCATATTAATTTGTTTTTTATTTTATTTTTTATTAAATATATTTTATTTAATTTATTTTTTTCAAATTTTCAATTTTAATTGATTTTTAAAGTTTTTTAACTTTTTATTTTAACAATGTTTTTTTTTTCTTTATATTGAATTTTTTTTTTTTTTTCAAAATTTATTTGTTTATTCATTTATTTATTAAAATTTAAATTTTTTTTTAAATTTAATTTTTTATTTTAATATTAACATTTTTATTTTAATTTAATCGAATCTAATATATATATTATTTAATTTAAGTCTATATATATATATATATATATATATATATATACATATATATATATATATATATATATATATATATATATATATATATATATATATATATATATATATCTATTATTTATTTTATTTTTTATAATTTAAATTTAAATTATTTCTTAAAATCTATTTGTTTTTCTAATATATATTTTTTTAATTTAATATTTTTATTGTATTTTATTTTTCATTTTTTATTTTTAATTATTTTTTCATTCTTTTACTTTTAATTTCAATAATGTTTTTTTTTTTTTTTTTTTTTTAATTTTTAAATTTATTAAAATTTAATATATTTATTTAAATTTAATTTTTTATTTTAAAATTTAATTTTTTTTTTAATTTAATAAACATTTCCTTTTTCTTTTTTAAATTTAATTTCTATATTTTATTTTTTATAATTTCTTTCTTTTTTAACTTGTTTTTCTTTTTAATTTAATATTTTTATTTTGTTTTTTTTTATTTTTTTATTTCTATATATTTTGAAATTTTAATCTTTAAATTTTTTTTATTTTTATTTTTTATTTTTTCCTTAAATTTTAAGTTTTTTTAATGTTTGAATTGAAAATTTTATTTAGGTTTTATTTTTATTTTTTTATTTCTATATATTTTTAAATTTTAAGCTTTAAAATGTTTTTATTTTTTAAATTTATTTTTTTCTTAAATTTTAGGTTTCTCTTTTAATGTTTGAATTTTAAAAATTAAAAAATGTTATTTCTATTTTTAAAAATGTCAAAAATATGACACAATTTTTTTTTTTGTTATTCCAGCATCAACTAGTTTTGTTTTGAGGGTGTTTTTTCAATTCTTTTTTCAATAAACAATTTTGTTTTTAGCATAATTTTATAAAATGTTGAAATTTGACCTTCAAAAAAAAAACAAGTGCATTCTGGAATACACTTTTTTTGTTTTTGGGGTGTTTCTTCATGTTTTTTGAGTCTTTTTGGGCTATAGTTCCCGTTTTGAGGTCAGGTTACCTATTTCATCGGTAACAGTGTTTGGAGTTAACTCGAGTCCTAGATTAACATTTTGAGGTTTAGACTCAGAGCCAAGATTTACTAATTCAAACTTCAAAGTGGAACTTTGAAGTTTAGCATTAGTAACTTTCTTGAATCTATCTTTTATATCATATAGGTCTTCAAGTTTAAAAACAGATTTAGGAATAGTATTTTCATTAATTTTTGAGGTATTTTGAAGATCGTGATCATCTTCATCAATAATTTGTTCATCATAAGATTTCTCTGAAGTCAAGAAATTAAATATATCTTCATCATGATAGAATAATCTCCAGTTTGTGATATTATCAGGAACAGATGGTCGAAAGATTAATTCGACTGAAAATCTATCAGGACTGTAATCTTTAGCAGGGAGGAGGTTGGATGCAACATTATCTAACAAATCGGCTGATGTATTTTGATTTCTAGGGATAGAAAAGATGTTGAATGCTAAAAATTGAGTGGTAAGGTATTGCATAAGGGTTTGATAATGTTTGAGATGACCTGAAAGATAATGGATGGTATTTCTTACTTGTCTTATGACAATTTCAGAACCCCATATACTTTCAAGTATTTGACATTTAACCCTATGGCTTTATAAAGTCCTTCGATCAAAGCTTCATATTCTACAGTATCGTTTGTGCACTCAAATTCTAGTCTACACGACAGCATGGTTTTCTCTCCATCGGAATCAATTAAAATGCATCCTGCTCCTGCACCATCACTATATTTTGATCCATCGAAATATAATGACCAAAATAAATAATTATCTACAGGTTTATCTACAGATGTATCAGAAACATTAACAATTCTAGAAGAATAAGATTGTGAAAAAATTTCAATTTGCGAAATAAAAGTATTTACAGAAAAGGGTGATTGTGGTGTTGTGAAATTCCCAAGGAATGATTCAGCAAAATAACCTCTGAGGATATTGTTATTAAAAGCTACAGGTTCATTTGCTTGTTCAAATTCGTTCACAGTATGCATCATGTGTTTTTCTCGCTCAATTTTGATTTGATTTGGTTTCCCTTTGTAGGGAAGCCACATATGTGAATAATCAGTTGTGATATAACCATTGAGCTTGGCAGACCAATCCCTGCTTAAGACTAATCCATAGAATTCAGGAATATCTGCGATCAGAATATCAATTCTTTGGACAATCCTAGAATCAGAAGCTAATCGAATAGTAACTGAATTTATTTCTCCTACAACTTGAACTTTAGAGCAATCCAATTGAACAATGTGAACTGCAAACTTTTGTGGTTCAATATTCAATTTTTCACAGACTGAAGTAGGAATTATATTAGAAGATGCTCCTGAATCTATTAAACAATTATACAAATTCTTGTTGTATATTTCATAATTCAAAAGAAAAGGAGGTGTCTAGGAATTTGATCTTTCTCCAACAAGAATAGTATCAATGGCATCTACTTTATCTGGTCGCTTACATGTTCCTTTAGCTGCTTTAGCAACTACACCGCTTGGTAGAGGAGCAAGAGGTGTTGCATTTAATTCTTTCAATAGCAGCTTTTGTTGATGTTTAAGTTTGTTGAGTTTATGCAAGGAAATGTTCGCTCTAGTTTTCTTCATGTCTTCAACAATTTTATAATCCATAGGATCTGATACCACCAAAGTCTTAGATGTTGATGCAGGAGGATTAGAAGATGATGGCTGATTTTCAGTGGGTAAGGGAGAACCTTTCTTTATAGTGGATTTGTGTTTGGTAATTGGAGTTGTACTTTTCTTCTTAGGAGTAGATTGAGCAGGTTCTGCTGTAGATTTACTCATTGTACTTACAGGCATGGCTTCTTGTTCATTGTCCGAGTTAGGGAGAATAAAATCCCACATTACATGTAATTCAACTATTTCCTCTCTTTCTTCCTCTTCATATGATGCTGGAGGAGTATCTTCTTCTTCTTCTTCTTCCAATTCTGCATTGGAGATTGAATTTTGAAATTTAGATTCGACTTGATTTCTCTTGAAATTTCTGAATGGTCTTTTGGTAGAAGTCTCTGCCACTTGCTTTTTAATTTCAACCATCTCATTATACATGGTTTTGAGAAATTTTTGTAAGCCTTCCATGTCATATGGGTCTCTAGGTGTCTTTTTCTATGAATCATCTTTAAAGTTGACTTTCTTGGATTTTCTTTCTTCGATAGCATTTTTCTTATCTTTTGCAATAATCCGTTTTTCAACTGCAATAGCTTCTTTCATATTCTCAACTAAAGTAGGTTTCACAGCTCTATCTACAAATATTGCTATGTTTGAGGGCAAATAATTTATATACCATTCACTTCTAACTTGCTCACTAGGTTTTGAATCTGTAGGAATTTTATTCAAAAGTTTGTTGAATCGAGAGATAAAATCTTTGATGGGTTCTTTGGGTTCTGTCCTCAGATTGGAGAGATCATTGATTAGGGTAGCTATGGATCTGTCATCTCCAAATTTGGTCAAGAAATGATCTGAGAAAATATCCCAACTTGTAATAGATCTTGAAGGTAATGAAAAATACCAGGATCCTGCTACCCCTTGCAAAGTATAGGGGAATAACCTGACTACAACATCTTCATGTTCAACTCCATTCAAATTTACAGCAAGCATAAAATTATTGATGTGTTCTTCAGCTGATATGTTTAGGACAGGACTGAATTTAGGTAGCCATTTTTCAGCATGATCTGGTAAATCATGTAAAGGTGCAGGCATATTAACAGCTCCTGGTCTAGCCCATGGTTTTGGTGTCGCTCGTGCCATCGTTGGGATAACAATTAAAGGATTTGAAGAAACAATTGGGGTTTGAGTAGAGATTGTTGGAATAACTATGCTCTTCCGGGTCTAAGACTGGGAAGCAAATGATTGAATTTGCGATGAAGAAATAATATCACTTTCGGATTCCAATGGGGTTTTTCTTATTTTAACTCTACTAGGTAAAGGAAATTCCTTTGGAGGAATAACAAGTTTTCCACTTTGTGACCTAGTGAGAGGTCTGGAAGAAACAATTTGTGAAGTAACACTACCCTCAAATATTTCAGACTCTTCTAATGATAATGAGCACCCTTGGAGTTTGTGAACTAAAGCTTGTATTTCAGGGGACTCAGGAGGTTGATTATCTAATTGATTTGAGACTTTAGTAGTGGGTGTTTGAATATCTCTATCAATTTCTTCCCTGGTGATTTGTGATGTGGAAGAAATTGAAGAAGGTGATGAGGGTGAATTTCTCTTAGAATGGCATGTATATTTGGATTTATTTTCCATTCATAGCTTAAGCCCTCCTTCTAGCGCCAAAAATGTTGAAGCCTCGAAAATCACTGCTTCAAACATTGGGGGAAAACCACTTGGTCGGGACCTTAGGATAGCTCCTTTTTCGTTTGGTGTGGTGGCTCTGACTGGATTTATAGGACCAGTTTCCTAATAACTAAATGGGTTGGTGATGGAATGATTGTATGAGTGGATAGTGAAATTAAATGACTGAATTAATCTATATAATTTAATCTATAACTTATAAATAATTCTAAAACTAACCCGGGTGTCAAATATGAATACAACTTAAAAATTGTTTCAATTAAATCAATAACCATGAAAATGTATTATAATTTAACTGAAATATGTAGCATCAAATAATGATAACTCAGTTTAAGAAATTAAACAGAGTTATAATAACACATTTTATTCATCATTTTATATATCACTTGTATACACTGTGAAAGATGAAATATTTCTATACACTAAGAAATGATATGTATAAAGAAACATTTGTAAAGAAAGTACATATAAATGATAGGAAATTTAAATAGAATATCTCCTAACATAAGAAAAATAACAGTAAATTGATAGAAATACCAGATTCATCTTGATACTTTTCCAGATGCAATTCAATATCCAGATCCAATGCTTCAATGTAAAACAAACTCTAAGGTACATAAATGAAATTCTCAGAGGTAATTTGCCATAAACCACCAGATGTGATCCTTTATAAAAATATAATAGTCAATGGAGTACAGAAATTTAACATCCAAGTCAAAAATATTACAAATTCAGGACCCCTTTCTAAATGCATGAAAGGGGTTTAAATAGGAACTTAATAAAACAAAATAACTAAAACTATTGCTACAATATATCATCGGAAATCTAGAAATATACTTGCGATATTAAAAAGAAACAAATTTATTGATTTTCTCCTGCATTCAGTGTGCCAAGGTGGCAAATTTCGAGCATATATTTGACCTCCGCTGGATGACTTAGCCTTGAATGTAATTGACCAGTATACGTGGCATCAAAAAACTCTGGAATGATGAAAATAATGGCATTGGAAAGACATTTAATTACCACTTTCTAGCTGTTTGGCTTGATTAGAAATGTCCACATAGTATCCCATGAAATTCCTTGAATTTTTTTGATTTTTTGATTCTTATTAACTAATTCTTGCTTCCACCTAGCATCAATCTCTTTTACCCTTGGTAATTTTCCTGGAATACAATCTGAAATTAAATTGGTGGCATATAAGCTATCATTAACCAACTATGTTATATTATTAATCATAGTCTTCGCTCTTGATGTGGCTCTTTCTCCTTTTATCAACTGCTTTTCCCATTCAGTAAACAGAATTTCTTTGTGCCTTTCTTCAATCCTGGGAAGGTTTGCATTCCTTCCCTACTCTAAGTCTTTCCATGAAAGAAATTCAGAAATTTTCTCATCTGCATCATCAAATTCGAGCATGAGGCTGATTCCTTCATCCATAAGAGATAATGCTATTTCACATAAGGGCTCAGTTTGTGCCATCTTTTGACATAATTCATTCAACTGCTGAGACAGTAGTTTGTTCGTTTCAAGAGCTTCAGTTTTAAATTGATCTAATTTAGGATAATCCCTAAATTTGTCCAATCTTGATTGGAATATTTTCTCTTGTTCAACTTTAGTAGTTCTCTCATTTTGCAATAAATTTTGTAACTTTGTCACTTCTTGACTTAACTGTTGTTGCTTATTCAAAGCTTGTTGATCAATATTTTTCTTTTCAATGCCAAGTTGCTCTTCCAACTGTTTAGATCTGAGCACTTCATCTTGCCACTGTTGTTCCAAGTGCATAATTTTTTATTGATTTTATGTTGCTTGTTCCTCTAGCATAGCTATCTATACTTCCTTTTGTTTCATTATTTAGGTGACTTCTGAAGCTTTGTCTATAGTCGCTGCACTATAGGCACCTGCATATTGTGACAGTTTGGTGAGATCCTCTGAAGGATTCACCTCATTATTTTTCCAGACAATGTTCATCAGTTCAACTTGTGATGTTGAAAGTGATTCTTGATCTGTTATTCTTCTCTTCCTCTGCTTCCTGACAACAACCCTATGCTTAGGACTATAAAATATATCTATAGGAGGAATCTCTTCTACTTTCAACACAATTTCTTTTGTAGGATGCTCAGGAATGATTTCCATATCTTGGTCTTTCATAATTTCAACTTGAGGATTATTTTGTAATCCTATTTGCTAAGTGAATTTCTCATATTGACTTAGCAAATGGGAAGAAACAATAACTTCAGCAGAATCCACCACATTCTCAGTGGTCTTTTCTCTTTCAAGTTGATTATTTGGCTTATTACTAATATCATATTTTCCTGTCTGTACATTAGCCTCACTTCCTGTATTTTCTTTCTTTGTTCGGACTGTAGTTCCTTTCCCAATAGGTTCATCTGTTTTGCTGCCATTATTCTCCTTTTGCACATCAGGCTTGCCACTTGTGCTTAAATTTTTAGTCTGTATATTCCCCTTGCTGGTATATGCTTCTTTTCCTATTTTGTTGGTTGCATCTTCTTTTTCCTTCTGCTCTGATTCTACATTCTCAGATTCTTGTAGAATAATTCTTAACTGGTCAAGAGGAGATTTCAGCAGTCTCTGACTTCTAAATAGCATGAATTTATTCATATTCTCAGTCTAAAATTTGGATTTATCCAAGTCATAAACTTGGGGAAATTTATCAATAGAAACAAATAAATCATCAAATTCGTCCGGCTCATGATCAAATCGAGCGATTGAAACTAAAGTTATGAAATAAAATGCAACTTTTTTCGGGTCATGCTGCCTACCTGTGACTGTAGAGAGCTTCAGATCCCTTATTTTTATGACCTCCTTCTCAGCATGTGTGAAGTTATTAAGTGTATAATGCCCACAGTGAAATGGAAAAGTAGGCCACATTAGTTTCTTATTATTCTTGAGAGATCTTGACATGCCTTCTACTGTTAACTGGTAGGATATTTCTTGTGCTAACAGTTTGTCTGGGACGTACAGAGGTAAAATATGGGGCTCCACTATACTCCCAAATACTCTGACATAGGTAAATTTCTCTTCTCCAAACCAATCACCAATCTAGGATATATCAGTCTTAGCCTTTTCAGAAAGCCGGGGAGGAAATTGGTTGAAAATGGTTTGATAGACAGGGATGAGGAAATCGTGACAAATTCTATAAACATGGTTTTTAAATTGCATCTTCCATAAGAACTTATGGTAAATATGAATAGGAACGGGATTTTTGGGGGTCCATTTCCAGCCAAGAATGGGAAATTCAGAGTTAAAACATAGGGCATCTAAAATGTAGGCACATAAGTAAAACGGGGTTGTGTTTCCAGTGTTTTATCCTTTCTATGCTCTAGGATTCTATTGGCTATCTTATTTGAAAGGATAGCTACCCAGTCCATGATTTCAGAATTCATAGCAGAGTGGATTAAGGGTACCATTTGAATTGAAAATCTAGCTGAATTATCATTTTCAAATAGCCTGCACATCATTGTGGCGGCATAAAAATATGGAGGTGAAAGGCACTTTACAAAGTACATTCCTAATGATTCATTTGTATGCTTCTCTAGAGCTTTCCTCCATTCTCTGATTGGCTCAGACTAAGTTTCATTACTTGCAGCAAAATCTTTAATAAAATCTTTGTTGTAGACCTTTTACGGGTCTAGAAGGTGGTACATTTCCTTTATGTCTTCTGCTCTGAAAGACCCAAACATTGTTCTCGCAGCTGAAACAAAGGTCCTGTTTTGGATGGTAACATTGTCTATTACCCATCGAATTACATCATAGTAAGGGAAAATGTTTGCCCAAGCTGCAATTCTATGAAGGAACGAAATTGCAAGCGCTTTAAGAGGAGTCTCAGAATCATAATTTGAGTCATCTTCATCAAGACTGTCGCCTTCTCTTTAGTTAATTTAGGGTTTTATTTTTCAATTAAGTTGTATACATCTTCCCAAGTCATTTTTCCAAGTCCCTGGCATGATGTGTCTGTAACTAGCTTAATTTTCACTGGTTTTTCTTTTGGTATTATTGCAATAGCAGTGAAATTTGCAGCGGTAGTAGCCTTTGATTTCTTATATATTTTAGACATTTTGTCGTCTGGTAATGTCTCACTTTCTCGTCGAACAAAAGGATTGGGAATTTTCTTGTTCTGCAAATGAGAAAAGCTTTTAGACGCGGTAAAAATGAAGTAATGGGAACAACTGTATGAAAAGATCTATTCGTTGATTTTCATTTATTAACTCCGTTTTAAACTTAAATGCCCTCTATAAGAGTCACACTCATGCATTCAAAATAGAATCAATCACAATCATTCGTTTGATTTTTTTATATAAAAATGATGTACAATTGGAGATCGGCAATTTTAAAATGAGAATATAAAGCTTCCCTTTTGAATTTTGTGATTGCGATGAATAATTCATATGCGCAGTAAAAATAAAAATAAAGACTAAATATTGATTGCATCGGGAATTTTCAATAGGGATAACAAATAACATATCATGATCTTCGCCGATTTTCGATTGGGATGATGGTATATCGCATCGGCTATTTTCAAAGGGGGTAAGTTGTAAATGATATTCGATGACTTGCGATTGCGATTACTGTGGGGTCCATCGCATCGGGATTTTGGTAACATGAGTGAATATGATGTTTGTTCTTCCAAAATGTGATTGCAAAAAATTGCATCGCATCAGAGTTTTGCAAATGACCAAATGAAGAGTTTTTTGTTTCGTTTTGCGATTTGTGATGGGTTATGTCGCATCAGAGTTTATGAAACAATTCTATGTAGCATTACTCTTCCGAAATGCGATTGCGATGAATCACATTGAATCTGAGTTTTTCAAAACAAATGTGACAACTTAAAACCTTTTTCGATTTACGATTGTGATTTGTTCCATCGCATCGGAGTTTTTCAAAACAAATGTGAAATTTTAAGATATCTCTGATTTGCGATTGCGATTACTGTATCACATTGAACTTTATTTAATATGAACACTTTATCTATTATGTTGATGTGATAACATTTTTTATATCTCATCGGATCGAAAAGTTTCAATACTACATTTGTTTATAAGCACTTAGTATTTTGTGATATGGACTCTTTATTTGTTTTATTCAAAATGATCGGATTTCATCTAAGTATTTTATTTCTATCTTAAAAAGAAAGGGGACCTATTTCTAAATGAAATTTATTCTATGATTTTCTTTTGAAATGGGGAGGGTTTTTGTACTATACAACACAGTGGTAAGGTAAATCCACAAATTGGTTAAAGAAACTAAAAGATATGAGATAAGGCGATAAATCTCACTATTGAAGAAATTTTTGTGGTGAATTCCACCAAAATTCTTCGATATATGCCTTATATCAGGGATCAGGGGATAAAAGGCCAAATTATAGTGAAAGTTAAACTGTAAAAACCAAAATGAAAAAATACATAAAGGAAAGTGACAATTGTAAATAGCTATTCGAAAAACATGACTAGGCTACCAACCATAAAAAGGTCGGGTAGCTCAACTTAAAATATAGCGGAAGGAAGAGACTAACAAACTGAAAATTTGCAGGTACACACTCTAAAAATGTGTATTTATTTTACTTGATTCTGTACCAAATTTTAAATCGTATCAGCCTGAAGATAGTGGAAAAAGGTTAATGTTAGACTAAATAAATAGAATTCCAATTTTCTTTATATAGAATTGTATGATCTATTAGTCAAACGGGATTAAATGGATACACAGAAAGAAATAGAGAACTGTTGGAAAAGTAGATACTTGCACTACGTAAATAGGAAAATATGTACAGTAAAAGAAAATAATGACTATGAAACATATTTTTTTTGCATTTCGACAAGAACGGACACCAAGAAACCAGTTGTCAAATATGTTGCCCAAGTTGGGGAATTGAGAAATCTATCAAGAATGAGTTTATGGGAGACTTATCTACAATACATAGAAAAAAATTCAGAATAGAAAGTTTAGTAAAATTTCAAGGATGTATAGGGTGAATAATCCTAAATAGTAATAACTAAAAGTACAATTACAAGGGTATAATTTAGATAGAAAAAAATTATATTAAACCAAGAATGTCTCCGGGGGTGGAGTGCTAAGCTTGATTGCTAAAAAGAAGGATGACACCTTTTGGATGTCTATAGAATTAGACAGTTACATTAGTTAAATATTAATAAATGGTTAACTTTGGTAAAAAGTATATGAATGAATTGATCAACTGGGAAGTAAAGTTTATAAGACAGTATACTGATCTGGAAAAGTACATTATAAGGTTGAAAAGTTAACTTGTGTACGTATAAGTGTCATGTTACATTACTATATACATGTAACTAATAAAAAAATTTCTACTAAAACACTTAAACAAGTTAACCCAAGAATTTACATAAGATGTTATGATATACTCCAGAAAATAGGATAAGAACATCGTAATATGGTTTTACAACTACTTAGATATCTGTAACTACATGTAAAACTAAACCAATGTAAGTTTCATATGAAAATTCTAAAGAGGGTTTAGCGATAAATCACAAATGGAAGAGTTGGGACAGAAAACGGAAAAAGACATTGTAGAATACTTACCAGTGATCAGAGAGTTCAAGGTAATATTGAATTGACCTTAATTCAATAAGACACTTGCAATACAATCAATAATGAATATCGTTGAATAATGTCATAAAATTTTAAAATGATTTATACGTTGCAGAAAAATGAGAATTGTAAACAAAATTGGAAATACTAAATACCAAATTAATTGGAGAATTTAAACAAAACAATAATACTACACTAGTTGGTTCAGCTAAGGAGGGTGGTATATACTGAGAAAAAAAATAGTATAGAGAGACTGAGAGAAATATCACTGCAAAATAAGGCAGGATTAAATTCATGAATTTTGAAAGTTAACATCCGAAGAAAAGTGAATAAAGTTAAGTAATGTATAATGTAAAATGGGTTGATGCAATAATTTCCTTCAAAAATGGAAATAGAACCAAGAGAAAGGTAAAGTTAGTGAGAATATATCATATATACAAGTGAAGTAAAATACAAAATAAGAAAGGTGATAAAAATGTTTGAATAAAAAATAAAATTAAATTGTTGATCTGTAAGAAGAAAACATCATTAAATTTTGACACATATAAATTGTAGTGGAAAACTTGAAGTGGGAGAATGAATGTAAGGAGAATTGTTACAAGACCTTAAATAGCTAATATTTCAGCAAGATGAAATTGTATGGTAAATACTAAATCATTAAAGACTGAATTGTTTACAGGTAAAGAGTATAAAATTCTGTACCAAATTTGAACCCTGAAATGTTAGATGAATACATTCAGAAACATTAGACAGGTCATTCGTGTTATAAAAAATATTATAACATATTTAAAGAAAACTATACTTTGATCAGGGTTGAATAAGAAGGAAATAAAATCCTTAGCATAGTGGCTGAAATTTCAAAATGATTAGGTAAAACATTAGCATCCTATTGATCTACCAAATTCTTTCTATTTTCAACAATAGAAGGAGAAAGTAGTATCAAAGAACTTTAATTCAGTACTATCAAGTATCAAGTACCAACATGAGGAAATAATGAGAGTAGTGGAAACTCTAATTAAAACAATACACTTTCCATTTACACAATCCAATGTTGACACATTCTAAGTGAACAATGAATTCAGGAGAGGAATGTTTAATTGCATGGAATCACGAAGTTGATTTTCTTTGATGGTGATGCAAAAATTATATATACTTTTGGGGGGAAATATTGTTTGAAGGAATGAGGATAAATTCAAAATTCCATACAGCTTATCATCTTCCAACAGATAGATAAATAGAGAGAACAAAGCCAAAGTTGTAAAACATGATGGGAATGTGTGTGCTAGAAGAACCCAAGAATCGGGCATACTTTATGCAATTAGTAGGAATTACATACAAATACAATTATCAGAATTTCAGAGACAGAATTCAAGCAATATCCTGGTATGATAGAAAAGGTCATACTCCACTTAGTTGGAGTTAACTGAAGGACAAATTGTCTCAATTAGTAGAAGTACTACAGTAGGTGGAAACCAACTGTAAAATAATTCCACAAAGAATTTAGGTAAATTCATCTCATCTGAGTAAAAATGCAAGAGTTTACAAGGATGGTATTTCACGTCGACGAAATTTTTGAGAATCACCCTGAAACTTCAGGGTCATGAGGATAGGAGTGAAAGTATAAAACCACTCTACTTCATCGTATAAAATTTGGATTCAAAATTCAATGTTGAAAAAAATTTGTACATGAATTTTCTCACTTGATTTGATTGTGATACATGTGGAAAAAATAAAGGAACTCCCATTGAGATAAAATGGTAGCAGTTAGAAGTGCAGTAAAAACAGTTCACACCTAACCAAGCTACCTGGGAGTGGGAAGTTATTATTAGCAAACACCAAGGATGGTGTTTTGTTTTAAAGGAGTACTATGTAATATCCCTATTTTTGGAATTCTGTAAATAGAGAACACACCTAAAGGTTAGAGGGACCTCAGAAATAAAATATGTAAATATATTAGTTGTGGAAATTAATATATAAATTTGGAAATAATAACATGAGGTAAAGACAGAGTAAAGTGAGACTAGGAAGTCAAAATCCATGAGGATGGATTTGATTCCTAAGACTTTCCCAAAATTATCCAAAAATCCTTGAAGAAAAATAAAATAAAATATAATTATTAGATGGGAGATAAGAATGTATTAAATGGCTTAGTAAAGTGGAAAGTTACTGAGAAGATGTGAGAATAAAACTAGAAAGAGGAAAAGTCTAGTTTTAAAGAATCTTTTGTGGAAAAAAACCAAAGTAAACCTAGGCTAAAGGAAACAACATCCCAAATTAACTGGACGCAGTTATGGAAACATGTTGAGGGAAAGAAAGCTTAAATATGAATATCCTAGTTAGACAAAAGGTTGTCTACACTTTGGAGAAATTGGTCTTTTCTCGAGGAGAGATGTGGAATAAGCTCAGGGTTGGGAGGAAAATAGTCTTTGATTCAGTAGTATGCACATTATGTGAAATCCTATCTTATAATATTGTGAGTATTCATTATCTAATTCTGTAGAGAATGCAGATGAATTGTGAAAATTCATATTCTGAATTGAATTTAGTAGAGTATTTTTTTAGGTTTTGTGTATTGTACAGTGTCCTAATTCAAGGAAGAAAAGGTCATGTGTATTTTTTTATCACCCAAAAAAAAAAAAAAAATCAAAACATCATTGTGTCAAGTTTGTTTTTGGTCATGGTTCAAAATTGGGTTTAGAATTAAATTTAGGATTTGATCAAGGGTAGTTTAGATTTTCATAAGTTCAAATCCCATCCTTAAGTTCAAATAAAGTCCTTTTTGAGGTCCATTCATTTTCAAATATCCATAATTTCCATTTGTGGGTCATTTCCTAAAGTTTCGGGTCAAAACTATGCAATTATCCAAGAAACCTCATTTTCATAGCGCCAATAGTTCAAAAAAGTTGATTTGCGCTATGAAAGTGCTAATAGTTTCATAGTGCAAACAGGGACAAATACACTGTCGATGCTTCAAAAGTGCGGTTTCTAAACTGTCTTGTCATTTGAGCTAAAATATGTCAGAATCCATTGGGAAATGGTAGGTTACTGGTATGATGAGTCAGTTAATGATGAGAATTAGTGTACTTACCCATGTTGCAGTCATCATGGTCATGATAGGGCATGATTGACGCATCGTTCAATTATGAGATGACATTTTAAATTCAAAATCTTTCCTAATTGGTCATTCTCGTTTCTTTTGCCTCCATTCGAGTGTCTAAGCTCTAAAGTGTCAAGCCAAACCTTTGGTTGTTCCATGCAAATGTTTTCTACATATTAATCAAGCAAGGCTGATGTAAACTAATCAAGCGAGGTTTTTGTTTCACATATTCAAGCGAGGTTGATTCAATTTATCAAGCAAGGTTGACAGATTTTCTATGAAGCATGGCAAAGGAAAAGAAAGTCCACAGAGGGGGACACTGCTTGAGACATGAGCCTGAATATATGAATGCCATAATTGAAGACCCAGCAGTGATGGAGGTGTTTAGAATAGTAGGTTGTCTTTAGTTTTATGAAAAGTTGCAGGGTTGCCACATACAGGTTTCCAAAGAATTGCCTTGAACTTCAATGGAAAAACTACCAAGATTGGGATGCGAAGTGTGTCAATTTCACCAGATATTATTGCAGCTGTGATAGAGATACCAAGAGGTCAAGAAACTTGGTTTAAAGGTATCAAATTTGATATGGAGAAATGTAAAGAGTTTATGAAACTTGAATATGCAGATATGGACCTCAATAATGCTATCCCTAGAAGTTGCATCAAAGACACTTATGCAAAGTTGTTGCTCAACATTCAGAGATATTTTACATGTGAAGGCAGATATCATGAGGTTTACACATATCATTTCAAGCTGCTTTTGCATTTCACTGGTAATATTTCACTCCATTTGCCTTTTTATCTACATAGGAGTCTTGCAAAAATGGTTGATAAAGTACAAGCCAAATCTAAAGGTTGTGAAACATATTTGTTTCATCATGGTTTGATAAAGTTATTGATTTTGAATGAGCTTCAAAAGATGGGCATGGATTTGTCATCCTTTTTGTTTATAAATGGTTTTGAGATGGAACCCTAACTCCTGCTAGAAACCTTAAAACTAAAGTAACTCCATCATCACTAGTAGCAGAGTCTAGTCAACCTGTGGTTGCAAAACTGAAGCCAAGGAAACAAGTCAAGAAAAGGACAAAGCAGAAACAAGTGCTTGATACAACAACTCCATCACCTGCAAAATAAAGGTCAAATATTGTCAAAGAGGCAAAACAGAAACAAGATGTCAGCAAGTAGGAAATCAAAAGAGTAACAAGAAGCCAAGAAGTGGCATTAAAGAGAAAAATAGTTGCTACAGATACAAAGGACAGCCTAGTAATGAAGGGAAATTTAGATGACATCCTTCATGCAATTGACATAGAGGAGACACCCATTGTTCAAGCTGAGTTCATTAGAGAAGATGAACATAAATAGAAAAAGGCTAAGTCTGCAAAAAATCTTGAGTTTGAAGGGGAGGATACGGCCTTCATCTTTCAAGCAATAGAACCTATAACTAGGCATGCTAAGAAACTCAAGGAAGGAAACACGGAAGTTCAAGAACCTATTGAGACAACTAAAGCCCCTGAAGAAGTGGTTGATATCTCATTACCTACAGTAAAGCATGAAGATAGCAGAACAGAGAAGGGAAAAGAAAAAATGACAGAGTTTCAACATCTTGAGGAGAAATTGAGGTTGGAAAACCAAGAAATTGTTGTGATGAGAAATAGGGCTAGAAAGCATGGTATTGAGAAAGCAAATTTTAAAATAATGAAGCCACTTTGGGAAGGACAAACTGGTTCTATTTCTGAAATTCCAAGTAGTGCAGAACAGTTTTTCAAATGTACAGTTCCAGCCATCAAGGAAGCCAAATTTGTCAGAGTAATAAATACTCACTTGAGAGCTAATAACAGAAGACATAAATATCAAGTGCATAACTTTGAGCAGCAGCTGAAATTGATTCAGGCTGAGTTAAAAAACAAAGGTGTTAAAATGACAATCATTGAAGAGTCAAAAGCTAAATCAAGTGAAAATGAAGAAGGGACCTCATGAAGGTTGAAATGACTGTGTTTTAAGTTCATATGGCTGTTTGATATGATGGAATCAGTTTTATTTTGAATTTTTGTACATTTGCAATTTCCATTTTGGAAAATTTTGGACAAAACTGCCCACTCAGCAGTTTCGTAGCACAGACAGTGTAAAAAGGGAGAAAATCGCTACGAAACTGCTGTAGTAGCTTTTCTTACCATTCTTCATCAAATTTTGAGGTGTAAAAACATGAATCAAGAACTGAAAATGCTGAGGAGGATGTATTTAGAGATAATTAAGTTAGTTTTGGAGGAAAGAGGTCAATATTTTGAAGAAAAAAGGGTGAAGGAGCAGCGCTACGAAAGGTGCTACAAAACAGTGTTGTTTTCGTAGCGCGGTCTATTACAGCTCATTTGAATAGTTTGAAGATGGTTTTGAACATCTAGATCTTATGGAGGATTTTTGGCAGGTGTTACTTCAATTTCTAACAACAAAGGACCTCAAAATAATGAGTTCATGATGGTCAGAATGTTTCAAGAGTGCAAAGGACCCTATGCCTAGAAAACAGGGGACTGTTTCCTACTTTGATGGAGGTCAGCATTATGGTCATAAATATTTGAAGCCTATCATCCAGATTCGACCATGTGTGAATACACATGGAAAATGATGTAATTTAGTTTAGATAAGGTTGTTATGGATAGAGATAACGAGTTTGAATCCAAAGCATGAGGGGTTTCTGCAGTGCATTATATTAGATATCATTTTTGGGATTCAATTGTGTTAATGTTATTCATTCATTTATGACCATTTCCATGAGAGGTAGTCGTAACTGACTAATTTCTTATGATTTTTGAATAGTCCACTTAGCACTCATTGCATCGGGTGATGCTCATAGGGGTGAAGAAGTGGGATTGAAACTAGTGAAATGAATCACATAGCGTCAATCATCACTTCCGGGGCTTGCACCCGGTAACCAGGACTTCCCGGGAGGTCACCCATCCCAGAACTCCTCTGGCTCAAGTGCGCTTAACTGTGGAGTTTCCCCCACAATCAAGCCCACTTAGCTTGCTACCCCATTTGCAAAACCTTAGCAACTATTGTGCCTCATGAACCATTCAAGAAGAGATCCCTTTACTCTTAGTATTTTAAGTATGAGGGGTTTCCACAGTGCATTATATTAGATATCATTTTTGGGATTCAACTGCGTTAATTTAGTCATTCATCTATGACCATTTCCATGAGAGGTAGTCGTAACTGACTAATTTCTCATGATTTTTGAATAGTCTACTTAGCACTCATTGCATCGGGTGATGCTCACAGGGGTGAAGAAGTGGGATTGAAACTAGTGAAATGAATCACATAGCGTCAATCATCACTTCCGAGGCTTGCACCCGGTAACCAGGACTTCCCGGGAGGTCACCCATCCCAGAACTCCTCTGGCTCAAGCGCGCTTAACTGTGGAGTTTTCCCCACAATCAAACCCACTTAGCTTGCTACCCCATTTGCAAAACCTTAGCAACTATTGTGCCTCATGAACCATTCAAGAAGAGATCCCTTTACTCTTAGTATTTTAAGTATGAGGGGTTTCTGCGGTGCATTATATTAGATATCATTTTTGGGATTCAACTGCGTTAATTTAGTCATTCATCTATGACCATTTCCATGAGAGGTAGTCGTAACTGACTAATTTCTCATGATTTTTGAATAGTCCAATTAGCACTCATTGCATCGAGTGATGCTCACAGGGGTGAAGAAGTGGGATTGAAACTAGTGAAATGAATCACATAGCGTCAATCATCACTTCCGGGGCTTGCACCCGGTAACCAGGACTTCCCGGGAGGTCACCCATCCCAGAACTCCTCTGGCTCAAGCGCGCTTAACTGGGGAGTTTTCCCGATAATCAAGCCCACTTAGCTTGCTACCCCATTTTCAAAACCTTAGCAACTATTGTGCCTCATGAACCATTCAAGAAGAGATCCCTTTACTCTTAGTATTTTAAGTATGAGGGGTTTCCGCAGTGCATTATATTAGATATCATTTTTGGGATTCAACTGCGTTAATGTTAGTCATTCATCTATGACCATTTCCATGAGAGAAAGTTGTAACTGACTAATTTCTCACGATTTTTGAATAGTCCACTTAGCACTCATTGCATCGGGTGATGCTCACAGGGGTGAATAAGTGGGATTGAAACTAGTGAAATGAATCACATAGCGTCAATCATCACTTCCGGGGCTTGCACCCAGTAACCAAGACTTTCCGGGAGGTCACCCATCCCAGAACTCCTCTGGCCCAAGCGCGCTTAACTAGGGAGTTTTCCCCACAATCAAGCCCACTTAGCTTGCTACCCCATTTGCAAAAATTTAGCAACTATTGTTCCTCATGAACCATTCAAGAAGAGATCCCTTTACTCTTATTATTTTAAGTATGAGGGGTTTCCGCAGTGCATTATATTAGATATCATTTTTGGGATTCAACTGCGTTAATGTTAGTCATTCATCTATGACCATTTCCATGAGAGGTAGTCGTAACTGACTAATTTCTCATAATTTTTTAATAGTCCACTTAGCACTCATTGCATCGGGTGATGCTCACAAGGGTGAAGAAGTGGGATTGAAACTAGTAAAATGAATCACATAACGTCAATCATCACTTCTGAGGCTTGCACTCGGTAACTAGTACTTCCCGGGAGGTCACCAATCCCAGAACTCCTTTGGCTCAAGCGCGCTTAACTAGGGAGTTTTCCCCACATTCAAGCCCACTTAGCTTGCTACCCCATTTGCAAAACCTTAGAAAATATTGTGCCTCATGAACCATTCAAGAAGATATCCCTTTACTCTTAGTATTTTAAGTATGAGGGGTTTCCACAGTGCATTATATTAGATATCATTTTTGGGATTCAACTCCGTTAATTTTAGTCATTCATCTATGACCATTTCCATGAGAGGTAGTCGTAACTGACTAATTTCTCATGATTTTTTAATAGTCCACTTAGCACTCATTGCATCGGGTGATTCTAACAGGGGTGAAGAAGTAGGATTGAAAATAGTGAAATGAATCACATAGCGTCAATCATCACTTCTGGGGCTTGCCATTAACAAGGACTTGGTCACCATCCCGGAGAGCTCCCCTCTGGCTCAAGCGCATAGCCGGGATTTTCCCCACAATCAAGCCTACTTAGCTTGCTACCCCATTTGCAAAACCTTAGCAACTATTGTGCCTCATGAACCATTCAAGAAGATCCCTTTACTCTTAGTATTTTAAGTATGAGTGGTTTAAAGCGATTGCATTATATTAGATATCATTTTTGGGATTCATGCATTAATGTTAGTCATTCATCTATGACCATTTCCATGAAGGTAGTAGAGGTAGTCGTGGCTGACTAATTTCTCATGATTTTTGAATAGTCCACTTAGCACTCATTGCATCGGGTGATGCTCCACGAGGGGTGAAGAAGTGGGATTGAAACTGGTGAAATGAACTGCATAAGTACGATCATCATACGGGGCTTGCATAATCAGGACTTCTCGGGGGTCACCCATCCCAAGAACTCCCCTGCGGCTCAAGCACGCTTAACTGAGGAGTTTTCCACACAATCCACAATCTCAAGCCCACTCTAGCTTGCTACCCATTTGCAAAACCTTAGCAACTATTGTGCCTCATGAACCATTCAAGAAGAGATCCCTTTACTCTTAGTATTTTAAGTATGAGGGGTTTCCGCAGTGCATTATATTAGATATCATTTTTGGGATTCAACTGGGTTAATGTTAGTCATTCATCTATGACCATTTCCATGAGAGGTAATCGTAACTAACTAATTTCTCATGATTTTTGAAGAGTCCACTTAGCACTCATTGCATCGGGTGATGCTCACAGGGGTGAAGAAGTGGGATTGAAACTAATGAAATGAATCCTATTTGTAATAGGACTGTTTAGTAGATTAGTTGTCTTTTTGTATTAAATACCATGTCATATGGTTATGCAAGGTGTCAAGAGTCTGGAATTCGGTGTATCTAGCACAAGATAAGATTATCTCATGTTGTAAATGGTCTATAAAGGACCAAGAAGTCGAATGTATCAAGGTTGGACATTTTTTGGCAAAAGGCTGTGTTTATTGTAATTGAATTGTTTTCAACTAATACAGAAGATTTCTACTTAACCAACTTGAGATTCATAAGGAGTTTTAGTGTGTTCTTGTTCTATTTGCATCTCTCTACTATCCCATTGCAGTGGAGTTTGTCTATGTTACTCAGAATTCATCTTTGATGCTATGACTTCCTATATAGATGAACTGACTATGTTTTTTACAGTTTCACATGTGTATCTCTTGACTAAACCTCTGATATGTCTCAACTTCCATGTTATGTAGATTTATTGGTTTAATGAAACTATTTTGACTCCATAAGCCCAATGTGTGCTTGCTGATGTGATTTTCAACCTACATTTATCATCTATCTGATTATTACCCCACATAGAGTTAGCCATCTATATTTTATCAAAAATAATTAACCCTTGAGAGAGCCCTCTCGGGTTGAGGAGGCTAAGCCTCAATCAAAAGATTGGTTTGAAACAGTTACATGAGATTGATTTGATTAGCAGCCTATCAAGTCCAATTTTTTGATAACATATTTGACAGAAAAATTATTAAATTATTTGTATTATTACATGGACAATTTAGAAATTCAGGGTAAGCAAACAAAATCTTTAAACCATGGGTAGGGTCTAAATCTACTGCTTGAATCCTATAATTTGTATCTGAAATTTATTAGTTGAACTTATAATACATGTATTATGATTAAAATATAAGTGTTATTTAGAAAAGAGAACTAGGAAAATAACATCAGTAAACATGTATTTCCAACTAAGATATAGTTCAGCTATATACCATATATTCCAAGAAAAATTGGGATCAAATTGGCTGAATATTTAAAAGTAGAATTAAAATAGCAACAATTTTCTATTGAATATCATATGGAAAAAGGAGTACACAGTTCAAATTGTAGACATAGTCCTACTGATAAATTATTATGGTAAAATAATGAAGAACTATATTATACAAGCCATATACAGAATTATCACTTAATTTCATCTCCATTGACATGGACTAAGAACTGTAGAATTAAATTTAATATAAAAATTGTAGCAAATATAACTTTTCTTATAATTACATCAGAGTACTGATTCACTGATCAAGTATTATGTTATAAAGATAAATAACATAAATTGGAATTACACAGTGGAGAGCTTCCATTATTCTGGTAACCAGCCTGAAAGGAGTAGGAAGAGATGATTAGGCACTAAAACTGCTGATCATAAATATGTGCCTTGAAAGATAGAGATATTATTACAAACCTGAAATACATAAGATGAACCAAGTTAGGATTGATTCTGATAAAGAATGAAAGGAATAAAATTCAAAAAGAAGTACAGGATAAGAATGTACTTGGGTAATTAAAAATCTAGATAGAAATATATTCCTATGCAAACAAAGGTAGAAATTTATAAATAGCGAGTAGTTGTAACAGATTCTATTTACCATGTACTAGAAATGTTATAAAAGGGAATGTTCACTATATTTACCTTTAGGAAGAAGTATTCTAGAAAAAGGGTGAATAACCTTCAGAATGGTTGTAATATCTACATGTTTGGAGATACAGGATTCCTATATTATTTAACATGAAATTTTAAAAGGAAATAAATTTTCATAAATAAACTTTGAGTGAATAAGCTCAAAATAATCATTATTATACTGATACTGATTATTGCACAGAAGTATAAGCCTGAATAGAAATTAGAAATTAAATCAAATTTAGAAGAGGGAATACACACACACACACACACACACACACACACACCCGCACACACCCGCACATACACACACACATACATATACCTCATTCATTATTTTACCTGAGCAGAAAGTTGATCATTGTGCAATGAGAAGTGTAAAAATTATACACAGTAGCAGCATTATAATTAGACTAGAACTTCGAGTTCAGTAGGAAATGTTTGTCTTTTCTATAGGTATAAACTCATTATAATTATCAATATTCATAATAATAATCAAGTTATGAAGAATTAGCATAATGACTACATATACAGTTAATTAAGTAACTGGAAAGTATGCTAATAACATGGTAATAAAATATTGAATTCATAAGTAAAAATGTATTAAAGAATTTCACATCACAATTTGATGGAGATGAACAGAAAACAAGAACCATTTCAAATTATGATAAAGAGAGAAATCATTTGTGAATTTATATCATTAATATTACTTTATTCACAAAGAGTAAATGAAGGAAAATAACAAGAAATGAAGCTTCAAATGAAAACAGAAAATCGTCGCAAAGTTACCATATGACATGCCTTTGTTTACATAAAATTTTGATGCAATGGTACATATAAAAAAACAAATTGGGGAAGAGGTATGGCATGCAGAAAATTTTCATAAACTAGCTACCATGTGGCTAGATAAGAAACCAAATATGAATGTCGTAGAAAACCCAACAGAATCTCATTCTAACATCGACGTACTAAGGAAATCATAAAACTGACAACTCAGAAAAAAATCATTTTAACAATAGTGAGATGATTTAATAAAGAGACTTAAAAATTTTATAAAAGGGCCTCTATTTTATAAACTTTGGATAAATACGTTCCGAGTGTAGAAACTATGAACAATAAGAATGAAAATTTCCTTTGGGAAATAACATGGAAAAATTTCCAGAAAGAGAAATGAATCTCAGAAAACATAATTAAAATGGAAGGGTTTTCACCCTAGAAGAAACCAACGAAGAACAAAATTCATAACTATATTGTGTAAATCGAAACTTCGTGTTGTTGATTAAAACTTGAATGTGAATCCCAACATTCGAACCCAAGAAAAATGATTTTCCTTTTTGTGTTGTTGGGCGGAGGCCAAAGCTGAGGGGAAATTGAATTCAAACCTCTGCTTCAGGACAAGATGAATTCTGTCAAAACAACATAGAGAAATAGTTAACACATTGAATAAAAATGAAAAAAGGGAAATCTGAATACTAATAATCAATTAATAAATTAGAATTCACCTTTCAAAACGTGAACATACTGAGTCACTATGATAATTTGAAGCAAACATTCACTATAAAACGAGGTTATTAAAATAGAGATGTTGGTCATCTCCCCAAAAACGCAGAACTATGCTCCTTTCCTGTCAACATGTACATAAAATCCTTACACAATCATATATAAAATTAATTTTTAATACAGCACATTATTGATTTCTTAACTTATTCTGATATTAGAACCATCGCGGAAAAAGTATGTTCCTCCCAACCAATGGGAACTAGTTTCCAAAAATATATTGAGCCATTTTCACATCCTGGCAGTTCTTTGATAAATACCATACCAGGTCCATTCTATAATTCCGCTCACCAACTAGCTCAAGAATTCCTATGACCCCACAGTGTCCAATGTGGGATTCCTCTTGGTAATGTCCTACCCATTCCTCTGACAGTGTCTCATCTATGAGGAATTTTTGGCATCCTCCTACACACTTAAAAATAAATAGAGTTTCCCTAATACTTTTCCCCTCTCACCATCTTAGCCAACTCTTTTCCCTTACTGAGATCATCTATCTCAAGGGAGAGGAAATTTGGGCAGGCAGGTTCCATTAACCCCTCTGGGTAGGAAACCCACATCAACCGAACACCTCTTTTCCTTTCATAATTATCCACAAATGTATGGAATTTAAAATTTACTTTTAAAACTCTTTCCCATGGTAATTTACATAAATTTCCATATACACATTACCATCAAAGCAAAAGGAACATTTATGTACATCATGCATTCATACTTGCCCCTCAACATTGTTCACAAAAGATGTAAAATTAAATTGACAAAAAAATATAAATGACATCACATGTCATACATGTAATATCCATTTCAACATAACCCTTATGCAATTTATAAAATTATTACCATATTTTGTGTAACATTATACTTTCCAATTTTCAATTGCAAATTACATTGCAACGTTTTCTCATAGGTACCTATAATACTAGTGGATCCCCTTATTGTTATTATTGGTATATCCTTGTTACTATTATTTTTGTGCCAATGTAGTCCCCATTTTTAAATTATTATACCCTATAGAAGCCCACTATTTTTATTGTTGTGCCCTTACATTATTATTATTATGTTGACTCTTATTATATTCTGAACCCTTAGACTCCTATATATAAAAAGGAGGTTTTGTCATTTGAAGCATTCAATAATTATTCATTTATGTAATTTAAAATATTTTTCCCACTCGAAGAGGATAATTTTTAAGTCATTGATATATATTTTTTTCTATATTGTGAGTTGGATGCATAACATTTGGTATCAGAGCTTTGGATTCTAGGTTTTTTCTTCTTCAAATAGGTCATCCTAGAATTTTCCCTATAATGTTTTTTTTGAGAGGCTTTAGAAGCTGAATTTTCTACCATAGGGATAATAAATATTTTTTAACCTCTTGTAAAAATTTCAAATTTTGGCTCGCTATATTTTAGGAGAAATGATCTGCAGAATTTAGGGTTTTTGTAGGCTCCAAAATTCAGTCTCAAACAAGTGACCTAGGGAAAATAATCATAACTTTTTTTCAAGCATCGAATTTGAATTTGGTAATATTAGGGTCAAAATACACAATCATTATTTTTTCATGTAGGAATTTCATGGACGAAGGTAGAGACAATGACACGTGGCTCTCCATACAAATTCAATCTACCGAAACAGTCTATAATCATGTCATCGTGGGAGATCGAGCATAAATATTTTTTGAAAACTCTAATATTAGTATGACTTATGGGTTTGGAAATTAAATTTTGAGGGCTACAACAATACCAACTTTCATACCTTAGAGATCCTAAATTACAGAGTTACAACCGTTTCAAGATCGAGCTCCTAAAAGAAAGAAAAAAGTGTGTATTCTTTAAATTGCATAACATTTGTTTGAAAAATAAATTTTAAGTTATTCCAAGGCATATTAAAACATAGGATTAGGTTATAAAATTCCTCCCAAAAAAAATAATTCTGCACCCATTAATCCCTCAGAAAATTCTATTATGACGCATGAAGAGGAATAATTACAACATGATATATAAAAATTATGGGACGAAGTGCAACAAATTTTTCTCTCACAAAGAGCAACCAAAGATGTCATGGATGGTCTAAAAGAATACATGGAAGCTAAATATGGATGGCATGGAAGCTAACATGAATGGAATGGAAGCTAAGATTGAGGGTTTGAAAGAAGACATGGAAGGTTTGAAGGAATGTTTCAATTTTTTTTTTTGCAAGAAAGGCCTCCCAATGGTGACAAGGTAATCCATGAAAATCATGATGAGGAAAAAAGTAATATGTATTGTGATTTTAGAAACTACAATGTTCGATTTAAGAACCACCACATTCCAAAGATCGATATGAGGAATTTTTATAGTAATGATCCGATAACATGGATACTACAAATGGAGCAATATTTTGATCTCCGTGATGTGCAATACTCACAAAAGGTACACATTGAAACTTTATATTTAGAACCCAATAAGTTGTATGGTATCAATGAATTTTTTCTCAGAAAAAACTTGTCACTTTGTCAATTTTTATAGAGAAATGATAGCACATTATGAGGATACAAAGAGCAATTACTTCTTTAGCCAATTGATAAACCTCAAACAAAAGGGTTCAATGGAAGAGCACATTGAGGACTTCCAAATATTAAATATCGGGATAAATGATATTCCACGGGATCATAGGATTGATGTCTTCGTAGGGACCTTAAAGGATAACATCCAACATGAGGTTTTCCTTTGGGAACCTGATTCATTGGAGAATACATTCAGGGTGAAAAAAATTTGAAAGATAAATTATGGCAACAAGGAATTCTACCACTCACAATTATAAATATGGAAGTTTTGATGCTCCTAGCCTTCCAAAAACTACAAGTTTGACACCACAACAATTGGAGGAAAAAAGAGAAAAAAGGGCTTTGTCACAGTCGTTATAGAAAATACACTAAAGGTCGTAAGTGTACTGAGAAGAAATTATTTTACATAGATTTTGAAGATGAGGAAGAAAAGGAACAAGAAAAGTCAAAATAAGAGGATATATACCAAGAACCAACCCTATAAAAAGAAGAGATGAATGAAACAATATCGTGTAATGCATTGGCATGAATTACCACTCCTCAAACTCTCAAGATAGAAGGACATATCAAGAAGAAAAAGGTAATAGTGTTGATTGATTCGGGAAGTACCCATAATTTTAATCATTGTAATATAGCTAAGGAATTGAATTGCTTCCTATATTTAGCATCAGAGTTTCAAGTGATGGTTTCAAATGGAGGAACTATAAATTTCTCTGGAAAGTGTCATAATATAAGGCTATCCATGGGAGAATATGTACTAAATAGTATAATTCTTTCCATTCCAATGGGTGGTGCTAATATTTTGCCACGAGTCCAATGGTTACAATCTTTGGATATGATATCTTTTAATTTTCAAGATATTTTCTTGATATTTTTCTAGGAAGGAAAGGAAGTCGAATTAAGGGTTATCGCAGGGAAACCATGAAATATAATCAGCTCTAATGGCAGGACAAAGCTTCTCAATAAATAAAAATAGGGTGTAATTGAAAAATTATGCCCAATAAATTTTCAAGCATAAAAATCATCTATTTCTCCAGATCTCCAAAAATTCTTGGATAATCATTCCAAGGTATTTGAGACCCTTAAATTCCTCCCACCTATTTGTGTTCATGATCATGCCATTCAATTGATTCTATGAAGTGTTACTGCAAACATCAGGCCCTACAAATATCCCTATTCCCAAAAGAGTGAAATTGAACGTATGGTTGCAAAAATGCTAGAGGCCGATATAATTCAACCTAGTCAAAGTTATATTTCTGCTCCAGTAGTATTGGTGCACAACAAGGATGGATCATGGTGCATGTGTCCAGATTATAGAGAGATCAATAAGATCACTATTAAACATAAATTTCCCATTCATGTCATTGATGAATTATTGGATGAATTACATGGAGTGATTTACTTCACCAAGTTTTATCTTCGTTCATGATATCATTAAATAAGAATGAATACTGAATCTATTCTAGAAATATCATTTAGAACTCATGAGGGTCATTATGAATTTTTTTTCATGCCTTTTGGCCTTACCAATGTACCTTCTACATTTTAAAGTTTTATGAATTCCATTTTGAAACCCTTCCTTAGAAAATTTGTGTTAGTATTTTTTGATGATATACTAATGTGCAGCAAGTCTCAGAAGGCTCATTTTCAAAATCTTGATAGGGATCTCAAACTATTGGAGGAGAAACAATTATATGAAAAAACCTCCAAATGTTTCTTTGGAGTATAGGAGGTAGAATATATAGGTCATATTGTATCTGAGGAGGGTGTTAAGGTAGACCCTAAAAAAATTAAATACATTAAGAGAATGGAAAATCCCCGCAACCATAAGCATCTATGAGGATTTCTCGAGTTGACAGGATACTATCACAAGTTTGTTAAGAATTATGTGAGAATAGCAGCACCTCTAACAACATTACTGAAGAAAGATGCATTTTCTTGGACTCTAGAAGAAATTAAGGCCTTTAACATCCTAAAGAATCAATTCCCCAAGAAACGGTCTTAGTTATGCCAAACTTCACAAAAACCTTTATTTTTGAATGCGATACCTCAAGAAATGGAATTGGTGTTGTTTTAATGCAAGAAGTAAGACCCATTTCTTTTCAAATTCACCCAATTAAAGAAAATTATTTACGTAAACCTATTTATGAGAAGGAATATTGGAAATACTACATGCATTGAAGCAATGGCAACCTTACCTAATGGGAAGACACTTCAAGGTAAAAATGGATCGTGATAGTTTTAAATAATTTTTAGAACAAACATTATCTTTATAAGAGTAGTAAAAATGGGTAATAAAGATGTTGGGTTATGACTTTCAAAGTCATCTTCCAAGAAGTGAAGAAATATTTTGTTGTATATGCACTCTCAAGAAAGGATGAGGATGTGGAACCATTTATTTGTTCCATTTCTATTAGCCAAAATATTGGATAACCGAAGAAATGAATGAATGGAAGAATGATGAAGAAGTGTGGTAACACATTCAAAATTTTCACCAAGATCTCGGTACATCTGATACCTTGAGTTGGAAAAATCATTCATTATGGTACAAATATTGCTTATATATTTGTCAGAATTCCCAAATAAAAAAAAAATATTCTTTTGGAATTTCACATCTCTCCCAGCTTAGGAGGGCACTCAGGATTTTTAAAAAAATTAGCACAGGGTTAAGAAGGAATTTTTTTTGGGATGGCCTTAAATATTATATTCAAAATTTTATGGTGGAATCTTTGTTTTTCCAACAAAATAAAGTTGAGACAATTAAGACCTTGGTTCATTTACAACCTTTATCCATTTCAAGTCAATGTTGGGAGGAGGTTTCAATGGATTTTATCACAATTTTACCTAAATCCAAGGGAAATATTTTCATCATAGTTATAGTTGATATACTTACCAAGTATGCACACTTTTTTTCATTATCTCATCCATTTAAATCTAGTACATGTTTTACTGAATTTACAGAAACAATTCAAAGGCTATATGGAAAACCCAAACATTATTGCAAGTGACAAAGGTCCCAGTTTCAGTAGAGATTTTTGGAGGGAATTATTTTCTTCTCTGGGTACTCAAATAGATCATAGCTCATCTTATCATCCTCAATCTAATGGGAAAACTGAGATAGTGAAAATAAAATTGGAAGGATATCTTCATTGCTTTGTATCTATTAAATAGACACAATGGTTCAAGTGGTTAACCCTGGTTGAATGGTGGTATAACACTTCCTTCCATGTTGAAGAAAAAATGACCCCATTTATGGCACTTTATGGATATCATCCACCGTCCATCACATCATATTTAAGAGAAAAATTTAAGGTTAAAATATTGTAATATAACATCGAGCATCAACAATAAGCTCTCCAACTCTTAAAGGATAACCTCACTTTGACACAGAATCGAGTGAAAAAGAAAGAAGATCAAAATCGCAACGAAATAAGCTTTGATGTAGGTGACTCGGTGTTTTTATGGTTACAACCATACAAAAATAAATTCCCTCAAGCAACCTAAGCAGGATAGTAAATTATCACCAAATTATTATTCTCCTTACAAGGTGTTACAAAATATTGGTACTATGACCTACAAATTGTAGCTTCATGCATCTTCCTGAGTGCATCCAGTTTTCCATGTTTTATTCTTAAAGAAAGTTATAGGTGACAATATTCTAGTTCAAACAATATTTCCAAAACTTGACGAGGAAGGAAAATCATATTGGAACCTGAAGCAGACATGGAAATAAAAACTCAACAGCTACGAAATTGATCAATTTCAGAGTATCTCATCAATTCGAAGAACTTACATGTTGAAGATTCTATATGGGAAGATGATAATTTTATACATAAGCATCCATAACTACTCAAGCGTTGAGGATAACACTTTTTTGAAGGATATGGGCATGTTAGGTCCCTATAATACTAGTTTATCCCCTTAATGTTATTATTATAGCCCCCTTATTGTTATTTTATTGCCCATGTAGTCCCCATATTGTTATTATTGTGCCCCATCAAATACCACTAATGTTATTGTTGTGCCCTTACATTATTATTGTTATGTCGACTCTCATTATATTTTGACCCCTTAGACTCGTATATATTTAAAGGAGGTTTTTCCATTTGAATCATCCAAAAATTGTTCATTTATGTAATGTAAAGGAGGTTCCCCCCTCAAAGAGGATAATTTTTAAGTCGTTGATCTATCTTTTCTTCTATTTTGTGAGATAGTTGTATAAAATTTTCATTTCATATGTTCTTATGTTTCCATTAAGCTACCCTTGCCTAATAACATTAGCATCGTTAGTCACAATTGTTTTTAATAAACCCATACCTTCTACAAAATACTCTTATGCACAAAACATTTGTTGAAAACATTCAAGATTGATTTCACCTGCATCAATATTCTTAGTAATTAATCAATGTAGAAAATTATTGGTCCTTTTACTTTCCATAAACTATTTATGTGCATTAAAAGTAATTTAACAAGGATACACCCTTCATATGTTAAAATGAAGTTTCCATAAAGTTGTTTTTCCAAAACAATAGTTAGGGGAATAGTAATTTAATAATTACCATTCTCATATTTTCATGCAACATGTCTTTTCATTTATGCATATACATTTAATCAAAAACAATTAATGCATACCAACTAACATCACTATTGAATCACCAATTTGTAAAATTGTGAAAATTTGAACAAACAAGGTAATTAGCATCATCTCATTTACTATTATCATTAAGTTTATGAAACCATAAAACCAACCACTTTGATGACACTATTGTATCACAATACAAGTTGTTTATTACATTCAAGAACTTGCAGCCATAGGTATGCATGGTTAAACTAGAATCCAATTTTGCAATGTTAAAGTTTTCTTGCATGTGCATAAAATCTTAAACCAAAATATATTCATTGAAAGACACTGCTTTATCATCAATTTGTAAGTGTCGATAACTACTAGGGTAACAATACAAACATTCTCAATTTCCACCGTGTGTTGTTACCAATAGACAAACACATGAAGCAACTACCATAATCACTTGTTTACAACTTGAACTAAGATTTAATCAAATTGATTCATGCATATAAGTTTTAGTAGTTATCCATACAAAGCTAACTAATTACTAATACCAACCATTTTAATTTTGACCATGACATGACTCACTCATGTTTTATCCATTACATTCAAGACTTGCCGCTTGACTTATTATATATATTTAACATCTAAATGGTTTATTTCAATATATTTTAAAACATCCTATTGTCTTATTCAATGACAACCCATCCCAACTTTTAAATTCATGCATTTGTTTCAAACATAATAACTATATGAATTCATCCTTTATAAAGAGTGCATGGTAACTTTAGTTATGTTCATTACATGATTCATTAATATTTTCATATATGCAAAGGTTGGTATTCAATTCTCACTTTCACTAGTGAGTGATCAGGATTGTTCATAGGTGCAACAAAGGTTTTATTGTTCATGAGGACAATTTTACAACAAAATTTATTACCTAATACTCTTCAATGTGGTTATAAAAATGCACCATGCATCTCATGTCAAAATTAGTACATTGGATATATAATTATGTAGTTTTCTATAATCATACATGATTTGATGCCCACTAGATCATACCTCGACTTCTTTTCCACTTACCAATTCCCAAAAAGTGTGGTTGTTGCAACCTTCGACTCTTATACCACTTGTAACATCCCCCGATAACCTCACATGAAAATTCATGGAGTTGGAAGTTTTCTACACTATTTACCCATGGGTAACTATCCAAATTACTATTCCTTATTCCTCATTAACTATTAGATATAACCTTCATTATTACATACAGTAACTTTAGTAATGGAATAGTAAGTTACATAACCATTAACAACCACTATTGTATCACATTAATATAAACTTTCTTGTGTAACATTGCATCATTTTTATGATGTCTTTTACTAGATTAGTTAATACATACTAGATATTGTAAACATCATCTCATGAAATGAATCCATATCATAAAACTAGCACAAGAGGAAACCACATAATTAGACACCAATATACTCTGGAAACCCCATAGGGTGAAAGCCAACAAACGTTTAATTTTATTATTAAATGTTCGTGAGGGTGTTCACCCCTCACTCAATGGTTATAAGGTAATCCATCCCTTGACCATTGTCTACGATATTAAAAATAATCTTATCTCAAAATAAATATAACTCGTTATAAGTTATTACAATCATCATGAAATCATTTACCCACAACCCTTGGAGGACGTGTCATTAGGGTATGGTTCTTCCCATTAGTGGATTATCTTACGGCTGATATTCCTTTAATATGCATAGACCACTAACTTATTTCTTAACATAAAGGTAAAAATAATCCATCGATATATTTCATAGCCTTTTCCTATAACTTCTATTCTCAGTAACCTTTGATATCATGATTAAATCAAGTATTAACCAAACCAATTCATAAATCTACACTATTGATGTTTCACCATCTATTCATGTACATTCATGAAATTCAAACATAATATCATGACATGGTTCATTTAACAACACTGCATATGCATTAGTTATAAGCATATAACCATCAATGCATGTCTATAAACGAAAACCACATTAACTATTATTCCCCTCGCATAAGCACACATTCTTTCTAGACAAATCACTAGAATTGTCCATACATTCATTTAAAGGAAACTAACACATCATCTATGATCTTCATGCATTATAACTATATAAAATTTATCAAAATAAATAGCCCTTATGTTATTAATTTTGGTGCATGAAAATACGTAAATAAAGCTAACACAGTCAATGTTTTTCCTATGCATGCAAATTCATATACTTTCTAAAATGATATTTTCCAAGGTAGGCTAACACAACATGTCGCCATTTCCCATATCTGAATGTATATTCTTTCCAAATGAAATCTAACAAAAATCCTTCATACATATGCATATTATTCTAAAAGAAACTAACATAATAGTTATGGTAGCATAAAAATATCCACATATTTTTTCTAAAAAAATATAGCTCAATAGTTCTTCTATCACTGCAAAGAACATATCTCTATAATATAATGATTATTCTTTGTGCATGCAAGAGCTTATCATAATAGCCCTTCTTTAATGTATGCGACACATATTCCCTTTCATATAAACAAGTACATACTTATTTTCAGAAGGAAGTTAATATAACCTTGTTTCTAATTTATCTTTATACATGTCAATTTTTCTTGCTTCCCTTTCAAGAATTTGCTATAGATAACCATATTTTGTGCATAAAAATTAGGCAACAATAACATGGTTAACTTAACCATTTTATGCACCTAAATCAATAAATTAACACAATTCACCTAGCCAGGAAAATTAACATAATAACTTACTTTATCTACACGCAAAACATGTTTTCTTTATCACAATGCCCCTGCATTCCGTGCATACAAACACAAAATATTTTCCAACAAAAATGGGTTATTATCTTGTGGTTCTTATCATTTAATGCACCATAATTTCATATGATTTTCCTTCAAAAGATTATCATAATTAATTTATCTTTTACCATGCACTAATACCAAAATAACATAGCTAATATTTTATGCAAATTATATTCATGTGCATTCTTTTCCCAAAGATTAGTATGCAAATTATATTCATGTGCATTATTTTCCCAAAGACTAGTATAGTCGATTTTTACCTTTACCATTCTTGCATGTGAGAACAACCATAACTGAGCATAAACAATGTATTCCTTTTCAAAGAATGCTACCAAATTTATCCATTTTAATAAACCAAAAGGTCATAGCTACTTATCTCTTTGTTGAAGTTTTCCCTTGTTCTACACTCAATCCTTAGCTCTTAACATCACACGGTTCCATTTATCAGTCACTTATGTTGCATGTAACATCTTATTGTTTGGAAATTACCTCTACTTGTTAATATCAGTTAAACATAAGCATGCAAATATTTAACCATTTCAACTTCTATGTACATAAACACCAAACACTAAATCTATATTCATAAATACTAATTTCTTTATCCACCAAGAAATTAAAACATGGTTTCCCTAATAAATTGAAACTTATGTTTAAAATATTAGATTTAGTTAGGATTATGCTTACTTTAGTATATCTTGGATTGGGTTTGTTGAGGAAGTTGAGAGAATCTCTCAACTTCTCTCCCTAAGATTAGTATGAGTTCACCTATATATTTGATGTATCTAATTAGTGCAATATAGAAAATATTATTTGTGTGTGAATTGTTGTGTGTTTCTACTCTCTTCAATTGTTAATATGGTATCAAAGCCACTACTGGCTTAAATCCCTCACGGGATAGCCAGGAAGATGTGAGAGAAATACCGCTGCTGTAGGAGAGTAGATGGTTCAGTTTTTTGTATGTTTGTTATTTTAATTGTTGTGTGAAAGTAATCACTGCTGCAGAAAAGACAGGCAAAGGCAGTCAGGCCTGGGGAGGATTGTACCAATTGAAGAACAACAGTCACTGTTTGGCTGTGCGCTGGTGTTTTATTAAACCCATCTGCCCCAACCGCGTTTGAATATATTTGACTGCTCGGCTTGACCATCAAAGTCATGCGTTTGAAAGAAGGAGGAGCGTCTGCATAATTGAAGGGCAGCAGCTTGAACACTGCATTCTTCGTTGCTTATTTTCATGTCGATTGAAGGCGTTGCTTCAATTACCATCGTCCCCTCTTTAATAGTAGTCATCATGGCGTAATATAGATTTAATGCAGTTTCTGTTTGCTCCATTTTTCAAATGTTCAGACAGATTTCACTCAATTGTTGAACCGATTCAAGGGATGCGATCGGATATTGAGAAATTTTATGTGAAATCACTACTGCAGGCGTACTCTCCTGCAAATAAGGAACTCGCTGCTAACCAATTCTCCATGTACCAAATTCAAGTTCAACAATCTGTGAAATGGTCTGGGACTGATTACTACTTTGGCAATTAAGATTTATCTCATGATTGCCATTAGCATCTTATGTAGCGGCATAGATGGTACTATTTGGTTGGAGAGCAACATTTGCTTCAGTGGTTAGCCCTTATTCGTTTTCCTTAGCAACGACTAGCTGCAGCCAGACTCAGTGATGTTTTGAATTTGAGGGAGGAGTCTGATCAAAGTCTTCTTAACGCTCATGATCGAGATCATACAATTAAAACGAGGGCAATGATCGAGGTAGAATTTGTTTTTGACGTTTTCCATTTTTTCATTATGGGTCAATTGAATCCCCACATAAATTACAGCCAAAATGGCTTTCTTCCTCCATATTTTCTATGCCTCATGGCTTGATGTAGCAGGTGAAACAAGAACGATTTTTTCGTAACCATTGTTGGACTTCATCTCGCTGTGTATATGCCAAACAAAGATGTTTGGTTCTGCTCCGAACCTTTTTGTTAAAAGATGAGATTTGCAGATATGTATGGGCAGACACAGTGGGCTGGTGGAGTGTATAGCTTGTTAATATGTAGTATTATGAATTTTTTTGTAGTACAGAACCAACTATGAACAAATTAGCATTATTTAAATTAGTCGTTCTTGACGTCCTACAGGGACGAGAGAACAATTGACTAATTTGATTGTGTGAATTTGTTATATGCTGATCTTGTTGTGCTACGGGCCAAGGAGCATCAGTTACAGGTTAGCAGGTCAAGTTGTTAGATTAGCTCTTGAACACATTCAGTATTCGGACCATTTTCCTAGCCACTGATGGATAGCCGAAAGCGAAATCAGATGGTGATTGGTCCATAGGATGGTTCATCACTTGTCATCTCTATCGCGGAAGCCCCGACGAGCCGAGTTGTCAATACTGTTGATCTTGCAAAGTTCATTATCGCTGATCAGAAACAATGTATTTTAAATGGGTTGAATGGTAGCTCGAAAATGGTGGAGAAAAGAGCATTTCCTATGAGATCTCAGAGTGGGTACAGATGTTAATGAAGACCATATCAGACAAAGACACGAAAAGTTTAAAGTGTTGTAATTGTGATTAATTATATGTTTTGTAAAGTAAGCATTAAGGGAGGGTATTAGATTTAGTTAGGATTATGCTTACTTTAGTATATCTTGGATTGGGTTTGTTGAGGAAGTTGAGAGAATCTCTCAACTTCTCTCTCTAAGATTAGTATGAGTTCACCTATATATTTGATGTATCTAATTAGTGCAATATAGAAAATAATTATTTGTGTGTGAATTGTTGTGCGTTTCTGCTCTCTTCAATTGTTATTTCTAATTTTATCAGTCATTCTGGTAAAGTTTTAAATATTTACAACTTATTAGCAAATATCTTACCTATTGTATTTCACACAGGGAGCACGGGGAAATATAAAGTTTTTACCTCAACACATTGGTTTCACCATTTGCGGAGGGACAGTTAATAACATCTACCTATTATCTGGCTCTTGCTATTCAATATCTTCAGATTCAAGCTCGAACTCGAGCTATGATAATTCGAGAAGCAAACAACAACATGTGAAGATGATCAACTTACATCCTTACTTTAATTCTCCTACAAATCAGATGTGGGAATCGATGGAGGTAAGGAATGGGATTTTGTTGAAACTAATCATCACCAATATCCAAAGATATTTATTTTTATCCCATATATTCCCTATGAAAATCCCATTTCATTCCTTCGTCTCATCGGATATGTGAAAAAATTTCTTTGTTGGGTTTGTAATCGATTTCACAACCATTCCTGATGGTCACCTTATTCATAAAACATGGTTTTTAAATAATCACCTCACAAATAAAGTTGTGAATGTTAGGCGTGTAGGGATATTACATTATATTCTTATTTTAATAAATTAAAAAAATAATTATTATTATTATTAAATCTTATCATTATTTATTAAATTGGAAAGTTAAAACATTTTTAAAATAATAAATTTAATGAAAATTATTTTTAAAAGATTAAACAATATTTCAAAAAAAAACTAATACATAGTCAAACTACATTCTCTCAATGTGGTAAATAATAATATATTATTTAATATTGTCAATCTCCACAATAATTTTTGTAACATCTCTTTTTTATTCTTACATGATGAGTAAAAGGCTTTTTTTAATATAGTTAAAATACATTTGAAATTGACTAGTGAAAAGATATTAACGAATATGATTATTAGTTAGTAAAAAATAATACTCGAATTTTATTTACATTAAGAAAATATTTAATTGAATGGTAAAAGTATTCCAAGACCCAGAGTAAAATTTGGAGGTAATTTTTTCTAACAGTTACCCTCCCCAAAAGGATAAAAGGAAATCTTGAAGGAGGGAAGGGGGTATGTTTATAAAAAGGAAAAAAAGGGGTTAACCACAAAGGTGGGGGAAAAGTGGAGTTGTGTAACTTGTAATGACTTTGGACTGGGAACAGAGCTCGTGGAGAGAAGAGGACATAGTAGCCTCTCTCACAGTTGGGAGGAGCCATCAATTAAGCTAACAGATCTAAGATAAGCATCTGAATCTTTGATTGAAATCGAATAAATGTATGTGGAATGTTCTCTATTTCCTAGGAAGGGGAGTGTATTTATTTATTTATTAACTAGAGAAAATTAAAACTAGAAGATTGTTCTTTATTTTTAGAATGATAAATGAGTATCAATAAGAAAAGATTTTTCTTTATTTTTAGAAAGATAAATCAGTATTAGTAAGAAATGACTATTCTTTATTTTTAGAAAGACAAACCAGAATCAATAAGGAATATAACAATAGATAATTATTTTTGTTATATGCATACTAAAGATAAGGTTTCTTAGATAGTTCTGCAAACTAGAGAAAAAACCTAATAAAGAACAGTAGACAATTAGCTTCCTAACATAGAAATCTCTCATAAAATAAAAACATGCAGAGACTATATTCAAGAACATTAATAATCACACAACAAGCTAGAATCTCATAAAATATAGCATAACAACATTATAATAAAATTTAATGAAGTATAGACAAATTGGAGTCTACAGTTTAAACTGTGGAAATCATGAGCGCTCGGCATGCACAGAGATTTAGACCCAAGTCACGGCCAAAACCCAAACTGGGTCTGGTCCTCTGGCTGTTGAAAATAACAGACTTAGAATGCTAACTTTATAATTACTGTGTAGAATGTTAATCATAAAACTGGAGATTTAAACCCTAATAACACAAAGCCATCATTCCTATAAGTAAATAACGTACTTCATGCAAAGAAGAATGATTTGTATGAATGGAAGGATATAACTATATCAATAAGTCCAATTTATATTCAACTTTAGGAATAGAGAAGTAACACTTAACAATCTTGTATATCAATATTACATGTGTAACAAATAACTTATTAAATATTTTTGAACAACAAAAGCTGTCACAGACCTTGAAGATTCTCTAAATAACTGAATGGTAGATATAAAATAGAGTTTCCTAAGGTATGAACCCGAAATGAAGAATAGGAAGGTTCTAATCCCATACATTAAATTAAAAAACCCTAGAATTAAATTTATGCCCCTTTCCATAGGAGGACTAGAAAACTCAGCTTTGGAACAGTAGAGTTTGTAAAACCTTGTACAAACAGAGGGTTATCCCCCATAAAACAAACCGAGAACTTTAAAGCATAAAAAATGTAATAACAAACAACTGAATGGATGGGAAAAGTGTTATATGCATCTAGATAGCCGTAGCAAGGGTCGTTGCTATGTTCAATGGAACATTGAAGGAGACCCGGGTCCAGATATTCAGGGTACCTTCTACATTGGGGAAACAAAAATAAATGAAAGTTGAACATAAATAATAAATAAGCCTAAGATCTCTGTTAAAGCTCCCAAAATTTCATTGGGTAAGATAAACCCTTACCGATGTTTTTCCCTTCATCATTCTATAGAAGACAGAGACTCTTTGATGCCAAACAAGACAAAAGGGTAGTGAAGCCAGAGCTCAGAGAAGTTGTTTGTACTAGAATTATCTCCCGCAAGAAGGAAACAAGTGACCGGTCGAAAACCAACAAGAAATATAAATGATGGATGGTTAATGTAAGACAATTTGACAAAGAAATAAAGAGAAAGACCAATTAACATACCTGCATAAAACTAGACTGACAGAATGTCGATAGTGCTCGAGGAGGCTTAAATTCAGAACAAAAACACTTCCAAACAACTTCTTGAAGGAGAAATCCATTAATACACTGTTGTTTAGTTAAAAAAATCAATAAGATGGGTAGAGCACATCGTCTACATCAGAAGAGGAGTTTCATATCTGACCTACATCTAGACGAGAGCCAAGTAGTGCCACAGAACGAAATGAGCATGTCGGAGCAGTGTTAGGGTAGTTGGTTACCCTAATGCTAACCTAGTCAATATACGTCATCCAATTTAGGGTAATGTAGATCAACGGTTCACAACAAACCTCCAGAAGAATCTTCTGGAGGACAGTTTCCATCTATGTTGTGAAATATTAAGATTAGGAAGGATTAGGATGCAATAAAACAAGTGATAACGAAGAATAAGATTAATGATGGAAAATTAACACTCAATCCTATATAAACTGTCATCCTGTAATGTCACGCCAATAAAAAGTAAATCATAAATGTACCAAGCGCTATAGTTATGTACCTTAAATGTTTCGATCAATATTTAATGATGCAAATAGTTGTGAGGTGGATAAATTGCAATGCAAAGCTATATGACCTTATAACTCATGCCGAGTATAGACTATGTTTACATTTTAATATATACCATCCATTGTTTGGATAAATAAAACGATAATTATAATTCCAAGCCTTTTATATATGTATTTAATGTTATGAAGGGTAAGATATTATTATTTGAGGATGAAATTAATATATATAAATGTATATATTTATCATGTTATAGGAATATTAAAAGGTCAAAAATAAAATAAAAAATCGGTTAATGTGACATGTGGTAACAGAGCATAGTTTTCACACTGGCCCAGATTGGGCCAACTAAATAACTCTAGATGTTTCTTTGGTGTTAATCCCTTGCACAATAGCAGGAACTATTAAAATATCTAATGAGGATAGGTTCAAGAAAACAGACACAAAGAACTACAGGGGAAATTCATTCTCAGCCAGATCCGGAGATGAACCCAGAAATGTGGGTACAATTGAGTGTGGATCAGCACCAACAAACTAGTAGATTACTAGAGGAACAACAGTGTCATACGACTCGACTGTTAGATACAGTACAACAACTCCAGACAAAGATGATCTGAGTAAGAATTGATAACGAAAGACTAATGAGAGAAAACTAAAGGATCCTAAAAAGCCTTTCAGACAGGCGGAACCCTCCTACCTCATATCCAAGTCCAGAAAGGAATAATCATGAAGAGGATAAAAAACGGAAAATTAATGACAATCCAGAATGGATTCATACTTAGTGGAGTAAAAAAAATAGAAATTATCATGAAGGAGAGTCTAGTAGTGCTTCAGAACAACAAAATATTAAGAAATAGAAAGTTGAGTTGCAAGGTGAATTTCAGAAGATTAAACCACCCACTTTTGATGGAGAGGTAGAAGAAGTGGCAGAAGCATGGATCATAAATATGAACAAATATTTTCAGGGCTATGAATATAGCAGCAAGATCAAAGCTCCATTAGCTATTTATCAACTGCAGAAAAAAGCTACCTTATGGTGAAAGGAAGTGAAGAATGTGCGGGGAATAGAAAATCAGAGTGTAACTTGGGATGAGTTCCATCAATATTCAAGGAGAAGGATTTAAAGGAATGATTTTATGATGAAAAGTCATGATAATTTCATGACTTTAAGCTAGGACAGTTATCTATGGATGAACTCATCACTAAATTCACCTCTTGTTAAGATATGTACCATACTTGAGGGACAAGAAAGAAAAATTAAAGAGATTATTGAGTAGCGTGGCTACCCACATGAAGGAGATGATTGAATTCATAAATCTAAATACCATAAACGAGGTGATCCGAAAAGAATGAATGTGCTATCAACAATCAAAGGAAAAAGGAGAAGTTGGGAGAAGTTGGCCACCATAGAAAGGGCAAAAGAGTACCTCGAATTTTAAATATAGCTGGCCTAGAAATTTTAATAATGCTGCAAGGAACCCAGCAAATATAAAATTTGGGAAAATTCAGCAAAAGCCTAAATAGACAATAGAAGAAAGGCCTATTAAAGCATCCAGTAGACCAGAACTTGGACAGTCCCAGATGCCACCACTACAGTGTTGGGGATGCATAGAGGCACACTATTTTACGAAATGCCCTCATCATGGAAGAAACGAAGTTACAACCAACTTACAAAAGGCATATACAGTATGACATGTTGCACCAAACATATCGAGGATCAATTCTGCACTAAAGGATGGACAAGAGGATTACCATCCCACTATGATAAAACTGAAAGGTAAGTTATATTCCCAAATTTTTTCTATTTTTGTGAATCGAGGTGCCACTCTAAGCTACATAAATCCTCGAATATTTGAAAACAATAAATTACAAAGCCTGAAATTTAAAATTCCCTTGTTGGTACAACTGGCTACTGGGGTGCAGAGAAAAGTTAATACAAAAGTCTCAAATTGTATTATGGAAATTGGAAGTCAACATATAACGATAGAGTTGAATATTCTGCCTTTAGGCTCTTATGATATTCTATTGGGAATGGATTGGTTAGAAATACATTGGTCACTAGTAGATTGTAAGGAGAAAATCATTCATTTTAAGGCAGAATATGGCACGCGTCAAATATTATAGGGAATTAAGCAACCCCTATGATTGTGCCCCATTACAACATCTCAATTAAGTAAATTTCCTAGAAAGGCGTGTCAAATCTGCGCTATTCAAATGGGGTTTACAAATTCTAAAGATAAGACTCATATGTTGGAAAATATTCAAGTTGTTCAAGACTTTGTAGATGTATTTCTAGAGAATATTCCAGGATTACCCCCAAAATGAGACATAGGCTTTACTATAGAATTACTACCTAGAGAAAAACTAGTGTCACAAGCACCTTACAGAATGAGTGTGCCTAAATTGGCAGAGTTAAAAATGCAGCTGCAATAACTATTGGATAAAGGGTACATTCGACCAAGTGTATCCCCATGGGGAGAACCTATGTTTTTTGTTAAAAATCAATATGGTACAATGCAAATGTGTATGGACTATTGGTAGCTTAATAAGCTGAATGTTAAGAATAAATACCCACTACCTTGGATAGACGATCTTGTTTATCAAGTGAAAAGGGCGACAATACTCTTGAATATTGATTTGAGATCTAGATATCACCAGAGTCAAATTAAAGAGGAGGACATATTTAAAACTGCATTTCATACTAGATATGGAAATTATGAATTTTTCATGCTACCATTCGGATTAACCAATTCACCAGAAACCTTCATGAGTCTGATGCATGGTATCTTCCACCCATTTCTGGATAAATTTATTTTAATATTTATTGATGATATACTGATTTATTCTAAAAATGTTGAAGAGCACAAGGAACATCTATATTTGGTACTGAAGATGTTGAGGGAACATCAGCTCTATGCCAAATTCAGCAAATGTGATTTCTATAAAGAACGGATACAATATTTGTGTCATATAATATCTGCTAATGGGATCTCAGTAGATCCTGAAAATATAAAGAAAATAATGGAGTAGAGAGTCCCTAAAAATGTAGCATATGTATGCTCATTCATGGGTTTAGCTGGTTATTATCGGTGGTTCATTGAAGGCTTCTCTAGATAGCCTTTATCATCACCTCCTTGAAGCGTAAGAGACAGGTCTTGAGGTGTAATAAGGAGTGTCAAGCTATTTTTTAATGACTAAAAGAATTGGTAACTACTGCCCCTGTATTGAAAGTGGCAGATCCAACAAAGAATTTGAAATTTTCACTGACATATGCAAAGAAGGGGTTGTAGAAGTGTTAACACATGATGGCAAAGTGATATCATATGAATCCAGAAAACTAAGGCATCATGAACATAGATACTTCTATGATTTGAGTTAACTGCGGCAGTACATGCCCTTCGAATATGGAGGAATTACTTATTAGGAAAAATGTTTTTTTTAAGAACCGACCATAGTAGCTTGACCAGTTATTTTAAACAATCTGATTTAAATGCTCGCTAAGCAAGGTGGAATAAATTCAATTTTGAAATTAATCATGTAAAAGGGAAGGAGAACTATGTATATGATGCCTTAAGTAGGAAGCTACATTTCATCTATGAACTTTATTTTAACCAAGAAGAATTTAAATTTTAGGAGAAAATTATGGAAGCAACAGAAAGAGACCCTGAGTATAGATTAATATGGAAGCAAGAAAAAGAGGCGGGAAAACAAATAAAACCATTAGATTATTAAATCAATGATAAATACTTTTTCTATTTAGAGGAAAGATATGTATACCAAATCATCTGAGCCTAAAAGTGTTTATTTTAGATGAATACCATCGAAGTTCCTATGTCGAACATTCTGGTTATTAGAAAATGCTAACAACAATTAGAAAAGACTATTATTGGCCTGGGACGCGTAAAAACATTGTAGAATATCTGACCAAATTTTTATAATGGCAGGAAGTTAAGGTGGAACACCAGCATCTGGCAGGATTGTTTCATCCTATTCCAGTACCATAATGGAGATGGGAAGTCGTATCACTTCACTTCATCATGAGAATACCAAGAAGAAATAGACATAATGATTCAATTATGGTGGTAGTAGATAGGCTCAGTAAGGTAGCTCATTTAATACCCGTTCAATCAACTTATAGGATTGTTCAGATTGCTAACATTTTAATGAAGGAAATTTTTAGACTGCACGGCATTCTGAGAGTCGTCATCTCAGATCAAGATGTAAAATTTACATCATCTTTTTGGAAGGAACTTTTTATGGGTTTTTGGACACATATCCAATCTAGTACAGCCTATAATCCTCAGACGGATGGCCAAACAAAAAGAGTGAATCAAATATTGGAAGATATGTTTCACATGTACGTGATGCAGCAACCTTCATGGTGGGCATAATATTTACAATTAGTCGAATTCACCTACAATAACGGATATTAGGAACCCCTCAATATGAGTCCTTTTGAAGCATTGTATGGTAGACAATGTCAAACCCCTATGAACTAGAGTAGTCTGAAAAAAAAAAAAAATGCTCGGACCAGATATGCTCGAGGAAATGGAGTGTGAGATAAGGAAAATTCAGCAAAATCTAAAGGTAGCTCAAGATAGGAAAAAGGTGTATGAGGACAGAAAATAAAATTTCTGATAATTTTAAGTAGGTTACCACGTGTATGTAAGGATTAAACACAAGAAAAGTACCTTAAGGTGGAGTACATGTGCCAAGTTGGCCCCCAGGTACTATGGACCCTTCCAAATTCTGGAAAGGATAGGATCGGTGGCTTATTGACTGGAGTTTCCTAGTCACATGTGAGTACACAATGTGTTTCATGTGTCACTACTAAAAAGATAAATACACGACTTCAAACATGTTATACACTGGCGGAATGTACATGTAAGTTATGTTTATGCTATGAATCTTAGAAAGATGGAATTTTAATTCAACTCATTTAAATTTTGTTGTCTACAGGTAGAACAGGACAGCAAATTTTTGGTATAACTTCAGCGTATTCTCGATCAAAGAGAAATAATGCTCCAGAGGCGAGTCATCCCCCAGGTTAAAGTGCAATGGAAGCACTTCACCCCAGAGGAGTGCAATTGGGAGGATGAAAACTCCATACAAGAAGTCTACCCTGAATTGTTTGCTAGAATGCAGTAAACACCAAGGACGATGTTTGCCTCTAGTGGGGGAAGATGTAACATCCCGTTTTTATTTTTACATGATGAGTAAAAGATATTTTTTTAATTTAGTTAAAATACATTTGGAATTGACTAGTGAAAAGATATTAACAAATATGATTATTCGCTAGTAAAAATATATACTTGAATTTCATTTTTTCTGAATAAAATTTACAATGAGAAAATATTTAACTGAATGCTAAAAGAATTCCAATATCCACAGTAAAAGATTGAGGCAGTTTTTTTTCTCGCAGATACCTTCCCTAAAAGGATAAAAGTAAATCTTGATGGACAAAGGGGGCTCTATTTATAAAAAGGAAAAAAAAGGGTCAACCACAGAGGTGGTGGAAAATAGGAGTTGTCGAGAGCTGGTCTAGGGCCAGTGGAGCTCTATAACCTGTAATGAGTTTAGATTGGAAAGTAGTCCTGAGGCCTAATTCAAGTACATCTGCTCTCAAAAGAACTTTGGAACAGAGCTCGGGTGGGAGCAGAGGATGTAATAGCCTCTCTCATGGTTTGGGATCCATCATTTAAGCTAATAGATATGAGATAAGTATACGAATCTTTGATTGAAATCGAATAAATATCTATGGAATGTTCTTTATTTCCTAGGAAGAAAAGTTTGATTATTTATTCATTAACATGAGAAAATGGAAACTAGAAGATTGTTCTTTATTTTTAGAAAGATAAACCAGTATCAACAAGAAAATATTGTCCTTTATTTTTAGAAAGATAAGTCAGTATAAGTAAGAAAATATTGTTGTTTCTTTTTAGAAAGATAAACCAGAATCAGCAAGGAAAAGAACAATAGATAATTATTTTGGTTATATGTTGTTGGGTCATAAAAAGTTATCTTTTGAACACCTAATTAGCCTACATTAATCATCAATCCGGGAGCATCTTTTTATTTCAAGATTGTACTCTGTCTGAGGCTGCAATTGTCTAAGAGCAATGCTGTGAAGATGTAGTACAAAATAACAAATGCAAAAGTAACAAATGCTCAGAAAGAAACCTAACTACAGTGACATGATTGGAAAGATTAAACTACTTCAATCTTGCAGAACATCGATCAGGGATGCAGTAGCAGTAACTCTTTCCCTTAGAAATCGATGCAAGATGACCAATCTGGGGACTTGGAAGCAAAAGCCTCTATCCTCTACAGTTGGAGATCTTAAAGCAATCAAAATGAAAGCAGATTCAATGAAAGCAACTTAAAAGAAACGCAATCTGGAAAGGAACAACAACATGTAACTACAACTCATCTGTTTGCTAATCAAAGACTATGAATAAGTAATGAACATAAATGGAACAGCAATGTGAAATGAACAGCAATTACAATTCTAATATATTCAAGCCACTAGATTTATATGCTTCAATTCTGTCGACATCTTCTTACCATGCAAAAATCAATTATAACAGATTATAAACTAATGGAACAGCAACTCAAATCAGATACAGGTCGGCAAAGCTTTATAATAACAACAAGATAATCAAACAGTGAATCGTCCTTCTTGTAAAGAATGAAATAGAAATGACTCTGTATTTGATCCAATCAACGATAAACCAATTCTGTAATTAAAACAAACATTAAACGCACTCCACACGACAGTAAACAAGGATTAAAATACAAACAGCGAAGTGATTCCACCAGAGCCGGGCCCTTAGCGCTAGTGAAATACTGCTGGGATAATTCAGAATTGTAGAAGGTAGATGAAACACGTGTCTTATATTAAACCAACACAAATTTTTACAGATAAGTTTCTCTCAAAACAGAGAGTTAATAAAACATTACATTACAGAGAAAACGTAAAGTCTTCCGACCAATTCCTAACTTCAACCACAATCATCGTCCCTTTGTCACTAATAGACATGGCTTTATATATCAAATCTTGACAGACCAATCAAGGAATAAGATGAGTTTGAACAGCGATCCCTCAGGATCGAAAGATCCTGAGGGATTCGCTCCTCTACGTTTAGTCATCATTTTGTTTACTCTGACTGAGGCCGAGCTGTCCCCTGCCTCTCTGGGCTATTCATTCAGATCTCCTTGCCTTTGGCTGGATATGGTTCAACGCTGATGGAGAAGCAGTTAGATTGTTCTCAACCCTGCCTTTGGTACAGCTGTTCACCTCTTTGAATTCCTGTTTGTCAATCACAAAGTAACCTTTAGTCATCTTTTCTTACTAAACATAAACATTTCCAATTCTATAGTAATTCTTATGATAAATTACCTTTCCAAGGCAAACAGGAGTATATCTATGGTAAAAGAATGAGTAAATACATAGTAATTTCATACCTCTTTCACTGCCCAACATACCCCCCTGCTTAATATTTTTCATGCCCTCATGAAAACTATAGTTCACATGGAGAGCAGTCAAAGAATAAGCCAGATAAGGTTTGTCATCAACAGGCCTAAAACCACGTAGTGCAGCTAATTCCTCAAAAACATGTTTTGTCTGTCCTTCAGGAATTTCATAAATAGATTTGTAGTCCGAAGCAGGGTACCATGCAATAGGGTTGTGGAACCTACATCCTAACCAGTATGGTCCTTCTTTTAAAACAATATGGCTATAGGAAATCAAGCGGTCTGCTACTAGCCCAAAGTTTCTATAATTAAATGGTTCCCTATTTTGCACATTCTGATTGGAGATTCTCCACCGGACCTTGGCTACTATATAAGCTTGGTTTCTAATGGATGAGAAATAGTCTGTTCCATTCAAAATAATTGATTTGTGGACACGCCCCAGAGTTTGGGTAACGCCTTCCTTTGTCATCAAACTTTTCTGTCTAGCCCAAAATTGAAGTGGGTCCTGAGGTTCACTTCTGACCCATAGATCTAATCCATTTTCCTGCATTTGAAAGGCGTTATAAGCTTTAAGCCATTTTATATGATTTAAAGCAAAGGAAATGAATGCCTTAAATTGAACATCTCCAATAAAAGGGCTAGAGTTTGATTCACAATCATTTTCAAGTATTAGATTTTGCAAGTAAAATTCACACAAAAGGCGTTGTACTTTGATCCCATAAAGTTTGCAGCATGATATAAAGTCATCTATGGTTTTTATCTCTATGTATTTCCCTGCCCTAACTGCCTTGATCTTTAATTGTAAATATATTTCTAGTAAAAACAAAGCATATTTTTTGGCGGGGCATCTACAGGATAAGACATCAGTATACAAGGATCAGAGAGTGTCCATTTGAGTGTAGGCTAGTTTTAGTTGGTTCATTACCTTATCAGCCTTTACCTCTGCTTTCCGACATTTTTCATGAGCTTCAACTTTGGCTTCATGACTAATTCTCATTTGTTGCTACAATTCCTGATATCTCTTTCTTGGGACAATATCTTCCTCCAATCTCTGCCTTTCTATTCAAGCCTGTGTAAATTCTTCTTGAAGTCTGACCAGTGTCAGATTACTAAAAGTATGCTGACTGCTAGATTGCATATTTTCACTCAGAACAGGTTCCTCTAGAACAGCTTGTGTTGGAACAGCCATTTTTTGCTCCGCATTCTCATAATTAGGCTCAGGTATGGTTTCTTCTGTAACGTGGGGGTTCCTATTAGCGGTCACCCTTCTCTTTTTCGAAACTCTTTTGATAGCAATGCTTCTTCTCTTAGGGGCTCGCTTAGGGATCTGTTTCATTCTTAGAATCCTAATGGTTTGCCTGAGCTATTCTACTAGTTTATGAAGCTTTATTTGTTCCCTGCGAAGCTTCTCAATCTCAGTTGTTTTCCTCCTCTTTCTTAATGGAACAGTCGTTCCTTTATCTAAACCTGTTTGCTCAACAGGTTTTTGGCCTATATCAGTTGTGCCTTCAGTAAAAATATCTTCTTCTTTTTCTCCTTGGGGTTCTTCTTCCACATTCATACCCCCTTGGCTAAATTCTTCGGGAATCATATTCTCAGTTAACTCTACAATCTCCTAGGGGCTTCCAGTTTCGGCGTTCTCTTTCTCCTGTTCACACCTCTCAGGAGAAGCAACCCTAGCTTCGCTAGGGTTTGTTGTTTCATTCAGTTTTTCCCCAGTTGTTTCTTTATCAATAGAAGAGTACTCTGGTAGTTGATTAATATCTATATTGAGTTCTAAGGGGCTATGAGGCCGTGCATAATTACTCATATTGGCCAAAATCTGGGCCAATTGGTCTTCCTATAAAGGGCTTACGATAACATTTTCGGGTAGCTCTGCTTCATCCTTATTACTGCTATGATTGTCCTCATCCTCCTCATAGGTGTGATAACATCCTTCCTCTTCATCTAAATACTGAATTTCTCCTTCAACTTCTTCTTCCTCAGTATTTCCTTCGATTTCTTCTTCCTTATTATCTCCTTCCTCTGCACTAGATTTTTTTTCACTACCGGTATGATGACTTATTTCTTCTTCGTCCGAGTAGCGAATTTCTCCTTCCAATTGTTCTTCATCATCAGTACGAGGGCTTACTCCCTCTAATTCTTCTTCCTCATCAGTACAAGGGCTTACTCCCTCCACTTCTTCCTCATCAATACGAGGGCTTACTCCCTCCAATTGTGGAGGTTGTTCCTCCTCTAAGCTGTGCAATTCTAGGGGCTGGCTGCTGCTGCCCGGAAGTCCTTCCACCATCCTCCTACTTCATTTCAATAGGAGGAACTGTCTGTGAGTAGAAGGCTCAGCTATTAAGCCGGCCATCCTCTTCCGTTTTGGGGCGAGTAGAGCTAACCCTCCGTCAATGGAAAATATTAATTCTTCCCAGCTGGTCTGTTGTTGGGCGAGGCTACGACTCACTATTAATCGAATTAGACAATGGTGGCTGACCACCATATCTGCATGCTGGGCTTTTCTTATACCACGAGCAATATCATGCAATAAAAAATTTAAAAATGCAGGCAAATTAATGGTGCATTTTTGTTTTAATACAGCTAATAGCTTAAGGTGGCGAGGTCTTACCACATCCTTTCTTCCGTCGCACGTTATGTAAGCCTGCACAATCTTGGCCAACTCTATCCATGGTTCTCCTAATGACGCTGGCTGGACTCCTTTACCTTTTATAACTAACGTCTGTCCATCGTCTTGAAAAATCTTCATGGCTTCTCGAATCCTAATATTCTTCTGAGTCCAAATAGTCCCTTGCGCGGGAATGCTAGACACTTCTGCAATTATCTCGTCGGATATAGCTATCTACCTTCCTCTGACCATGGAGGATCCTTCCTGCAGGTTCAATAAAAATTTGGTGGCCACTGCTTCATGGGGTTGCTGCGTTCTCATGAAATATGTAATCCACCCCAGTCTTTCTAAAATTGCTTGTACAGCATCAGAAACGATCAGCACTTGAGGTTCACTGCGAATTGGCCATCCTCCCATTTCTGCGCTCTGTTAATTTCTCAATACACAGTAATCACAATGGAACAGCACAACACAGTTCGTTGAAAAATTGTTATTTCCTAAAATGCATGGTTTTAGTTCATATACAAGAAAAGGAATCTCGTTGTTATTTCCTAAAATGCAGGGGTTTAGTTCATATACAAGAAAAGGAATATCGGGGTTTGATCTGCATGCAGACATCCACGCCTCCCAAATGAATGAAAGGTCACCCTCGACCGTCAATTGAGAGGAGCATGTGTGGCACAGCAGCAGTACAACAGTAAAAAGCAGGCGTAATTATGATACATTCAATCAAATTACAGCAATTACTGAAATCAATGCATGTGATGAATCGTTAATAAATAGAAAATCGTTTTGTAATGATTCAAATACGAGGAGAAGGGATAGCATAATATAATCATAAGTACAATTGCTTTATTTACCATTTCGAACTAATATGATCGATTTGTAATGATTTTCATGTATAATAGGTTCAGAGGTAAAGGTAAGGGATTCATATTTTCATTTGACATTTAAATAAAGATATAGGAAAAGGGTTAAATATAACTATTGATGTGTATAAATGTGACTTCAATACCATCAGCAGAGCTCTGTTTCCCACATGTGTCCATAACCTTGACAGAGTTGCTTTCTTACCCACAGAACCATTGTCCTTTATTTATGCTGAGGAAGTTCTTTTTTATTAAATATCATGACGGAGGCCATTGTGTTGGCTTGGTGACCAGATAACCCACAATTTCGTTCACCGAGAAGAAGTGAAAGGTGGGTAGGCCGACTCATGATGAGACCTCCTATTCTAAGGACTTCTTGATTTTTTCAATTTTCTATTGGACCATTTCCCTAGTTTGGTGGCCATAATGGGAATGCCACTTCATTGCCTTCCCTATGATCACGGTAGGCTGGCTCTTGGTGAGACCCCCTATCCTCCATCTGCAAAATCATTATTAATAAAATATGTAAATATTTTTTCTTTCTTCTGCAGCACTTTTCCTCAGTTATTCATAAGGGATGGCTTAACACTCCTTAAGAGTAGGGATGGTGGAAGAAGTCTTAACATCTCAATAGAAAAAAATAATATGCCCTTATTCCTATTCCATAGATAAACATCAAAGAAAGTTATAGCATGTGATAAAGAACCAATCATGATAAAAATAATCGATCAGATTAATTCAATGGTAATAAAATAGCAAAGTTATGTTATTGATCATGCCCCTTTTTCCTTTTTTTCTAATCATTACTAGACAATTTTCTTAAAAAATGACGATTTCTTTTAATTTGTTGATTACAGTAAGATCTAATTTGTATGATTGTATATAAATGATATATTTGCCTTTAGAAAGTAATCAAAAATTCAAAATGCTGGCTTAAAACAAAAAACAATCCACTCAAAAAGTGTTGTTCCTTTAAAAATAACAGCAAAAACAATCTGCGGAACTGTTGTTCCTTTCAAAAGGAACAACAAGAAAATACTCAGCGGAAGTGTTGTTCCTTTAGAAAGGAACAGAAAAATCACTCTGCGAAATTACTGTTCCTTTCAAAAGGAACAGCAGAAGTGTTGTTCATTTAGAAAGGAATAGCAAAACAAACGAAATAAATAGAAATTTTTTCTCTTTTTTCCTTTTAAAAAAAAACTGGATTTCATGAAACAAACGATGAAGAAATAAAGAAGTAATATTAACATAATGTTTAAAAAACAAATTCCATAAACAACAATCGAGAAACGAAAAAATGCTTTATGTACAAAATTTTAAAAAATGATTTATCAAACTGGTGCCGAGGAGGAGTTCTCCCCTTCAACAATAATTTCCATGGTAGAATCTTCCCGTAACTGTTTGTAAGAGGATTCCTAGGTAATAGGTTTATGATACAATCGTACTCGATGACCATTCACCTTAAAGGAATTTCCAGATCCGTCAATGGTAACTAATGTAATAGTGCCATTATCATGCACTTTTTGTATTTCATAGGGTCCAAGCCATCGTGTCTGGAGTTTTCCTGGAAAATCTTGAAACCTAGAATCATATAGGAGTGCCTAGTCTCCTTCGTGGAAGATCTTTTCTTTGATATGGGCGTCATGCCATTTGGCTCTCTGTTGCTGAATTAATGTTGTGTGCTGAAGAGCAGAGAGCCTAATTTCATCTAACTCATTAATTTGCTGCAATCTTTTAGCCTGGGCTTCATTCAGATTTAGACCCACCTTTTGAGTTGTTCTTAATGTTTGAATTTCGAATTCTATAGGAATAATGGGTTCTTTTCCAAATACCAATTGGTATGGTGAATATCCTGTGGTAGGTCTCCACGTTGTTCGATATGCCCACAATGCTTCTAGCAATCTATAGGCCCAATCTCGTCTATAAGAGGCAACGGTTTTTGTTAATATAGATTCGATTACTTTGTTCGTGCTCTCTACTTGGCCATTGGCCTGTGGGTGATATGGAGTTGTAATCTTATGCTGAATGTGGTGGTTTTGCAATGTTTCAGCTAATTTATTACCTACAAACTGTAGTCCTCCATCTGTGATTATGTCCCTTGGGAGGCCATAGCGCACAAAGATTTGGAAAAGAAACTGTATTACAGAGTCCTCTGTAGCTTTTGAAAGAGCTTCTGCTTCAACCCATTTGGTGACATACTCAATCTCAACTAGGATATATGTTTTTTGGTTTGATGGGGGGCTAATAGGACCAACAAAGTCAAGGCCCCAACGTTCAAACGGTTCGATCAATAGTTGAGGGTTCAGAGGAATTTCATCAGACTGCCCAGGGCGACTTGCCCTTTGGCAGCTATCACAGCCCTGCACGAATTTTTTAGCATCTTTAAAGATAGTAGGCCAATAATAGTCTGTTCATAAAACTTTATGGGCAGTTCTACAATCTGAAAAATTTCCGCCACACTGTCCATCATGGCATGCTTTCAAGATGTCAAATACCTCATCCTCCCTAACGCATCTCCTTCTTTGCATATCTTCACCTGTATGAAATAGGTAGCCCCCAATCCAGGAGAAGCGGGTACTACGATGTATTATTTTCTTACGTTCATCAAGGGACATATGTTTAAGTAATTTACCTATTTCCAAATAGTTCGCTATATCAGCATACCACGGTGTTCTGATAGTAACAGCGAAGAGATGTTCATCTGGAAAGTGGTCTTCAACTGCTTCTATATCTGTTGGCTTTGGCATTATCGACAGAAATTCAGCTACAGGGTTCTCTTTCCCAGGTCGATCTTTGATTGTGATATCAAATTCCTGCAGTAAAATCAACCATCTTGTCACTCTTCCATTTGTAACAAGTTTATTTGCTAAAAATTTAATGGCAGAGTGATCAGTATATAGTACTACAGGATACCCAGTTATGTAATGTCTAAATTTGTTTATAGCATGAACTACAGCTAAAAATTCTTTCTCAGTCACAGTATAATTTAATTCAGCAGAGGATAGATTTTTTCTAATATAGTAAATTGCATATGGCTTCTTGTCTTCCTCCTACCCAAGTACTACTCCAATTGTTGTGTCTGAGGCATCAGATGAAATTTGGAACGACAAATTCCAATTTGGGCCCCTCAGCACTGGGGCTGTTGAAACAAGCTTTTTCGGATCATTAAAGGCATTGTCACATTTATCTATCCAAATGAAATAAAAATTTCCAGTCAGTGCATATAAAGGTGCAGCTATTCGAGAATAATGTTCTATAAATATTCTATAGTAACCAGAAAATCCAAGAAAGCTACGTAACTATGTTTGTGTAGTGGGTGTGGGAATTAACAAGATTATTTGAATTTTAGCCGAGTCCACTTGAATTCCAGCTGCTGAAATATAATGCCCTAAGATAACTCCTTCAGTCATCATCATAAGACACTTTTCGTGGCTTAAGCAAAGCCTAGTGTCAATACATCTTTGCAATACCTTTTCTACGTTTTGAAATGTAGGCTCAAATTCATCCCCATAGGGTGTGAAATCATCCATATATACTTCGAGGCCTTCATTTATTAAGTCTGCAAAAATGCTGATAATTGCCCTTTGGAATGTAGTAGGGGCATTGCATAGGCCAAAAGGTAGGACTCGGTAGGCAAATGTCCCCCATGGACAGGTAAAAGTAGTTGTATCCTGGTCTTCAGGGGCAATCTGTATTTGGTTGTACCCACTGAAGCCATCGAGGAAAGAAAAGAATTTCTTCCCTGCCAATGTGTCTAATACCTGGTCAATGAAAGGAAGGGGAAAGTGGTATTTCTGTGCTGCCTTATTAAGTTCACGGTAATCTACACATATCCTCCACTTTCCGTTCTTTTTTGGTACTGCCACTAATGGGGAGACCCACTTGCTATCAGATATTGGGTAGATGAAATTAACATCCAATAGTTTTTGTAATTCATCTTTCACAATATATTTAAGGTGAGGATTTAGTCTCCTTTGAGTTTGGCGAATGGGTCTTGCATCTTTTTCAATGTAAATGTGGTGAGTACACAATTGAGGATCAATTCCTTTCATATCGAGGTAATCTCATGCAAAGGCTGCTTTGTATTTTCGTAATAATTGGACCAATTTCTCTTCTTGTTCAGCAGTGAGATTTTTATTAATATTTAAAGTTTTTCCTGGCTCAATTTCTACAACCTTGCTATTGCTCATAGAAGTAGTAGGTATTGTTTGATCAGGAATATCTTTGAAAGGATCTTCTTCTTCTTTATTATCGAATGCTACTTTGATCATGTGACATTGCAAATGAGATCTGGTTTGTGAATTATTAATAAAATTATTAATGATATCATCCTCTATTTGATATTTAAAATCAAGAGCATTTTCTACAATTAGAGGTGATCTCATATTTTCCATAAGATATGATGCAGGTGGTTTTCTTGTTTTGATTATTGATAGACTTGGCTGGGCTGGGGGATATAGGGCTAAATTCTTGACATAATTTCCCCTTGTAATTGTCATGTTTCCTTGTCGGCATCCAATATAAGCATCGGCAGTTGCCAACCAAGGTATACCTAGGATTAACGGGTGTCCATCTAGTCAATTCTTTGGATTGATAACCAGGAAGTCAGCAGGGTATTCCCAGGAATCTACAGATACCATTACATCTTGTAGTATACCTTCTGGTTAGACTACTGATCGGTCAGCCAATTCCAACAAGGTTGTTGTTGGTTCTAGTGATGTAATGCCAAGTTTTTGACAGGTGGTGGTTGTTAAAATGTTAATTGCTGCTCCCAAATCAACTAAGGCATTTGGAAATGATTGCCCATTGATCTGCACTGTCACTATAGGATTTCCTGGGTCTTCATATTTTATGGGTGTTTTCATTCATGATAATAAGTCAGATAAGGTACCGACTATTTGGACAGTAGGATTGGTTGTTGTTCTCCTCTCTGGATTCTTTATGCATAATTCCTTAATAGTTTTTGCATATATAGGAATATCTTGAATAGCTTGGAGGAGAGGGATTTTTATACACAAATTTTTTAATTCTCCCAGAAGATCAAAATTAGGTTGTTCTAATGGACGAGGTATAATTAATCGTTCTGGGAATGTTGGAGAGGAAGTTGTTACTTTTTGTTGACTTCGTTGTTGATTTTGTTGTTGAACTTCCTTCTCACTTTGTACTGTTTGTTCTACAGGTAACGGATCTTCAATGTGGACATCATTATTTCTCTCTGTTTGCACTATGCGCCCAGACCTTAATTGAAGATCATTGCACTCCCTCAGTTTAGTTTCTACTTCTAGGGGTTCTGTTGTTTGGACAGACTAAACTGGCCTATTGTTTGGGTTTAGGTTGGGTTGGGCTGGGAGTTGTGGTCTTAAATTGGTCTGGGGGTTTGTATAAGGAGCTGGAAGTGTAGGTTGAGAGAGAGGAATTGATCCGGATGGCTGATTTGTAGGTTTTTTCCAGTTTGACTGCCAGGCCTGACTCTGAGAAGTAGAGGGGGACCATTGTGTATGCCAAAAAGGTGGGTAGAAAGGAAAGCTAGGCCAATTATTTTGATTTGTTTTATTTGGCCAAGATGTGGGAGGAAATGGTCGTTGTGACCAATTAGGGAAAGGTGGTTGATTCTGCCACATCCCACTATATTGTTGAGCATTATATTGAGGAGGTTGAAAAGAAAATGGATCATTTGGCATACCTGATGGTCGTGGCTGCCATTGTCGGCGCTGATTAAGTAGAAATACCACTTCTGATTCTTCTTTTGCCTCCTTATAAACTGATTTTAGGCCAGGAAGTGAAGGACATCCCTCTGTAGGGTGATATTTTGTGCAAATTTCACAGACTTTAATCACATCCAACGGGCATTCTTTGTGGTTTTTCTTCTTTCTACATATGGGACAGAATATTGCCAAGTTCTACTCTACTTCTACCTGTTTCTGTTTGGCTTGCATAATATTGAACTGCGTTGTTAGAGTCCCAAGTATGTCTGTCTTAAAGTCTTCTAGCAGATTTCCAATCTCTGCACGAGTCACACCTTCATTAGAGGTCTTGTTTTCCCTTGTAATTATATCACGTTCTATTGATTTCAACCTTGTATTGCCCCTCGAACTCCTGATACACAAATCAATGATGTTAGAATAACTTTCCTGATATATATCACCTTTTCCCATAATATTCAATGTTTCAACCCATTGATCTTTCATTCCCCTAATTAATGTGGTTTTCAAAACATTATCAGGTAAGGGTAAAGATGCATAAGGGGATCTCTGAAGATTGTATTGGAACCATTCCACATATTCTTCCAAGGTCTCATTTGGTTTTGTTGTCATTTGGAATATCTCATCTTTTAATTCCCAAGACTTGCAATAATCTTGATACTTCTTTAAAAATGCAGCCTTCATGTGATCCCATTCAGTTATGACACCCCCACCTAATCCCATAAACCATCGTAAGGTTGCCCCTTTTAATGTAGAAGGGAATAGTTTTAGTTTTTGGGCGTCGGTGGTGTAATCGTATCCTCTGCATAGCACATAAAATTCAAACAAAAACGCATCTGGGTCCTCTGATGTTAAGCCATGAAATGTGGGAATATGTTGAAGGGGGATATATTTCATGGGTGCATTGACTGCAGTATCTACTATAGGATATTGCAGCGTAAAGGTTTGATGGGGTGCCTGCTGATTCTGATTTTGGTTCTGAGCCATTTGATCGAAGATATGCCAATATCCCTCTAGGATTTCCAAGGAATTTCTAGGTTAACGAGCAGGGGCAGGAATGGCTTTGACAACACTCCCTTTGTCTGGGATAACAAGTATTTCCTGTTGACCTACTGTTTGGGGTGATTCAGGACCTTGGTTCTGAATAAGTTGAACAACACTTCCCTTATCTGGGCTGCTTATTGTTTGGGTAGTTTCAATAGGAGATTTCAAGTTTGTGGTTCCTCCCGTTTCCCCTTCTCCTTCTCGGAGATTGCTAGCGTTCCCTTCTTGAAGGAAACTTATGCAAGGATTCTCAATTTCTTGGGAATCTTGCTCAACTCCCTCTGTTTGACTATGTATCTCAGCAAAGTCTTCAGATGGTGACTCTGTAGCTTGAAGGGAACTAGTAGGCTGTTTAGAAGGAGTTCTTTTAAATCCAACTGATGGTTGAGATTCAGTTCTTTTAAGGATTTCGTCAATAAAGGTTGTGCGCCCAAGGGTCACTGGTCCCTTAGGTTTTTCAGTTTTAGGAGGAATTTTGTTTCGCTTAGTTGATTTATTCATTCAAAGAAACAAACCTTCATTCCTACCTAAAGAAAGAAGCTTACCTAATTCTGCTGTGAAGCGCGCTGCGAGCAAATGTGTTTCTTGCCCAGTGCACAGGTTCTTACCTTCCATCTTTAATACCCAATTCTTCGCAAGCAAAAGAAAATCAGTTGTGCATTACTCCTTTAAAATGGCATACACTCTCCCTGGAAACAGCGCCAAAATGTTGGGTCATAAAAAGGTATCTTTTGAACACCTAATTAGCCTACATTAATCATCAATCCGGGAGCGTATTTTTATTTCAAGAGTGTACTTTGTCTAAGGCTGCAATTGTCTAAGAGCAATGCTGTGAATATGTAGTACAAAATAACAAATTCAAGTAAAAAATTCTCAGAAAGAAACCTAATTACAGTGACATGATTGGAAATATTAAACTACTTCAATCTTGCAGAACATCGATCAGGGATGCAGTAGCAGTAACTCTTTTCCTTAGAAATCGATGCAAGATGACCAATCTGGGGACTTGGAAGCAAAATCCTCTATCCTCTATAGTTGGAGATCTTAAAGCAATCGAAACGAAAGCAGATTCAATGAAAGAAACTTAAAAGAAACGCAATCTGGAAAGGAACAACAGCATGTAACTACAACTCATCTGTTTTCTAATCAAAGACTATGAATAAGTAATGAACAGAAATGGAACAGCAACGTGAAATGAACAGCAATTACAATTCTAACATATTCAAGCCACTAGATTTCTATGCTTCAATTATGTCGACAGCTTCTTACCACGCAACAATCAATTATAACAGACTATAAACTAATGGAACAGCAACTCAAATCAGATACAGGTCGGCAAAGCTTTATAATAACAACAAGATAATCAAACAGAGAATCGTGCTTCTTGTAAATAATGAAATAGAAATGACTCTATATTTGATCCAATCAACGATAAACCAATTCTCTAATTAAAAGAAACATTAAACGCACTCCACACGACAGTAAACAAGGATTAAAATACAAATAGCGAAGTGATTCCACCAGAGCCGAGCCCTTAGCGCCAGTGAAATACTGTTGGGCTAATTCAGAACTGTAGAAGGTAGATGAAACGCGTGTCTTATATTAAACCAACATAAATTTTTACAGAGAAGTTTATCTCAAAACAGAGAGTTAATAAAACATTACATTACAGAGAAAATGTAAATTCTTTCGACCAATTCCTAACTTCAACCACAATCGTCGTCCCTTTGTCACTAAAGGACATGGCTTTATATATCAAATCTCGACGGACCAATCAAGGAATAAGATGAGTTTGAACAGCGATCCCTCGGGATCGAAAGATCCTGAGGGATTCGCTCCTCTGCGTTTAGTCATCATTCTGTTTACTCTGACTGAGCCCGAGTTGTCCCCTACCTCTCTAGGCTATTCGTTCAGATCTCCTTGCCTTTGGCTGGATATGGTTCAATGCTGATGGAGCAGCAGTTAGATTATTCTCAACCCCGCCTTTGGTACAGTTGTTCACCTCTTCGAATTCATGTTTGTCAATCACAAAGTAACCTTTATTCATCTTTTCGTACTAAACATAAACATTTCCAATTCTATAGTAATTCTTATGATAAATTACCTTTCCAAGGCAAACAGGAGTATATCTATGGTAAAAGAATGAGTAAATACATAGTAATTTCATACCTCTTTCACTGCCCAACATATGCATACTAAAGTTAATATTTCTTAGATAGTTCTATAAATTGGAGAAAAATTCTAAGAAATAATAATAGACAATTAGCTTCCCAACTTAGCAATCTATCGTCAAATAAAAATATGTAGAGAATATATTCAAGAACATTAATAATCGCACAACAAGCTAGAATCTCAGAAAACATAGCATAACAACATTATAATACAAGTTAATGAAGTACATAAGAACTGGAGTCTACAGGTTAAACAATGAAAAGCATGAGCGCTCAGGCATGCACAGAGGTTTAGACTCAAGTCATAGCAAAAACCCAACCTGGGTTCGGTCCTCTAGCTGCTGAAACTCCTAGACCTAGAATGCTAACTTCATAGTTATTGTGTAGAATGTAAATCATACAACTCAATATTTAAACCCTAATAACGCAGATTCATCATTCCTATAAGTCAATAATGTACTGCATGCAAATAAGAATAAGTTGTATGAACAAAAGGATATAACCATATCAATACGTCCCATTTATATTCAACTTTCGGAATAAAGAAGTAACACTTAACAATATTGTATATCAATATTACATGTGTAATAGATAACTGATTAAATATGTTCGAATAACAAAGGCTCTCACAGACGCTAAATATTCTCTAAATAATGGAATGGTAGATACATAATAGAGTTTCCTAGGGTATGAACCCAAAATGAAGAGCCGGAAGGTTCTAATTCCATAGATTAAATTACAAAACCCTGGAAGTAAATGTATGCCCCTTTCCATAGGAGGACTGGAAACTCAGCTTTGTAACAGTAGAGTTTGTAAAACCCTGTACAAAGAGAGGGTTATCCCACATAAAACAAACCAATAACTCCAAAGCATAAACATTGTAATAACCAACAACTGAATGGCTTGGAAAAGTGTTATATGAACATGGATAGCTATAGCAAGGGTTGTGGTTGCCTTTGAAGAAACATTAAAGGAAACCTGAGTCTAGGTAGCCGACGTACCTTAGACATTAGGGAAACACGAATAAATAAAAGTCGAACATAAATAATAAATCAACCTCAGATCTCTGTTAAAAATCTCAAAAGTTCGTTGGGTAAGAGAAACCCTTATTGAATTTTTTCCCCTCATCATTCTGGAGAAGACAGAGACTCTTTGATGCCAAACACGATGAAAGGGCAGTGAAGCTAGAGCTCAGAGAAGCTCGTCATAGTAGACCTATCTCCTGCAAGAAGGAAGCAAGTGACCAGTCAAAAACCAACTAGAAATATAAATGATGGACGATCAATGTAAGACAATTCGACAAAGAAATAAAGAGAAATATCATTTAACATACCTGCACATAACTAGAGTGGCAGAACACCGATAGTGCTCGAGGAGGCTTCAAATTTGGAACAAATACACTTCCAAGAAACTCCTTGAAGGCGAAATCCATTAATACACTACTGTGTAGTTAAACAAAATCAATAAGACGAGTAGAGCACACAGTCTACATTAGAAGAGGAGTTGTAGAGTCGACCTACAAGCAAACAAGAACCAAGCAGTGCGAAAAAACAAAATGAGCATGCCAGATCAGTGTTAGGGGAGGTAGTTACCCTAATGCTAACCTATTCAATCTACGTCGTCCAATTTAGGGTAATGTAGATCAACAGTTGAGAATAAACCTCCAGAAGAAATCTTGTTGTGGCAGATTAAGATTAAGCAGGATTAAGATGTAATAAAAATGAAATAACACAGAATAAACTTAATGGTTGGAAAATTAACACTCAATCCTATATAAAGCACCAAGCTATGTACCTTAAACATTTCAATCAATATTTAATGATGCAAATAGTTGCGAGGTGGATAAATTGCGATGCAAAGCTATATAACCTTATAACTCATGCCAAGTATAGATTAGGTTTACATTTAAATATATACCATCGGTTGTTTGGATAAATAAAACAATAATTATAATTTCAAGCCTTTTATATATGTTTTTAATGTTATGAAGGTTAAAACATTATTGTTTTACGATGAAATTAATATATATTTATCATGGTATAGTAATAGTAAAAGGTTAAAAATAAATAAATAAATTGGTGGATGTGACAATTTTGCAACGTGAAAAATTATGGGTCAAGTAATTAAAAGAAAATTTATACCACGCCAGCACCAACTGCACCGAGGACAGAGGGTAATTCTCTCAATTTAAAGCGTTCTTATCATCTAGAGTCGTGGGAATTTTTGTATTTTTGGGTATAGCATGCCTACTGCCGCATGATAAGGAAATCTAACATGTCTTTCCGAGGATGGTAGGAACATGTCAAATCTTTTTAGTTTCGGTGATAAAAATAATAACAATAACAAAAGTGGAGCTTTAAGCACAGACGGGTGGGTATGGACTCATATGAAGCCCAAGGTAATCTACCCAGGGTACGGGAAAGGGCGTTGCGTATTTTTCTTTTATTACTAATTTTTTTGTTTAAGGAATAAATAGATCTTTGTGGCTTTGAAAACATATTTGATATAAAAGAAATATGAGAAAATACAAATTCCAGACCTTAATATATAGCACGCCTCCTCCAAGTTCGTTCCCTTTTTCTCCCACAAATTCTGTGCAAGCCTCATTGTGATTAAACAAGAGTCATTCCACTGAACAATTTCTTGCTCTAAGACTGTGAATTGTATTCAACATTAGTGATAGTATAAAGTATGATACTTTAAATCACCAATTGATCAGTCATTCATATGTGGGGAGCAATAAAAGGAATTGTCCATAAGCATAAGGGGATCAGTGTACAATGAAAAATAATAGACATTTAAAAATGTCGCCGATTATGATAAAAAAAATGAAGTGATTTGACGGAGAAAGAACTGAGGTATTGATTAAAGGTCTCCGTTTTAACTAATTTTTGAGATAATAGTATGTAATTTTAAAATTTTAAATTTTTATAAATATTTTTTTAAGAATTGTATTTAAAATTTTAAACAAATTTTCATATCTTGTATAATAATTAATAGAAAATAATAATAATAATAAAATATAAATAGAATTAATTTTAAAATTAGTTTTTTATATTCAAAATATTTGGTTTAATATAATAATTTTCAAAACTTTAATAAACTTTATGGATTATTTCGAATATTGAAACATCAAAGTCCTTTTACCATAAAGTGATTACAATATAACATGCCTTTCCACAGGTACAATAAATTATAAAGCTTGATACTTCTTTTTAAACCAGTATAATAAGCTTAAATTATAAAAGATATAATTATCTGAACACTTTCCTGAAATTTGTATGTCAAATTAAAATTATATGTATATTTTTACAAATATACTTTAAAATAGTACAAAGAATAGATTTAAGTAACATTTGTTTATTTATTACAAAATTTCCACAAAACCATATAAATGCTTTTGTTACATATTTGTTACATATTTATGTTACATGGTATATTTTTTATTTAGTTTCTACACATTGGGAAAATCTATCATAACTCAGTCATCACTAACTTCTATTACTAATGCATGTTGACTCATCGCCATTATTCAAGGAAAACCAAGCAACCTGGAATAACTAACTGAGTGTCTATAAGGCTTTAGTTCTTGGCACATTAACCTGGTTTCCTTAAGTCTGTTGAGACTCAACAAGATGATGAGCATAGTGAAAAGTAATCACCTTCACTAAGTGGGGCCCACAGGCTATTTTTAGGTGTATGTCTATTTTTAGACATGGTGAGCATATTCTATAATTTGCAAGATGCTCTTTGTAGATTGTTGGTCAAATGTGAAAAATAGATGAAATTCTATTTTTAGAATATTGGGCAAAGTCTATTTATAGATTGTCAATCTAAATATAGATGCATGTCGATTATTATTATTAGCCCTTAATAATAATCCGACAATAAATATCAACTTATTCTCTTGGAGCACTTTATTTCAGTGAACATATTTGGAAAATCAAGTGGACTAAAGGAATTAATCAATTCTTAGAGTTATTGGTGGCTCATGCATGGAGGACTCAGTTAGAACTGAAGTGGAAAACTTGTGACAGAGTTGGAAGAGTAGTTATGGGAGTTTTTATTCAGTTTAACTCAGTTAAGTGAGTTAAACTCATTTGTGCTATGTGTATCTAGTTCTAACTAAAGATACACTAGTGAGAGTTTAGTGAATTAATTATTTAATTAATTCATAACTAGAGACTCACTTGCAACTGAACAAATACAGCAGTTAACTACTTGCATGTCATTTCTAGTGGAGACCCAGTGGAGAGATAGGTTAAAGGGTGAGATGGACTATCTGTTGTGACTATAGTGATGCATTCAATGCATCTCATACACATTAGAGATTCCAATGAGGATTGCGTAGTCAAGTCAAGACCAATTCGAATCCATTCATAGGTCTTCTTCAGTAGGGATTGTGCATGGAGGCAGGCTGCCAGGAGGCAAGAAATTGGTGCATAGATATGCAAATTTCTGCATGAGAGTGTGTGATGATTGTTGATTGTACTAAGAGCTTGATGTACTAAGCTTTGTATGAGATTGTTACATGATCCATTGATATACATAATATATGATAGTTAGGGTTTTTAGCTTTAAGTTTTCCCATTAAACAATTGTGTTTATGTGTGATTGATTTTCTTCACATGTGTTTGTAATTGACAATTTAATTTCCGCAAAGAATTAAGTGGAAGGATTATGTATTTAACATAAGATTAATTTGTATACTATCAGTATTAATAAATTTCTACAAAGTCTAAGAAAAACAAGCTCTTAGCTAAATAGAAATAGTTTAATAAATCTTTTTAAATATGTTTATTTATGTTAATAAATCTAAATAATTATTTTTTTCTTTCTAAAAACAATAGATTTATTTTGTTATTAAAGAAACCAAATAAACTAAAAAACTAATGTTTTTCCAATATCCAAAAATTATGGTAATTTGAAACTTCAAAATTACATAAGACTCGTATCTTTGTAATGCAATAATAGACATAATTAAAAAATTAATATAGAAAATATGAAAAAAAAAGGAGTGAATTTAAATTGTCATGCAATGTTTGGGGAGTCTAAATCTTTAATAAAGAATGGGTCTTTATTTCTCCGTGGTCAGTAGTTTCGGTCTAGAGGGAGGCAAATATGAGCCTCAATACTCTAAATATCTCCTCTTTCACTTCTTTGTGGTGAGACAATGCTGGACATGGAAAATGATAGTTGAGGTTTGAGGTTAATAAAAGAGAGAATGTTCGTTGGGAGTCAATAAAGGAAGAGAAGAAAAAAATAAATTTTTAAAAAAATAAAATAATCAATTTTTTTACTGAATACTTAGTGAGAAAAATATCTCCTAAGAGGAAACATCTAGATAAAGTAGTCACACATAGGAATGGTTATAATTTAATTTTTCTACAGTAAAAAAGTAGTGTGGGCTGAGTCTAACGTGCAAGATTGCAGTTATACATAGCTTGGTCATCTTCCTGAACCAATGATAATTGAAATAAATGGGAGGGAGTGGATAAATAACTCAAAGGTGGTGCTTGCAAATATAGCTTTGCTAAAATAACCATCATAATATTGATTTCCATAAAGAAACTTTAAATTCAACTTGTTTCCATGACCATTTTTCATAATTTCTCTGTGTAGCCATCAAGTGCAAGATGTCAAGATCAATATGTGAGTAAAAAATTTAGGGGAATTGTGGCATGTCTTTCTCCATTAAGTCTTGGTGTGGAAATGACCACACACCCCACTAGCTCCTTTCTAGCACCCCATATAGAAAATTTCAACAAGTGTCATAAAATTGATTTGCAACTATAAATTTCCATGTAATCAAATAAATATCAATAAAGAAATGGTTGGTGTCACATATTTTTATAAATACAACAACTTTATATCTCTACAACAAATGACAAATAAAGAAACTTTTGGTGTCACTTATTTTTATAGATACCACAACCTTATATCTCTATAACAATATAATAATGATAAATGACCAAATTAGCATTTTAAGGAAACCTACATTAAAATAAAATGAATAATGGTTCTTTCCCATCTTGACATGAATCATTTTAATGAAATAAATTGTGTTCCAAACTTCATTTGCAATTTTAAATTACAATTAGCAACAATCATTCTAATTCAAATTTGATATTTTACCAAAAATGACTAATTGTTGATGACTTCTAAATATCAAACATAGAACTTTTCATTCATATGATCTTTGCATGTTATATCTATCACAGATATATCAGGCTTTTACAAGAATTTGAGGCTCAAACTTTTTTTTAGAGTGCAAAATTTGAAAAAGGTTTATATATTGAGAAAATTGATCCTCTAAAAACGTGATATATATATATATATATATATCATTTTTGAATGTATAAATGGATCAAACATCTTAAATATCTCTTGAGAACTTAGATTGTGTAGACTACATAACTCCAACTTGCAATTCTAAAAAATATTTGTTGAACATTAGATAAAATCTGAAAAAAAAACCAAAATATAAAATAGTAAAACTACTTTAAATGTTTTAACCATAACAATTTATTTTCCTTATATTTTTTATATAATATATACGTAGTTTTTTATAACCATATACAATAAACACATAATTGTCATTGATATATTTTGTTTAACATCAACATTAGAATATTTTATATATGAACTACATTGTCCATATTAAATTTTTTTTCTTTTTACTAATATATATATTTTTAAATATAAGCCAATATTATTTAATCCTGCATATTATTTATTATCTATATTGACTTTTTCCATTATTAATAGTATAAAATCAATATTAATAATATTTTTAAATGTCAAATATTAAATTTTTTTAATGAATAAAGGAGTAAATTACCCATCTTCTTTTTTTCTTATTCTTATTGAAATGTAATTAAATCTTGTATTTTATTTTAATTATTTTTTAATTAGACATTGAAATATTTATTATGACTAGCTTTAATTTCTATTTTTTCCATGTATGTGTAGTGTCTAGGGAAATAGATCCCACCTAAATAAAGTCCACGTGGAATCCAGAGACAAAGGACACAATTTGCCTTGATTTTATGTAATTTTTAAATATTTAGAAGCTTCATAAGGCTGGCAAAAGATGAGATTCCTTGTTGGTGTTTTTTTTCTTTGTTTCATGTTATAAGTCAACCAATGTAAAAATGAGGCAGAGAAAGAGACCAGTATAGGAAATCAGGCTGAGAGAGACTAGTATAAGAGTGAATGAGGCTCAGGGCCATCAAGTCTCAGAGACCATATGTAATTGTTTTCTTCTCATACAACAATTTGTGTGTTGTAAATATGTGGATGCATGTGTGTTTATTTCGAAAACCTGTGTTCATGTTTGTTTCGATCCACAAACCTTAGATGCGGGAGACAAGGGAACTTGATCTTTACCAATTATGGTGGTCGTATGAGAGGTGAGATGGAGCTGGAACCACAAATGAGAGAGGGAACCTTCTATTTTTATTTGGTGGTGAGGAGTTTGTGAGTTTTTTGCTGCAAACTAATGAAAGGGAGCGAGCTATAAAGGCCCATAACCAACAAGCATTTGTAATAAGATTATTTGGAGATTAAAATTTGATAAATATTAGGATCATTTTTCATCACATATATAAAAATTTGATAGTTAATATTGAAATAAATTAATTATCATTGATATTTGAATAGTCAAGTGATCAATAGAGCATGGACCCTCTCATTTGGTTTCCTTCTTTGGAACACTTGGAAAGAAAGAAATCGCGGAGTCTTCCAAGAAGTAGCACAACCAATGAATCATATTTGGCAGCGTTCCATAGATAATATTCGTGAAACTATCCTAGTCGAAAGCTGGTCAAATGAAGATTGGCAAACAGTGGGTATTGAATCTTAGATATTAGAGTATCTAAACCTTCAACCGCAGATGCTTTACAAAGGTTTATGGAAGTAAAGACCACCTAGTCAATCTATTGAGGAACACTGGCTACCTCCTCAACCAGGCTTTTTGAAAATTAATTATGATGGGGCCTCGAAAGGTAATCCGGGGCAAGCTAGTTCAGGAGGGATTTCCGCAACTCTCAGGCGGTAGTCTGTCGGTTTTATGCATTCGATTTGGGCCACGCCACAAATAATGAAGCAAAACTTATGGTGGTAAAACAAGGTATTCTCATAGCAATCAGAGAAAATTATCAGAGAATCATTGTTGAGGGAGATTCTGCAATGGTAACAGGGGTACTCCAAAAGCTGCAGCAAGGCACACCGTGGGAGAAAATATCTCAAAGCTGGCAAACCGCTGCACTTATCGAAGAAGTAAGCCAACTGCTGAAACAGATTCAGTATTTGATCCCAAGCCATATTAGACAAAAAGGTAATGCCGCGGCGGATTATTTGGCTAATTGGGGGTGCCAAAATGTAGAGCGCTCCATAAATGCTCGTCCCATTGACGCCATCTTGGATGTGGAGCTTCACTCTCTCTAGTTGATTGTGAGTAAGGACCTCCAACCCCCCGATCGGGGTGTACAAGTGTGAGGGAGGATATGAACCATTGCAACTTAGCGTCTGTTCGTCCTCCTGGTAATTAAGAACCATAATGAAGCACCGTAAGCCCAGCTCAATGAAGTGTGTGATCACTTGGATCTTCATGATTTTTTCTCAGTGCGGCCAGGCTGTTTTATCAGAGCGTTGAAGGAAGGTTTCCGTTAAGGTAAGTGGCTTTCATCCCTCCCTTCATTCGTTCATGCAATGATTTTTACATGCAAGCACTTGGAGGCAGCAGCGGAGGAAGCCGAGCGCAACTCAATCTGTCAACCTTTCAACTTTGTCGGGGTATGTATCTGTTTCCCAACTCGCATTCATGGTGCTACTTGCCATGGTACGGTTCGGGTTATTGAATATTATGGATGTCTCGGTCTTGTTAATGATTCCCTGTTCTGTTATTCCCATATTGAAACCAGTTCAACCCTGCTTCCGTGACCCCTGTGTCATGTTCGCCTGCCCTTCTCCTCTTGCTGTTATTCTGGGTAGCTTATGGCCCTATCTACTATTAGTTTTTCTAGGAAATCACCAGGATAATTTAAGAAGGTTTTGAATCTGTTCAATTATGGTTTTGCTCTGTTGCGCTGGAATTTGGGTTGGGTTTCATATTCTAAAGGCATTTCAAACCCCTTTTGTCTTTGGTCCTGTCTCTGAATGCTGGGTAATTCTCTTCTGCACGCGGTCATCCCTGTTCCCTACCTTCAGACCCAGTGGTTACCGGGATTATTTTTGGAATTGGGTTTTGGAGTTTGTGGTCCTTTGTATCTCTGGAAAACATGTTGCTTATCCTCGTAACTTCCCGAATTGGGCTTAAAGGCTTCAAAGGCGCCAAGCTATGTCTACCTTCTGTACTGTTCTCGCTTATCAAGTGTGTTTGGTCACCTTCTCCTGTATGTGGTCGACTCTGTTTCTTGTTATCCGACCCATTTTCTTCAGAGATTGTTTTTGGAATAGGGTTAAGGGGTTTAAGGTCCTCTATTTTCCCGGCAAATATTATGTCTCTCTGCATTGGTTACCGAATTGGGTTCTGTAGTTCTTTTTTCTTTGCTCTTCAGATAGCAACGTTACGTATGATCAAAAGGTATACATGGGAGGTTCAGATACTATTCTTCATTCCCTCACTATTCCATCCTGCCTGTTTGTGTTATTGCATAGGATTCTTCCAACCATGGGGAAGAGATGATCACGGTCTGAGTCTGCTAAGGGCAAACAGAAGGTCCAGTTTGAGCCTTTCCCTAAGAAACGTGGTCGTAAAACCAACCAGGAGCATCTGGAGACCCTTTCTGCTAATTATGTGATGGGTAATTCTTCAACTATTCGCCAAGAAATACGTGGCTGGGAAAGGGATATATAGACTGATCCTGAAGATAATGAAGCAGAAGCTGAGATCTTAGATTTCATTACGGACTCGGGCAATACCCGTGGTCGCCTTACTCTTTTCAATCAGACTATTCATACATACTGGATCGTCAAATGTCTTATAGCAAAAGCTATGCATAGTTTTCGCCTGTCCATGCTAAGGCAGACCTGCCAAAGATAGAACCTCGCCTTCAAGACCTACTTCGGGACATACAAAACCAATTGCAGCATATCAAGATCACTCAATATCAGGCAACAGATCGCATTAGCAGATTGGATGATTGGGTTGGCCGTATGGAGAAGATGCTCTAGCAGTTGCAGCAAATTGATATGCCTGGGTCTACTGTGAAGGACCCAGCTCCAGTTTCCTCATCAGATGGCTAGTTGCTTTCAGTATTTGGCTTTTTGATGCACTTTTTAAATGTATATGAACTCCCTTTATGTCATAAGTATGTAGATATTGCAGTAGTAGGACAGATAGCTCATGTGACTTATAGACGGATGAAACAATTTCAATTTTGGTATGTTTTTCATGCTTTCAAGTGGCCAACAGACCTGGTTTCCTACAGACAGGTTGAGGCCACAGCCTGAATTTTATATTTTGTAGCATGTCCTATAATTATAAATAGAAAATAGTGTGGTCCCACTAAATTTACAAAAAAAAAAAAAAAAGATATTCGAATAGTCTATTTAATTTATATATTAAGAATTTTTTGTTTTTAAAGATAAGAATTATATATCTTATTTTTATTTCTAATTACTTTATCTATTTTTAAAATTGATATAAAATTATATTGTCTTATATTGACATCAAAATATTTTATTTATGATTAAGTGTGACAAAAAAATGTTTTTACTACATTTTCTAGATATTGGATCATAACAGTAACCATGTATTAAATAAGCACACTGAAACTGAAATTAATATTTTATAATACTTTTAACTAACTAAATATGTATAATCATTTTTTTATTATTATAACTAAATTAATTTTTTTAAAGATATATATTAATTCGAGATTTAAAAAACAAAAAAATTACAGACCTCCCATACTAAACTACTGTAAAATACACCACACACACACACATATATATATATATATATATATATATATATATATATTATAGTTCATATTATTACTGTAATTAAGTTTCATTATATATTATTTAAGTTTCATTATATATTATATTATTATATAATATATAATGAAACTTAATTACAGTAATAATATGAACTGTAATATTTATGTACATACACGAAATATTTTAAAAAAATAACTATTTTAATTATAACGAAGCGTAATTATATTAATATTAATGACACATCATGTTAGCTGTGACTTTTCTTAATCTTAATGCCGTTGCACTAAAAGTGCCCCCAAAATTATGATAAGATCATAAATAGAACTATTAATAGAGAATCCTCCTTTGGATTTCCATGGTTTTTTACTGGAAAAACAAATTAATTAAAGTAATCGATTGTAAAATATTTATTTTATAGTCAAATAAATGAAATAAATAATAAATAAATAAATCCCAAACTAAGAAAATGGGTTCCCTGCAAAGAGAGCAAAGTCCTTTCCATGGTTTCTTACTGTAAAAACAAATTAATTAAATAAATAAATAATTACGCCGATTAAAGTAATCGATTGTGAAATATTTATTTTATAGTCAAATAAATGAAATAAATAATAAATAAATAAATCCCAAACTAAGAAAATGGGTTCCCTGCAAAGAGAGCAAAGTCCTAAGAAACTTCCAGAAATTTAAAGTGGATACAGATATTTTTGGATGCATTACTTGATTTGAGTAATATCGTGGTCCCATTGAATATAGACATGTCGTTTTGTTGTGGATGGGTTCATGTTAGTAGGTTGAAATTAAATTAGTCAGAATTTCTCAAGAGAAAGGAACATTAATACTGCAATTTTTAAAGTGACATGTTCGAAAAATTTAGAGCCGCATGGTACTTGATACTGTAAATGAATTTAAGAGCCATTTATATCCAGTGACAAGAGCCATTCAATGTTTAGTGTTCGAAAAATTTAGAGCCGCATGGTACTTGATACTGTAAATGAATTTAAGAGCCATTTATATCCAGTGACAAGAGCCATTCAATGTTTAGTGAGAAATAATATTATATTAGGGAACATATAATCTCCACCTACTCACTAACGTTACCGTGCATTCAGTGGGTGTTGCTTTGCTTACATTGAGGGATAGAGGTTTGAGAACTTTCCCCACTTTTGATATTTTTAGAACATTGAAGAAAACTGAGTAAAAGGTTGTAAAAGGTTGAGAGAAACCATTGAAGAGAGGTTTGAGAACTCTCCCCACTTTTGATATTTTTAGAAAATTGAAGAAAACTGAGTAAAAGGTTGAGAGAAACCACTGAAGAAAACGTTATTCAAATAAATGAATAAAATTAACGATAAATGATAAGATATCTTCTTTTGAGCCATGGTAAGGTAGAGAAATTTCGGATATGGTTCGGGCTACTCTTAATAAGAATTACTCGGTAAGTTTGAATTAAAAAGTGGATTCGATTATAGTTAAAAAGTGGATTCGATTGTAGTAGGTTGGAATAACAAAATAAAAATAAAAAACATTTTAAATTAAAAAGTGGTTTAGATTATAATAGGTTTCTATAAGAAAATAAAAATAAAAAACATTTTTAATATTTTTAATAAGAAAATAATAATTTAAAAAATATTTATAATATATATTTTTATTTATGAAAGTATATAATTTTTTAAGATTAGAGTTGAAGGTATTAGATGTAATAGTAGAAAGATATATAAAAATTTAGCCATTGAAAAAAAAAAAAAAAAAATCATTAATAATTACATTATCAATAATAAAAATGAGAGTGAAAAGAAAATGATATGTGAGATGAAAAAATCAAGTTATTTATAGTAAATACTTTCAGAAATGTTCTATTAAATCGAATTGACCACAATCAAGAAATGTTCTATTACTTTAATTTAATTGACCACAACCAACATATGGGGATGACTCTTCACCCAATCATAAGTTCAGTTGCACCATATATAATTTACTACCTTACTTTCTAGTAATTTTGCCCCACATATTTCTACTTCATCTTAACAACGGATAAGGGTCAATAAAGGTCAAGAGGTATCAAATATTCTCAAGTGAAAAGTTGTTTTAGAGAGTAAATTTGAAAAAAAGGCCTACACCTCAAGATATTCTATCCCACACACTTCATGTGTAATTTTTTATTATATAAACTATATTTTGGAATGTGTAAATGGAATAGAATTTTAAATTTAACTTTTTAGGTATATAAATGGATGCAATGCCTTGAAAATCTCCATTAGTACTTGGAGTTTTCAGAGTACCCCTTGAACTTTCACCAAATATTTGATAGGTTTTAGACAAAATAGACTATAAATATATCTTAAAATGGGCCAAAAGGTAAAATAATAAAACTACCTGAAATGTTTTAAACATAAGAATTTATTTTTTAATTGCTTTATATAATTTATAGATATATTTTTTTTTCCTTAACCATATATAATGTATACATAGTTGACCACATTATTCTATTAAAATATTTTTTTTTCATTAATATATTATGAAATATACATTAGCATTATTTAACTAAGTATATTAATATATTTTATTTATCACTCATTCTATTTTTTTATATTTAAAATTGAATAAATTATACATATCCTTTATATTAAACAGTAGTTAAATTCTTTTACTTTCAATTATTTCTTCTTTTTAGATATTAAAATATTTGATAATGAAAAACATTAAAATAATTTTTTACAGTGATTTTCCTATATTACATATATATGAAATTAGTTATTGATTAACTAGCCAGAATATTAAGATAGTGTATTTAACTTTTATAATGAATATTTTTAAAAAGTATATATAAAGTTTGATATTGAAATATATTAATTAATATTGATATTCAAATACTTTATTAAATTTATTGAAATATGTTTAATTATTTTATTTTCTTAAAAAATTAATATAAAATTATGTTTTTTAACATATATATCAAAATATTTAATATTTTATTTATGGCTACGTTAGAGTGAAATATTTTACCACATGTTCCTTGTATGAACAATAAATCAACCTAACATAGGAAGAGTGGAGATATTTCCATTTTAGAACTCTTTTAATTAAGACTAAGACTACTCATTTTTGTTTTTATTATGGAAGTGAGAGTAAAGATATAGATATTTTAGAATGCTTTTAATTAAGACTAAGACTACTCATTAAGATGTAGAATAGACTTCAGTGCAATAATTCTTTTTTCTAAACATAAAATAAAATTTCCATTCACATTAATTAAGACTAAGACTACTCAATAAGATGTAAAATGGACCTCAGTGCAATAATTATTTTGTTTAAACATAAAAATAAAATTTGCATTATACACATTATACACATATCCTATTACAATTTTTATCTTTATTTCATGTCTTTTATAATTTATCTTTATTAATTTATACACTTTTATTTTTTATTAATAAAATAGTTGTGTATTTGTTTGTTATGATCCTACACTCTATTTATTATTTAATTAATCAATAATATGAGGTCTTACAAATAAAAATGAATCATTTGTTATTGTCCAATGATAAAGTCGTGTTTTTAAAATTGAATATGCCTTTTTTTTCCTTGGTATGTTACTCTGTAGTGTGATAGCCAACTTTATACCTTGTGATACAGCGTGAATTTTGATTGCTGCTACTAATATAACTCCTATGTGTATCTCTCTACTCTCTAGGATTTCACCTAATCTTTCCAATCAGGAGAAATTGAATATGGGACTTTCATACTCACATAAATTTATATATCATGAGATTGAGAGGAAATAAAATTATTATATTGATGATGATGATAGTTAAAGTCCACTAAGACCAATATTTGGTCTATCAGACCTAAATAAAAGAGTTATTTACTTTGATTTAATAAAGTAATTCCACTCCATACCTTATTTCCAAGTAATTCCACTCCCCACGATCATGCCAATTGCCAATTACCAATATATTGGCCCGGATTATTGTCCTAAATGATATTACACTCACATCACTCTTATGATTAATTCTAGCTCTAATCTTAGCCTAGAAGTATACAATAATGATAATTATAAGTAGGCTTTCAGAAATTTTGGCCCAAACAACTAGGATTTGTATTTTAAATTCATCTTAAACTCCATCTATGTTGTAGTAATAGATTTAGCTATCAAAATGATTTAGATTATCCATCTTAGATCCATTCAATATACCAGTTAAGAGGTACTATTATATTTTAATGAAGGATTTTTCTTCATAAATCTTTATAAAAAATAACAATGAAATTATTAGGAAAACTTACACACTAAATAGAAATGCAATTGACATTGAACAGAAATTAAATTTGATGTGTACTGAAATTAATATTTACATATACTCTAAAATCAACAACAATTAATAAATTTGATGTGTTTAATATTTACATATACACTAAAATCAACAATTATGCATACATATACTTAATAAAAATATAAATTGGCATATATATTAAAATAAATTTAAATGGAAATAAAAATTAACATATATAGTAAAATAGATGCAATATACATTAAAATCAAAGCATTGAAAATTGAAGTATATATTGAAATCAACAATAATGTATAAGTACATATAAATAAAAATAGAATATCTATAGTGAAATCAATACATTAAAAATTGAAAAGAATTGAAATAGAAATAGGAATTAATATTTATATTTAAACCAAAGAATTAAAAATTGACATATATATTTACGGAAAATTTTCCAATTGATTTGATTTGTCTAGCCTTTGATGAATCCAAGACTAACATGGATTCTATAAAGTACTAGCACAGATCCATCAAATCTCTTGTGAATGTATGTGTTTGTGTTCTTATATAAGAATAGAAAAAGCGTGGATTGTTTAAACCTAGAGTCCAAAAACCCGTAACTATATTTTTATATAATTTCACGGAGTCAAAATGTATAGTTAACTTAACATAACTTTATAATATTTCTTTCATACTAAATTGGAGAACACTTCTTAACACAATCAAATTGATTATTTTATACTTAATTTTATAATACTAAATAAAATAAAATTAAATTAAACAATATAGTATAAAGATTTAATAAATTTAAACATTAAATAAAAAAATAAATATTTTTATAAGATTTTATACATTTAAAAAAAGAAAAACTTTAATTTAAATAAATATATTTTTGAAATATTTCTACATTATAACTATTTTTAAAAAATAATATTTTTTAAATCTCTTTTTATTGCTGATGTTGTGATTACACGACAAAATATCAAACACATAATTGAGTGAGAAAATAATGAGAATCTACATAGACTTTTATTATGGTAAACGGTTAGGTATTGATCTGCGGCCGGTACATGCTTTCGGCGAGTACACCTTAGATTTCCAAAATCTAAAGCGAATTGGTTTATAACGAAAAACATATAAAGGTAAAATAATTATTTTGTTGATGGAATATATGTATCAAGTTAGGTATTTGCTTATAAAGTTTTCTCTTGCTTTATTCAATCCCGATTTGAAATCACCTGCCTCTGTACGTTTGGGTCGGCAGTCATCAAAATATGTGTATGTTAGGTCCGGAATTCAGGTAGTCAAATAGTTTACACAGTCCTGTTGCGCTGACATTGAGTGTGAGCAAGTGAAGCGGGGACTCATTTGATTTATGACCCACAACCTCCAATGATTCCATGAACCTTCAACAACTGAATGCGTGTGGTTCTCTTTCGTCCGAAGTAGACTGGACACTATTGTTGTGTTGACATCGGAAAAAGGCCTGGGGAGAAAGTACAAATTTGGCAGGGTATGATTTAACAATTGCAACTGAACATTAATGAACTTTGTACGCTCCATATCTGATGTAGAAATAAATAATATCATGCGTTCGAAGTTAAATGGAGTAAAATCACGGGTCCAACATATTTTCTATCATCAAATATGGAAAAGGCAGAACGATCATGTGTAATCAAATCAAAAGGTTGGTCGGTTGTTCACGTCCACGTGCCCTGGACGAATGAAAGAGGAAGAATGCTGGGGTCCATGACCTAATCTTTATTTTTTGGCTTTAAAATCTGTGACGAGCCGACTTCAATGCCCAGCTGAACACTTGGCATCCTGGGTGCATTGGTTGGAAAGTGCATCACCAAAGTTACAAACTCGCAGAAAAGTGCAGTTGGCAGGCGTTGCGAAAAAAAAAATGGGTTGCGCAGAGGGACAGGGACGGGGACATGGACAAGGTGCCACCCTCTCCTCCAGGCCAAAGATGAAGAAAAGACTCTGGTCTCCTGAGGAAGATGCGAAACTGATCAATTATATGATGAAGAATGATCTCGGCAGCTCTTGGAGCTGTGTCGCTAAGCAAGTTGGTGAGTGACCCACTCCTGCTTTAATTTCAGTTTTACTCTTCAATTCAACCCAAGGTAACAATGCTCCAATTTAGGGTTATTTGCAGATTTCTGAAATATTATGGAATTTGGTGGTCAAGAGAGAGGTTAATTGTTTGAACCTTTCCCTGACTCTCCAAATATTTCCAGAATCTGGAATCTATATAAGAATGCCAATTTATTTAAATAGTTTTATTTTTATATAAAGACCAATACTTAAGCATCTTAATCAATCAAAGGAGAAGTTAATTTGATTATAGATTTTCAGAAATATTAGAAAATCTAACATACAAGAAGGTCGCTTGCATCACCTTGCTCTTATTTCACCAATTACAAAATATTTTGGCCACAATCCGTTATTTATTAGTTGAACTTCATTTAATTAAATATTTTTAAATCTAATAAATGAAAAAGAAGTTAGTTATTTGACTGTATCCTTATCATGTAAATTCCAAAATATTCCCAAAGTCAGCTATCAAGACATAAAAATGTGTAGCTCCATCTAATCATGTTAATGAATGCAATGCAATGATACTCGAATAGGCTAGATCCATGAGTGGCATGAAAATTGATAGAGTTGAACCTACAATCTAAGATTTGTATTTGGTATTTGTATTTAATGAATGATGCAATATTTTAAGATGGAATTTTTAAAGAAAGAAAACGAAAGAAAGTATTTTTAAAATTCACGAGGTTAAAAATAGTTTATGGGACAAATTGCTTCTTCATTTGGTTCTTGTATTTGGCTCTTTTCTTGGACATAGACCCTCCCAATTTCTCGACAAACTCTAGGCTGAATAGATTATCCCAAGAGTTACCTAATAACTGCATAATTTTCCATGTTGTCTTTGAAGCCCTTATTGTAAAATGAAATGTTTTTCTGTTTCCACTTTTCAGGAAGAGCAAAAAATACATATTCTTTCCTCCCATATTTCTTTTGGCATGATGATAATTAGTCCTTAATTGAGCAATAATAATTTGAGATCTCTAAGAAATATTGACCCATGTGTACTATTTTTGATGATTATGAGTAGGGTTAAACTCTTCAATGTAGTACTTCTTCTTTCTCCCAAGTTTGTGGAACTTATCCATAACAAATTTTTTTATCTCTTTATTGTTTGTAAGACACATGGTCAAGTAAATATCCCATTTACTAAACCATTTGCTATTTTTCCACATCCAAGTCTTCTTTCTTTTGCACAATCTGTCATTACGCACAACCTTAGGCCATCTCCCCTCTTCCATTTGTTCAATTTTTTTCAAATACCTTATGACTCACACCATAGCAATTCCTTCAATAGGAGGAGCCTCTGTTTCACATAACAAGATAGGGAAATGCACTTTTAATTTTGATTTCTCAATTTGTTTCCACTTCATCTTCGTTGTGTTGCAGGCCTACAGTTCACAACTATAGAGAATCACTAGAATCACTAGAAGCCGAAAAAGAGTGAGAGTGATTTTCAAGTCCCATAGCTCTCCCTCTCTGCACCTTTTTTGAAGAGCATTAAATGCTTTCCAACCCCTCACCATCCAAACTTAAATTTCTATTGAAGTCAATTTTGAGTTATTTGCAGTAACTTTTTCCATAATGTTTCCTCCAAAGTATAACTTATGCTCGTTATGGTTTCTTTTGTTAGAGAAAACCACTACTTTCATTTTGCTAATATTGACTTGCATCCCCACCCTTCTAGACAAATTCTCAACTGAATGTAAGTGTTTTTGCAAACCAAGAGCCAATTTAGCAATTAGTATAAGGTCATCTGTGTACAAAAGAAGCGTTATAACTAACTTGCCCAAATGGATATCATCACCCCCTTGGAAATTTAGCTACTCTTAAAGCTTGTCAATATATAAACAAAAAAGGGTAGGAGGCAATGGGAAACCTTGCTTGACCCCGATATCCCTTCTAAAAATTTTAGAAATACTTGCTGAAGTTATAATTTTGACTTTCACCTCTTCATATAGCCTATGCAAAACTTCTCTCAAATGCCTGGGAACCTTGAGTTCCTCCATTCTGCGCCAAAGCTTATCCCTAGGAACAGTGTCAAAGGCTTTTCTAAAATCAACAAAGCAACAAACAACTTCTTCCTTTTTTTCCCAAACTTCTTTAACAATGTGCCTTAAAGTTATACAATGACCAACTGTGGAATGTTTAGGTCTAAAACTTGCTTGCCCTTTAGCAATTTTATTGTTGATTCTCTTTTCTAACATGCTTCCAAATAACTTTGAAAACAAGGGGTTTATCATTATAGTTCTATAATTGGACAGATTATTGATGTCACCACTCTTGAAAAGAGGTATTGCCATACTAGTTGTCAATCAAAATTTTTGTAATGTGAGGTGAAAGAAATTTTAAGCCCCACTTTAGATACTTTTCTTTGACTTTAGCTAATTATTTTTCTTTTCTAGCACCCAACTTCTTGATACTCATCTCTACCTCTTGAACCATGAAAAAATTTGTGTCTCTATTGACCAATCTCTACCTCTTGAACCATGAAGAATTTTTTGCCTCTATTGACCAAAGGAGGAGGGTCAACCTTGAGATCAAAGTTGTCTTGCATAGTAGAACCATTTAGAAGCTCCAATGTTGTTTTCAGTTTACACTTTTATCAGTTGGAGCTCTTTGCAGAATAATTTGAGGTTATTTTCCAAAAAAAAAAATAGTTTTTTGTTCTCAAAACCATGAAATCAAAATGATAAAAAAACCATTAGAAAAATCAACCTTAAATACTACTTGTAATTGGTTTTTTAATAAACAAAATTCCAAAAATGTTTGAGATAATGCCTCATTTATGATGCATACTTAAGATTAGGGATTGGTTTGGTTTGTTGGAGGATGTTGAGAGATTCTCTCAACTTCTCCCTCCAAGAGTGGAATTAGTTGGATCTTAGCAGCACTATAAATATTGTGATATATTCGTTTGATTATGATATATAATAATAAATATATTTTGTTTTGTGTGTTATTCTTGTGCATTCTTGCTCTCTTCCAATTTGTAATATGGTATCAGAGCCAAGTTGGGCTTAATCCCTCACGGGAGTGCCCAGAAAGATGAAATAGTTTGGGAGAGGTTCTTTGTACATAAGTAGATTAGGAGTGTTGAATTCTTGGTGTATAATATTTATCGCGTGGTTGCAATTTTTTATTCCCTTAGAATTTAAAAAATGGAATTTAGATCTGAAAAGGGTCGTGAGCTGAGTTTGAAGAACTGTAAATTACTAGCGCAATGGCTTCATCCAAGTTTAGAAATGGCTGACAGAGTCCTCGAATGTCATATGCTCTCGATCTCTCACAGATGAAGACTGATATGCCTATTAACGATTGGCAGAGCCCTAGAATTTCATTTTCTCTCAATCTCTCGCAGAGTGACAGGATTTCTCCCGAGGATCTTAATTACAACGCAAACTTTGAGTTTTCCATTTTGAATAATAACAATGATCGGTTGCTTAGTAAGATGTTGTGGGCTTCGTGTTCGACTGGACTAGCCAGTACAAGATCATCAAGGGGCTCTCCGCGGCGCTGCTATACTTGCACGAGGAATGGGAGTAGACCATTGTTGACAAGGGCATCACAACGAGCAACGCGTTCTTGGAGGCCAACGCTTTTCAGCTTCGGGGTCCTAAAATACCTCGCAAGCCAAAAATTTCATTATTCTCTCCCGTATAGCCTGCGGCTCGAACATAGAAGGTTTAAATTTCTTTGAATATTTTTTTTTCATAGGAGGATTTTTATAGGGTTTCAAAACGCATACATCTGGCAGCGTGAATAGATCGTTGGAGAAGTGCTAATCAGAAAGTATTACAAGAGAAAAATAAAAAGTTATGCGGGAATTGTATGAGGAGAATAAACAGAAAGTAATGGCGGTGGGTTGAAATAAAGAAGACCAGATCGTGGAAATCTTCGATTTCTTGGAAAATTCGTGGAGGATTGTGGGGCATCTACCCTGAAATTTTCAGCAAAACTACCAATAGAATATCGTTTTCGACGAGGGGACGAGTGCAAAAGTCATGTCATATCCTTTCTTGTTTATAACATGCAACCATGACCTGTAATTACTTTCCACCGGGATACTTCGTCGGAGAGAAACCTTATTAGACTGGCCTCTCCGTTGTACTACACCAGAGAGTGCTTATGTTAAGTAATTAAAGTAGCTACAAATTCATTTGGAGAAGACGGAGGTTGTGATCGCTGGAGAATCAAATTGTCGGGAGGAAGGAGCTATACTCACGGAGAAATTGAAGCTGTTTGTGCATTTGTCAGATATATATTATGTGACATTTGTGTAGTGCAAAACCAATTATTGAACAATTTAGCATTATTTAAATTAATCGTTATCGACGTTCTTCGGTGCCGAGAGAACAATTGGCTAATTTGATTGTGTTAATTTGTTATATGCTGATGGATCTTGTTGTTCCTCGGGGCTTCAAGAGCATCGATTATAGGTTATACAATGAGATCCTTGTGTGTAAAGGTCACTTTGTAGGATTGATCGTTGATCATATTCTGTGCCTAGAATATTTTCCTATACAACTGTTGAAATTTATTCTTCGGGGTTATTTCACAAATTGAAATATTTCAACAGGATAGTTCAGTGTCGAGACTCTTCTTCGGGTGTCAAGAATATTTAATCTTACAAATTTAGCATTGATGGTCAGAAGCAGGTGTACTTTAAATGGGTTGAAAGGTAAGCTCGAAGATGTGAAGAAAGAAAGAGTGGAATCCAGAAGACTGCAGAGTGGGTAGAGTTGCTGATGAAGACTAGCCAGACAAAGACAAATACAAATATTGTAATTTTGATTTCAGTATTGTAAGTTTTCTGTAATGTAGGCATTAAAGGGGGGTGTTTGAGATAATGCCTCATTTATGATGCATACTAAAGATTAGGGATTGGTTTGGTTTGTTGGAGGATGTTGAGAGATTCTCTCAACTTCTCCCTCCAATAGTGGAATTAGTTGGATCTCAACAGCACTATAAATATTGTGATATATTCGTTTGATTATAATATAAAATAATAAATATATTTTGTTCTGTGTGTTATTTTTATGCATCCCTGCTCTCTTCCAATTTGTAATAAATAATGCATAATATAAGGATGGAATAGAGTTATTTATTTTTGAAACAGAATTGTGAAAGGATTTGAATTTAAAATTTAATGTAAATAAGATAAAATAATGCTTCAAATTGAAATGCCACAGCAACTATAATAAAACGCTGCGATATTGAGATGCTCGCATTAGTGACTCGCTGGATTCTATATAAATAAATATCCAATGTCGAAATTATGTAGATTGTAAATTTCAAAAATATTTTGGAATGTGAAGATTGGAAGAAAGATTAAATAATTTGAAGAAAGATTAAGCAATTTTTTTTCTATCAAAACCAGATATATTCCCTAAATTTAGAATCCAAATAAAAATTCCTTAGTATTTTACCATTTATACTCCAGGATAAATTTTATAACACATTTAACATTATAATAAAAAGATTGAAAAATCGTTTTTTCTCTGTTTGAGTCATTTTAATAAATTATTTTGATTTATTTTAATAATACTTACACGAAAGACCCTGAATGATGCTGTGAGATTCTGCCCATTATTAATTTGGCCAATCCAATTCATTAAAAAATAATAATAAATTAAAAAACAAAAGATGTAAAATTGTCATTTTTATGGTATATCCATCTTGGCAAATTTAAAATTCTATAACAAATCGAGAAATGAGTAGACCTATCCTAGTTTGTCCTAATTGAAAGGTCTAAAACTGGTTATTTTCCATCTACATTCATCAAAATGGTAAGATTGTAATAAATTTATGTTATTTATCTGGTTAAATGATAAAAGGACTATTGAAACTCATTAAAAAACATCTCCACCTTGGCAGTGTTTCTTTCTGAGGAGTGGCAGGATTCACTTTTCTTGGTCAGTGACCTTTCTGTTCGTCTAAATATGGTAAGGTAGGAGAAAAAATAAAAATAGATGGTGGTAGAAAACCTAATAATGTGACCATGAATGTAAATACAGGTCTGCAAAGATGTGGAAAAAGCTGCAGACTGAGATGGATCAACTACTTACGGCCAGGCCTTAAACACGGTGCAATTTCAGACCAAGAAGAGCAACTAATCATAGAGTTGCACTCCATTCTTGGCAACAGGTTTCTGCTTTTTTTCCATCCCTACACCTCTTTCCTCCATTCTGATTCTCTCCATTATTTTTTGTCTGTGTTGGTTCCTGCTTATCCATCCATTAACTTGAGGAATGAATGACATTGACGAGACAGGTGGTCTCAAATTGCTGCCCATATGCCTGGGCGTACGGACAATGAGATCAAGAATTATTGGCATTCTTGCATCAAGAAGAAGATCAACAGGCTCCCCTGCTCTTCCTCCTCCACCCAAGTCAACTACAACATCAACACAAAACCTAAAAGCCACATATGCAATACCAACTCAGAGTCCTCCCATGCTTATAAGTCATTTGACCCTGCCAAGCCTGAAGGGTATCTGCAGTCATTTGACAACACCTTTAATGTATCAACCAGTGCAGAAAATCACAACTACTGTGTTCAGGGTGTATTGGATTTAAACCATGAACAAGTACAGGAGCAGAATTTTGTGTTTGATCCAGATTCCACCAACAAGCAACTAATTTCTTATTCTCAGCTGAGGATTGATACTATTTCTGACACCAATGAGAGCTTCTCTCAGTCTTTTGCAACTTCGAATCAGCAAATGCAAGGGCATACTTATAAGATTCCAGAACCATCTAGAAACCAACAATTAAAAGACTCATCGACTCCATTGCCACCTCCTGAAACCCCTGGTTTTGCCAATAACGCTCTTGACTGTATCATCACTATCCCTGCTCTCTTTGACATCAGCGACTCATTGACAGAAAATATTGAAAATGATGGACAGATGATTAATGAAATTGAGAATGAGATAATGATGGACTATTCGTTGTGCACAGCATCTTCTGGAATAACTTCATGGAGCTCTAATAATTTCTATTCAAATGCAGCTGATTTTACTGATGTTTACCCAAGAACTTATACCACTAATAACATGGAAGATTCCATGAACCTGAAGCAGAAGACTACCCATCAGCCATGCCAGCCACATAGTTCCCGCTCCCAATTTCGTGCACCAGCAATTATATGGGCCGACATTGATCAATACTTGAATACCCAGGCTCAGGGTCAAGATGATTGCAAGGATAATGTAAATCTAAGATATGATAAACTAAATTTGAACGTACCAACGTATATTAATATTCATAGGCAGAAGAACTACCAGTTGACTAATATCGGGAGAGTGAAGGATGATGATCAGCTGGACTGCTTAACAATTCCCAATGATGAAGGCAAGGCAACACCAACTCCTACAATATTAGGAAAAGGAAGTGAAAGCAAAACGATCGATTTTCAATGTGAAAGTGAATCAGGCCAAGTTAGCGTTTGGGCAGCACAGGACAACCATATCTGCAGTATCCATACTGATACAGCAGCTGTTTCCGATCTCCATCAAATCTGTTTCAAATGACTAATCAAGAAATGCAATGCTTTATCCACACTATTCCAGAAATCTGCAATATTCCAAAAATCTACAGTCAACATAAGAATGTGCAAGGTACTTACTTATCTTACCTATCAACCTTCCAGCAGAATTTCAGAAGGGTGGATCATGAACGCTTGTGGACTACTCAGGTTCCTAACGCTTACCTAAATTTGTGTCTTTGTTTGCTTTCATATCAGTTATAACGGTGGTTTGACAAGATTTTGATTTTACATGTAAATACATCTTGACTGGTCAGGTTCTTAACCCATACATAAATTTGTGTCATCTGTTGGTTTTCATATGAATTGTAACGTTAGCTTTCATAAGACTTCTTGTTTACATGTAAATAGTATTGCATTGAAGAAAGAATTGAAGAAAAGCTCATGTATCTACTGCCATTTTATTTATTTTGTTTTGAATTCTCGAAATCACTGTATCTATTCGGAATATATCGACACTCCCAACCATGATACTACAAGCGAGATGGGTACTGAAATTTGAATTCGCATAATCCATAATGTTGCAGGCCTTCTGAAAGAAAATGGAGGTTATAAACGGGTTACAATTGCCTTGAACGAAAACCTGTGGAGCTAATCCTTTTAACAATTTTGTCTTTATCTATCCTGACAGAAAAGCTTTTGTTGAAATTGTGATCTTTATAATTTATCTTAACCTCAAAATCGTAATCATCTGCAAAATACTATGCAAATCTTTGTGATCTTTTGTTGAAAAATGTGATCTTTATCAATTATCTTAACCTCAAAATCGTAATCAGCTGCAAAATACTATGCAAATTTCTGTGTTTATTATTGATATCATGTCCAGCTCACCCTTGATTAGTCTCATCATAACGATGTGATGAATGAAATAGCTTGAAAAACATAACCGCCAGTGTTGATTGCATTGAGTTCCAATTGAAAGTTAACTAGTGTAATGCATCCTTTCATTCCCTGGGATTAATCAAGGCTGAATAGGAGGTATGGAGTTACAAAGTTCATCTTTTCCAAAATTAGAGAAATTAACTTTAGATAACCAGCCGTTGAATTAATGCAAAGGATGAAAGGGAGCGTTACGAAGAGTGACAGCATTAAGAAAATAATTGTACTCACATGCAAAACGCTAGCAAATCTCTGTGTTTTTATCGTGTCCAATTAACCCTCGTACGTTATCATCACAACCATGTGATGAATGAAATTGATTGGGAAACATAACGACCAATGCTGATTGCATTAATTCCTATTAATTACAAGTTAACGAGTAACGGCACTAATAAAATGTGATGTACGCTTCGAGCTAAATTTGGAAAAACTTAAAATTTCTTAAATTTGAAAAAGTTGGATAGCAACATGAAACAAATTATGACAAAGTTTATAAAAATCAGAGATGTAAAGATGGAAAAATCTAATGTGGTCCCAGTGCACCTACCAAAGGGTGAAATACTGTTGACTTTAATTGCGTGAAAATAAACGGTTTGTAACAATAGGAATCACTGCAAATTGCATGCAATATTAGTTAAATTTAATAATATGAAATTCGTTAAACATCCTTTGCATTTATTAAAAACATAGTGCGAGTAGGCTCGAAAGGATTGTGACTATTTTTTAAATAGAATATTAGGTTAAATCTCTCACAAATAATCCTCAGTCACAAGAAATTTGAAAAAAAATTATGGGAGAGGAATCTGAATTGTGATAGCTATAACTTTTAAAATATTTTGAAAAATAAATAATTTAACTTTTTTATTCCATGTACATAAACTTTTCAAACTATTCCAAAATATCAATTACTCTCATGTCCATAGGTATCATGCATGTAACTGTACTTTTATGCATGCACCTCGCCTTTATGACTTTCTCACGACCAATGGTCGTTATTGCATCTTTCAGATACTGCAATATCGCAGTTACAGTATAACACTATTTATATATACCAATGTTTGCACCTGGCCTTTATGACCAATGGTCGTAATGTGCATATTTCAGATACTGATTATTCGAATGTATTGTTATGTATTCACTGTCCCAAAATAAGGTTGCAATATTCTTAATTTAGGTCGTTATAATTCAGTTATAATTTAGTTATAATTCAGTGACAAGAATTGAAAATCGAAAAGGAGTGGAACATAGGATTTTTCTTATGAATATTAAGAATTAGATAAATAAGATTACATTAGCGACATCAACAAGACTGTAGTGAGACTGAACTAAATTGGAGTGACTGAAACTTAACTAGGACACTTGGATGGACACCTTTGACACTTGGGATATGGTTGGAATTTGATTCTCCAACACTACCCTTAATTACATCCACATAAAAATTAGCTAGGCTTAGAATTTAAGTAAATGATTTCAACTACATTTACTTTTCTTCTTCTATTCTTCCAGATCTTGTATCCTCTAAATTGTTTTAGCATTTTATCTATCCTTCAAACCTTAATTTCTTTATTTGTTGGTGAAGGTCTTCTAAGTTGTCTAAGCATGTCGTGGACTTCTTAAGAAACGGCTTGTGTGTGGGTCGCTGCCACATATTGTCTTGTGTAGTACGTTTTTCATCTTCAATTTGCTAAGAATAAAATTTTATCTCTTCAAAACTCCAATATGTGAAAATTTCATTAATATGTTCATCATGCATGTTGTCTTCAACATTTGTATCTACATATTATGTGTAGACCTCATCTAGACATGGTGTTGCAAGCCATTATTTAAGAAGATTTAGCTATTAAAAATATTTGTGGAACCACATTGGTTCTGGTCCTTCTGCTCTAAAATGAGACCTTTCTTCTGTTGTGCCTCCTTCTCTACCTTTGCTTCCGTCTCTTTTTTCTATTTGTGGGCTTCCTTCTTTGCCTCTACCTCTATCTCTGCCTTTGTTTATGTATCTTTCTATGTTTCTTCCTCTTCCATTTTTTTACTAACATGTGATGCTGCAAACAAGTTGTCTTCCACTGACTCAAGTGGGATATTATCAGTGAATAGCATCATGTCTATATGATGTGTTTTTTCCATTATCTACAACTAGTCATCATTAGACAAAAAATATTTATCAAAGTTTACATCAGCAATATTAATCACTCGATTTACCATAATATTTTTACTCTCATCGGCAAGCTCTGTTGTTAGATTCGCCAAATCAACATCAACAAGCTCTATCGTTGGAATCACCAAATCATCATTAGCAATCTTTGTCGTTGCAATCATAAAATTTTCATCCACTTGTGGTTGTGCAAAGTGGGGTTCAAGAGAATCTATTTGAGTCGGAGGAGTTATGGGATGGGTGACCTCCCGGGAAGTCCTGGTTACTGGGTGCAAGCCCTGGAAGTGATGATTGACGCTATGTGATTCATTTCACGAGTTTCAATCCCACTCCTTCACCCGTGTGAGCATCATACGATGTAATGGACGCTAAGTGGACTATTCAAAAAATCATGAGAAATTAGTCAGTTACAACTACCTCTCATGGAAATGGTCATAGCTAAATGACTTACTTAACGCAGTTGAATCTCAAAAATGATATATAATAGCATCTATTTGATCCTTCTCTTTTTCTTCTGCAAATTCTTCATAGACATCATCCACTTGTGGCTGAACATATTGGGATTCAACAAAATTTTCATCTCATTGTACATGTGTTGCTATAGTTCGACCTTCATATTTAATTCCAATGCTCCCCTTTACACCAAAAATCCTCTCAAGGGTATCCAAAGTCTCCTTAGTTATCTTAGCATCTGAACTCATGGGAAGAATGATGTCATCCAAAGATTCCTTTATCCATTTTAATGTGAAGGAATCATTTTTTCTCTTCACTTCCAAATCTAAAAATATTTCAAAATTTTCATGTTGTCTCCTTGCTTTTCCCATTTTTGAGCTCTCGCTCACTACGGATCAAAAATAAAATTGATTTGCAAACATCTTTTGTGGTGTATTCTTCGTTGCTCTTCCATAAACAAATGAGTTTACAATCTCTACAACTAAAATGATTTTGCAAAATCTTTTATAAACCCTTCTTCAAAAAATATTGAAACGCCTTTTAAAGAAAAAAACATTGTCTTTCTTGCTATAAAGACTGCCCTTTTTGTTAAATAAGCCCATTTGAAAAAAATCACATAACATCCTTGAAAATCCCTTATAAAAACCAATCAACGAAGCTCAAAAAATCATGAAACTTTCAATTTCACTTCTCTTTCAAAAAATACTAGAGCATTTTTAACACATGTATATGTTAAAAATTGAACTTTATATAAGACAAAAGAAAACAACTTTAAACATTTCACGTTGGAATTTCAAACCAATATTTCATTGAATCCCTCTTTTGATTTTTATCATTGACCTTTTCATACTTCCAAACCTTTTTATTCGTGCTTTCCATCACAGTGTTGCAAGGGAATTGATTAACGCTCTTCTTGAGGCTTTGTGTCTGCATGCGACAGAAACAAGTGTTTGAAACTAAAGTGGTTTTTAAACCTTTTCATCTGCATTAGTAATGCGTAACAATTCTTATGAACTTCTAGGTTGTGTAAATAACACAACTTCTGAAATACTTGGGTGCATTACCTTGGATGCACTTCAAATTTTTTTTTTTTAAATCTTGGACTTCTTCTCAAGAACTGGCTCTCTCTCTTCTTCTTCTTTGTATGAATCTTCTTAAAACTTCTTAAAACTTCTTCTTCTCTCTCAAAGAGTCTTGTATAGGCTCATCTCTTCTCTCTACTCCTCCAACTTCGCTCAAATTTTTGCTCTGTGAGGGAGGCTTATGCACACTAGCTCTGATACCATGAAAATAATTAAAAACTAAAAATAAGTGGAGAAGATGATTGATATTCTCAATATTATGAATTAGTTAAATAATATTACATAGGGGACATCAACAATAAATGAGTGTAATGAAACTGAATTAAACTAGACTGACTCAAACTTAACTAGGACACTTGGTTGGATGATTTTGAAACCTACGAGGTAGTTGGAATTAGATTTTCCACTTATTTTCGGTTCTCAATTCTTGTCAACTCGTGATTTTCTAATCAGGTTTTTTCATTGCTAATCAAATTTTTCGGTTAGGACATATCAATTTTTTGTGTAAGTATTATTTACCATTATGTTGGTGTGATATATATATCGATAATTTATGTTATAAGATTTTTTTTATTTTCTGTTGTTTTATATAATATATAGATAATTGACATTAAATATATACTAGCTTAAATCCATATTAACCTTGGATTATCAAGCACAAGAGATATCAAATTTTTTGGAGGTGAAAATATTTCCTCAAGTTTTAGAGTAAAAAAAGAGGTGTTCACCTTCACATGTTTGGTGCTTGAAAGATCTAGGGTTAAGATGGATCTAGGCTAATATATTAAATTAAAAATATACATAGAGAGAATAAAGTATACAGACTTATTATGGACTATGAAATTCCTTTTATAATTCCTACACAAAGTGAGGATTTCCAATATAGCTGAGAAACAGTAGCTTGGGGTACTTGATATTCTACTAGAGAATTTTATTACTAACTAGTAGAAAAGAAAGATCCCTATCAAAACTAAAAACCTTGTTTGAATTCTTTAATTACTTCATTGACACATTATTTGTGAGGAAAATTTTCATCCAGGTCTTGCCAACATCCTTACATAAAGTTGAGAGAGTTGCAAGCATCATATTTGAATCCTTCGATGGACTTATAGTTGTCTTTTTTCTCAAATCGACTCTGAAATATCTGAGTTTCAAGAACAAACAACTCCATTTAATTTTCCCATGAAAATGTATTCATTTCTAATAGAAATGGTGTACCTGCACAAGCAATACTTCATGTTGATGACCTAGCACTACCACCACTACCAAAAATTATTGTTAGGGTTATCCAAAGATGTATCTGAGTCCATTCACTCTGACAGAAAGGAGAATAATTGTTTAGAGCAATAATCTCTTTGTCTCATATTTCTCTGCTAGGTGTCATAATTACTTTTAATATAGTTCTGTTGGTTTAGTTCTATTTCAGTTAAGTTCAGTTATTTATTGTTGCATGATCCTTTGTCTCCTATGTAATCTATTTATATGTTATTAGATATTTTGAAGACCTATTTCGCTGCACTTCTATTTTTAGTTTATTCTTGTCTTTGTTTTCTCTTCTCAATTCTTATCATGGTATTAGAGAGCCAGGTTGCATAAGACTCCTTGAGAGGAAAATTTGAAATTCATGTGTTTATAGAGAGCTTAGAGAATGAAAACTCAATGAGGAGAGAGAAGTGGCATCTCGAGATAAGGGGAATTCATGCTCCAAGAAAGTACTCCAAGAAGAAGCTAGTTGTGGATTTTTTTTTTTAAATCGTGAGGGGAGAACGATGCAGCCCAGAAGCACAACACATTATGACCATCGCACCATGGGAACTACAGATAGTGTGACCATTTCTCTAATCATCACACCCTATAACTTAGTTATAGTGAAACTATATCATGAATCATCGCACCAACGCAGTCAAATAAGGTGCAACTATTCTACTTAAAACTTGTTGCACATAATTTTTTTTAAATTTGACACAGGTTTCTTTAGTGACAAGTGTGTAAGGCCTCCAATTAAAAAAGAGGCATGATATCCTCACTCACGATATAAAATAAAAGTGGCATGACAAGGAAAACCATAAGGTGAGTCCATTTCAGGATTCCTCTAGTGATTTTCCACAAACACCAATTATACCTAGAAAAAATTATGAAATTTGGTCTTTTTGGATGAAGAATTACTAAGATTGTTGGAATACAGTGTAAAACGTCTATGTAGAGTTGACCCAATAAGCATTAGAAGCCATGAATAATAATTATAGAAACCTATGTCCCGAAATAAAGAAATAAAGAGAACCAAGTTAAGTGTTGGATGCATAATCTGGTCGATGACTTTATATTCAACAAAACAACAGGTGCAACAACAGCAAAAGCAGCTTGAGATATTTTCAATGTTGTATATCTCGGTAATGAAATTAAGAACGTTAAATTCTAGACTTTGAGGACTCAGTTTGTAGAAATTATATAGAAATTCTATACCAATGGATTCAATTTGATATTGTGATGCACTAAAACAACATACTGAATCCTTCTACAATATTTTCAGAATACAAAACATGATCGCTCACTCACATGAATGTAAGAAAAATAAATAAATCAATCGCACAACACAAGATATTCTTAAGGAAGGAAACTTATAAAAACCTTGCTATCATATATTGTATAAAGTCAGGAAATAATAAAACAATACAATGCTTTCTCACACCAAGAAAATCTTGCACTCTCCTCACTTTCTCACTCTGATCTTACTCAAAACTGGCTTGCAATGCTCAAGAAAAATTGGCAAACACTTAGCCAATTCTCAGCCTCTGCTAAGTCCAGCTTTTCTCATGCAATCCCTAGGGAAATAGGCCCATATTGAGTAGGAAACTTAGCCTCTCTCGATTGTGGCCAGCATATCACCCTCCAGACCAAAATTTTGGCTAAAAGTCCCATTCCGAATCCGTTTAAAATCCCTATAGTGGCCCAAAACCCCTCACATTTCATCTTCATCGTTGCCCTTTTTGCCCAAAAAATGCATTTTACAAAGGTTAAAAGCCGAAATTAAAATCATCAGAGGCCCAGCCCCTTTGGTCTTAGCCCCCATATCCTATCCATCTACGTGACCATAGCCTGAGACCGTGTGCTAAACTCAAAGACGCTCTCCGTATACGAATTTCAGGTACACTCTCAACCATCCGATCCAACCCAATCGACGGAGCAGAGCTGGTTTTCCGTGGTGGTCCCCGTGCCTTTGAAACCGGTGGTTTCATTCCGCACCACCTTTGCCGTGACAATGGTTTTCTGCAAAACCTTGCGATTCCATTGAATGTACGCCGCGTGTCTTTTGTACGGGCCCGAAAACCGCCCATTTCGCGCATTAAATTTCAGGCAAAGGTCGGGCAGCGGAATCCATAGTAGCCGTCGGATCTGTCAGCCTTGATCCAACGATGATTATCCTCTAGAGTTGCACGCGGTTTAACTTAAGTTAATCGCGCTCCTGGCCCACCACGTATCGTCTGTTGATGCCGTTTTATCCGTTGATTTCATTTTTGATCGTGTGGTCCTGGATCATTCACGCGTCCCTCTGACCGCCCAAGTCCACTTCCATGTCGCCGTCTCCGCCTGGTCTTTCGTACATCCCTATCAACATTCCACGTGTCGTATGCGTTCACTTCCACCGCTTATATTTCTTGTTCTCGTGTCTTATTACATGGCTTGTATTACATATCGTTGCCCTATTCTTATTCTACCGTTTTACTGTATATTCCGCCACCACCCTGTGCATTTCCGCCATGCTACCACGCCACTCTATCGCACAGTCACCTCTTTTAGCATTGCTTCCTCCATGCATTGTTTCCTTTAACAGGTTTGTGGTTTTGCAGGTTTGCCACAGTAGAAAAATCATCATGATTCACTACTTTGTTCGCAGAAGTCAAGAGCACCGCCATTAACAGTCTCCGAGGGAGAAATTTAAGATGGGAACTGAAGGTAGTTGCTGTGATGTGACTCTATTTGATGCGAATAGAAAGAAAATCCCTCGAACCCTCCAGAGAAAATCAAAAGGCAGATCTGTAACGGAGAAAACATTAATGGTGCAGCCTGCAAAAATTAGTGATAGATTGAGAAATGCAATGCCCTGCATTAAAGATCTGGGATTTCAATTCAAAGTTAGAGGGCCGAGAGTACTATGCACAACTACAAGCTATCTCAAGGTTTTACGGCAGCAGATTTTTTCCCTTTCAGTAAAGAGTAGAACATTGTATATTTTATTGTTTGTGTCTTGTTCATGAGGAGATTTTCATCCTCAGCATTTATTTCCAGAGGTAGATTGTAAAGTACAGTCATTTATATTTAGTCATTCATAGTGTGGGCGCGAATGTTTTCCGCCATTTTATTCAAATCAGATCATTAAATGTGTATCACCTACCTCATTCCCTAGAGTTTTCTCCTTCTCCTATAAAAACTATGAAAAAAAACATTGTAAGGGTTCCAGATTTCTATCAGCAAACTGTGCAGTGAAAGGCTTTGTATACATCTTGTAAAGTTTCTGTATGAAGGCTCAGAGCCTGTAGGGTCTCAGTGAGGAGGAGTTATAACTGTATTGAGGATTCTGGTCTCTGGTATCCCACAGTATGTAATTCTCTTTTATGTGTTAATACAAAATCTCATTTCATGCTATTTATCTTCTTGTATCATGTTCTAGAATGCGAGTGGCTCACTGGTCTTAAGTAAGGATTCATCCTAGTTGGTGCCCATACTTGGATTAGTCAAGCGCTTTAAATAGGCCTAGTCATGATATACTGTTCCATGTTCATTTCATCCATATTTTATGCTATATTAGTTACTTGAGGAGGGTGCTTTTAAAACGCCATTGTCATGTATGGATTCTTAGTTGGATAAGCCCATATGTGGTTCTATTGTGTATCTGGGTATCAACCTCATGTTAACTAGTATCTCCTTCATGTTTTCCTCACTGCATCCACTTTCTGATATTTGATTTCTGTGGCATACTATTTGAACTGACCCTCTTTGCAGTAAGTTGTCTCTTAACTGTCTGATGCTTTTGTATTGGAGTTTTGCATGTTGTTCCTACATTATTCTTATCTTTGTATCAGCTTCTGAGAGAGTTTGGTTCCATTTAAACTAATTTCCTTGTTTTACAAGTAATAGTAAGAGAGCTTTTGGATTGACAACCCAAGCTATATTATGAGCTCCTTGCTATGCTAAGATGTCCTAGGCATTGGTCTATAGCAACTCTAGGTTGTCTCTAGGGTAGACAATAATTGTCGACAACATCTTTCTGGTGCCGTTGCCGGGGATCGAATTTGAGAATATCAGTTTCCCTGGGCCTCGAAAAATCATATTCACTCTCTAATCAGGTGAGCACAAAGAGTTGAAGAGTTGCGTATCTCTCACGTTGGCGACTCCACTATTCTTTATTTGATAAATATATTGGTAGTCCTGGCTCCTCGAAAGCCACATTTGAGGTCAGATTCCTCTATGTTAAAGACATCCTCTGTATCTGACCCAGAGAAGATTATTCATAGAAGAATTTGTAAAGAAAGACAATCAGCCCGTGCTGAAGTCCCTGAATATTCTGTAGAAGATCATCCATCCTCTTCTTCTCAGGAAATCCCAGTGGAAAATCCCGACTCCACTGAGGAAAATCTCGAATATTACTCAGATAGCCCACCCAGGGGAAGTGCTAGAACCAAAGATAACCATCATCCTACCCCTGAGGCTGAAGAAGTTAAAGAAGTTACAGAAGTAGCTGCTGTTAACCGTGAACTATTCCCATCTACACCTCAGGCTTCTGTGAAATTTATTCCCATTGTTATACATACTCCACTTCCTCCTCCTCCCCTTCCTTCATTTGTACATCAAATTGTTGCACAACCCCCACCTCCTCCAATGGCTAATGTACCAGCTTTTCTATTGAACAAATATGCTCCACTGGCCTTACCCCAAGTGCTAAATGATATGCCACAGGATTATTTGAAGATTTTGCCTAGATTTAATGGAGAAAATGATATTGACGCTCAGAAACATCTTGAGGCTTTCTGCTCTTTTGCAGAAAACTTAAATGTAGAACATTTGGATGTGGTCTTGAGATTGTTTGTGCAATCTTTGGATGGTGAAGCCAGAAAATGGTTCAAGACCTTGGGAAACCGTTCAGTGACCACCTGGGATGACATGGAGAATACTTTTCTCAGGAAATGGGGAGAAAAGAAAGACCATGGACAGTGTCTCACTGAATTCAATACTCTTAAGAAGAAACATAATGAAGGAGTGTCAGAGTTTATTAAGAGATTTAATAAGTTATATCTAAATCTCCCTGCAGATATGAAGCCTCATCAGAACGCTGCAAAAGTTGTTTTCATTGCAGCTTTTGACTCAGATTTCAGTTTCTCCCTCAGGGAGAGAAAGCCTACCACCCTAGATGATGCTCAGTCAGACGCTCTTGAATTGGAAGCTAACTTTGCCTCCACTAGGAAATCAAAGGGGAAAGTTGAACAAGATACTAGGAGGAGAGGAAAAGAAGAGGTTTCCTCCTCTAACCAGGATAAGGATTCAGATAAAATGGAGGAAATAAGCAAAATGATAAAGAAGATGGTCAAGCTTGAGTTGGAGGCTAAGAATGCAGCTCCCAAGAATTTCTATAATGCTCCAAACAGAGGATACAATCCCCAGTATAAGAGACCACCATTGCAAATATTGCCAAGGGAAGCAAAGGAGCAGCAAGATCAGGTACCACATCCCTTGTACTTGGAAGGTCCAGCAGATGACTCCACTGAAGATGCTGCTTATGGACTAGAAGATTCAAATCTTGCTTTCTCAAACAATGATGAAATGGAATGCCCATTGCAAGAAGAAGAAGAAGAAGCAGAGATTGATCATTATTGTAAACAATTTGCTGATTTCATGCAAGCACAATTCAATGTAAAATATGATCTCAGATCTTCAAGGAAGAGGACCCGGACTCAATATCAAGAAGAGGAGCCACCCCAGAAGGAGGTACCTCCTCAGAAGGAATCAGCAACAAAGAGAAACACAGAAAAAGGTAAGAGTCCTCTAGATACTCCCTTGCAGCCTAATGACCAGATTCCTTCTTCTTCAAAAGTAGTTAGTCCTCCTAATGATGAATCTGTGTCCAAATAAATTAAATTTTCAGCTGAAAATAAAGAGTCAAAAGAAGTTGTGATAGAAAATCCCCCTCCTGCTTTTAGTTTGCAAAAAGAACTTGAGAAAATTAAAATTCCAGTCCCCTTGACCGAGCTGCTAAAACAACCTGCATATCAGTCTCAAGTTACTTCTTTTATGCTCCCTCTTGAAATATCAATTGTGCCTGATAGTTTAAACCTTCAAGAAGAAAGACCCATGGTAGTCTTTGGCCCACATGTTGAGGAAGTAGATCCTTCTACTCCTCCTTTTTATGTTTCTCTAGTCATCCATGACCTGCTGTTACACAATTGTATGTTAGATTCTGGGGCTTCCCATAATCTTATGCCTCTATCTGTCATGGAACAATTAGGACTGCAAATCACACGCCCATATAAAGACCTTTATTCGTTTGATTCCAAAAGAGTCAAATGCTTGGGGATGATTAAAGATTTAATGGTCAATTTGGCCCAAATTCCAGCAAAGAGTGTGGTCATGGACATTGTGGTGGCTGATATCCCAGCCCGCTTTGGCATGTTGCTGTCAAGGTCTTGGGGTACAAAAATTGGTGGGTCAATTAAGCTGGATTTAACATATGCTACCATCCCAGTTTTTGGTGGATAGGAGAGGAGGTTATACAGAGAGACTAAATTTGTGAAGGTAGTTACTAAGGCTGATAACTCTGAAAATTCACCAGTCTATAGTAAAGAAGGAGATTTTTCATGCTTTATGCTAGAAGAAGATCAAAATTATGTGCATGAATCCTCCTTCAAAATTAAGGATGAGCGGCCTTCAGAAAATTATGAAGCTGGAATCTGGACTTTACATTTTGATGGGGCAAATTCAAGAGAAGGCAATGGAGCTGGGGTGTTATTAATCTCTCCCACAGGAAAATGGGTCCCACTGTCCTTTAAATTGGAATATGAGGCTACCAATAATGTAGTTGAATATGAAGCACTTTTGTTGGGATTACAGACAGCCAAGAATATGGGCATACAAAGTTTAAAAGTCATGGGAGACTCTGAGCTGGTGGTAAGACAGGTCAGAAATCAATGTCAAACCAAGCATCCTCGGCTGAGGGCATATAGAAATGAAGTTTGGGACATGGTGGAGAATTTCTTCTCAGCATTCAACATACAATTCATGCCCCGGGAGCAGAACAGAATGGCAGATTCTCTTGCTGTGGCAGCAAGTACATTTCGTCCTCCACAGAATCCTTTATTGAGGTATGAAATTGAAGTATGATATAGACCATAAATTCCAGATAATGTTAAACATTGGCAGGTATTTGAAGATGATGAACAAATGAAGAGATTTTTGGAGACAATAAGAGAATTCTCCAATATGGAGATTGATGATAATGAAGAAGAGGAAGCTGAAAATGTTGTAGAAAACAAATGGGAAGAAAAAATAGCAGGCAATAAAGTGCTGCAGCTAAAAGGAAATATCATACCTAGAGGGCTAGTGCCCCTAGAAATATTATTTGATAAAAATGATGTTCCATTGCAGCATAATAAAATAGTAGAAGAAAATCAAGTAGAAGACTTGAATTTGGGCACTGATGCTGAGCCCAAAATTGTAAGATTATCTAAGAAGGTTTCAGAGGAATACAAAAGAAAATATTTGAAATTATTTCAGTCATATAAGGACGTATTTGCATGGTCTTATCAAGACCTTAAAACTTTTGATGTTGATATAATGCAGCATAAAATTCCTTTGAGAGAAGATGCAAAGCCTTATAAGCAGAAGCTCAGGCAGATAAATCCTCTGCTGCTTCCCTCTATTGAAAAAGAAATCAAGAAGCTGCTGAAGGCCAAAATAATTGTGCCACTGAGATACTCAGAATGGGTAGCAAACCTTGTTCCTGTTCGAAAGAAAAATGGAGAAATAAGATTGTGTGTATATTTCAGAAACTTAAATAGAGCATCTTTAAAAGATAATTATCCATTGCCTAAGATGGATCACATTCTACATAAAGTGGTCGGAGCCTCCAGAATTTCAATGATGGATGGTTTTTCTGGTTATAATCAGGTAGCTGTGTTCCCAGAGGATTAGAAGAAAACTGCATTTACAACACCATGGGGAACATTTATGTATGCCAGGATGCCATTTGGATTAATTAATGCAGGAGCTACTTTTCAGAGGGCAATGGACATAGCCTTTGTTGGAGAGCAGGACAAGTTTCTGGTGGTCTATCTGGATGATATTACAGTATTTTCTAAGAATGATGATGAGCATATAGAGCATTTGCGGAGAACATTTGAAAAATGCAGAAGGTATGGTCTTTCCCTCAATCCTCAAAAATCTTTATTTGCATTAGATGAGGGAAAAATCTTAGGGCACATTGTAACTAAAGATGGGGTGAAAGTAGACCCTAAGAGAGTTGAAGTTATAAACAATATTCCTTTACCCAGGAATAAGAAGGAAGTGCAGGTGTTTCTAGGCCGAATCAATTTCCTGAGAAGGTTTATTCCTAACTATGCTGAGATAGTTAGGCATATAACTGATATGTTGAAAAAGAATAATGAAGTAAAATGGTCTCAGGAATCTAGAGATGCATTCACCAGAATAAAACAGGCATTTGCTGAAGCTCCTGTGCTAGCTGGGCCTGATTATACAAAGCCATTTATGATCTTTTCATTTGCTTCACCTCATACAGTAGCTGGAGTCTTGTTGCAGAAAAATGAAGATGGATATGAGCAGCCTATAGCCTTTTTCAGTCAGGTATTGCATGATGCAGAATTGAAATACAACATATTGGAGAAACAGGCATATGCCCTGGTGAAGTCTCTTAAAGCTTTCAGAATGTATATTTTGCAATCTCACATCACTGCATATGTCCCTACAGCAACTGTCAAAGACATTCTTGTTCAGGGGGATAGTGAAGGTAAAAGAGGAAGATGGATTGCAAAAATTCAGGAGTATGATTTGGACATAAGGCCCACTAAGTTGGTTAAAGGACAAGGGCTAGCCAAAATTCTGTCTGAATCAAATCATCAGGCTCTAGGCATAAATTTATCCATGATAGCAAATGAAGAATCTGAGAAAGGAGAAGAACAACAAGGACTAGAGATGGCCTCTCAAAAGATACACATAAAATATCTCACTAGTACTTGGTACAAAGAAATAGTTGAATATCTCTTAACACTCAGCTGTCCTCCAAGTTGTGATAAGATAAAATACAGGGCTGTAAGAATGAAATCACAGAAATACATAGTTGCTAATGGGAAGCTATATTGGATAGATCCTTCAGGTATATTACTATTATGCCTTACAAAAAATGAAGTAGAAAATATAATGATAGAATTTCATGAAGGGATCTGTGGAGGACATTACAGTTGGAGGGCTACAGCCCATAAAATTCTGAAGGCTGGTTTTTATTGGCCTAAATTATTTGGAGATGTTTTTAATTGGGTTAGAGCATGTGATAAGTGTCAAAAATTTGCTGAGAGACAAAAGCTGCCTGCTTTGCCCCTAATTCCAGTTCATATAGATGAACCATTTCAACAATGGGGATTAGATTTTATTGGAGAAATACATCCCCCTTCAAGTGGCCAACATAAATGGATATTGACTGCAACATATTACTTTACAAAGTGGGTGGATAATTTACAAAGTGGGTGGAAGCCATACCTGCGAGAAATGCTACAGATGCTGTAATCATCAAATTCATGGAAGAGAACATCATATCCAGGTTTGGCTGTCCAGCTAGAATTGTAACTGATAATGCACAGGCCTTCAAGTCCAATAAATTTGTAAGTTTCTGCCAGCAGTATAATATTGCATTAAATCACTCCACAGCTTACTATCCACAGGGGAATGGCTTGGCAGAATCTTCCAACAAAACTCTGGTGAGGGCCTTGAAGAAGACAATTAATGAGAATCAAAAGAATTGGGATTCCCAATTGAAATTTGCTCTGTGGGCGAACATAATAACTAGCAAGAGAGCAACAGGGAAATATCCTTATGAACTAGTATATGGACGAGCAGTTGTGTTTCTGGTGCAACTGGCATTACCAGTGGCACGCTTTATGTAAGAAAATTAGGAAGAACCAGATGACATGGTCAGAAGAATTAACCAACTGGTAGAATTGGAGGGAACACGGAGCCAAGTGAATCAGAGATTAGCGGGGTATCAGGAGAAAATAAAAAACATCTTTGATCGGCATGCAAAAGACAGGAAATTTCAAATTGGTGATCTGGTTCTCAGATGGGACGTTCGAAGAGCAGAAAAGGGAAAACATGCTAAATTCGATCCACTGTGGTTTGGTCCATTTAAAATTGTAGAACTGAAAGGTAATAACACGTTCATATTGGAAGACCTACAGGGTGATCTGCTTGAATCCCCTATAAATGGACAATTCCTCAAACCATATTTCCAATTTTGATTCAGGCAAAACAAGCCTGATGTATCATATTGTATATAAGTTTTGCTTCAGTTTTGTTTTGATGGGAACGCCGACGAATTATGGAGTAAATTTCAGAAAGGATAAGTAGCAGAGCCATCCAAAAGAGCATCTGAAGGTCTGCAGAGTTCTCGGCACGTCCACAGAGGAACGCACCGTCCCCAGATGGAGCTGATGTTATGCATATCAGCCCCTCCATTCAAAATTTTGGCTAACAGACCCATCCGAATCCATTTAAAATCCCTATAGTGGCCCAAAACCCTCACATTTCATCTATCGTTGGGCTTTACGCCCAAAAATGCATTTTTCAAAGGTTAAAATCCACATTTAAAAAACATATCGGGCCTAGCCCCTTTGGTCTTAGCCCCCATATCCTACCCATCTACGTGACCATAGCCTGAGACCGTGTGCTAAACTCAAAGACGCTCTCCGTATACGAATTTCGGGTACACTCTCAACCGTCCAATCCAACCCAATCGACGGAGCGGAGCTGGTTTTCCGTGGTGGTCCCCGTGCCTTTGAAACCGGTGGTTTCATTCCGCACCACCTTTGCCGTGACAGTGGTTTTCCTCAAAACCCTGCGATTCCATTGAATGTACGCTGCGTGTCTTTTGTACGGGCGCGAAAACCGCCCATTTCGCGCATTAAATTTCAAGCAAAGGTCGGGCAGCGGAATCCATAGCAGCCGTCGGATCTGTCAACCTTGATCCAACGATGATTATCCTCTAGAGTTGCACGCGGTTTAACTTAAGTTAATCGCGCTCCTGGCCCACCACGTATCGTCTGTTGATGCCGTTTTATCCGTTGATTTCATTTTTGATCGTGTGGTCCTGGATCATTCACGCGTCCCTCTGACCGCCCAAGTCCACTTCCATGTCACCCTCTCCACCTGGTCTTTCATACATCCCTATCAGCATTCCACGTGTCGTATGCGTTCACTTCCACCGCTTATATTTCTTGTTCTCGTGTCTTATTACATGGCTTGTATTACATATCGTTGCCCTATTCTTATTCTACCGTTTTACTGTATATTCCGCCACCACCCTCTGCATTTCTGCCATGCTACCATGCCACTCTGTCACACAGTCAACTCTTTTAGCATTGCCGCCTCCATGCATTGTTTCCTTTAACAGGTTTGTGGTTTTGCAGGTTTGCCGCGGTAGAAAAATCATCATGATTCACTGCTTTGTTCGCAGAAGTCAAGAGCACCGCCATTAACAGTCTCCGAGGGAGAAATTTAAGATGGGAACTGAAGGTAGTTGCTGTGATGTGACTCTATTTGATGCGAATAGAAAGAAAATCCCTCGAACCCTCCAGAGAAAATCAAAAGGCAGATCTGTAATGGAGAAAACATTAATGGTGCAGCCTGCAAAAATCAGTGATAGATCGAGAAATGCGATGTCCTGCATTAAAGATCTGGGATTTCAATTCAAAGATAGAGGGCCGAGAGTACTATGCACAACTATAAGCTATCTCAAGGTTTTATGGCAGCAGATTTTTTCCCTTTCAGTAAAGAGCAGAACATTGTATATTTTATTGTTTGTGTCTTGTTCATGAGGAGATTTTCATCCTCAACATTTATTTCCAGAGGTAGATTGTAAAGTACAGTCATTTATATTTAGTCGTTCATAGTGTGGGCGTGAATGTTTTCCGCCATTTTATTAAAATCAGATTATTAAATGTGTATCACCTACCTCCTTTCTCTAGAGTTTTCTGCTTCTCCTATAAAAACCAAGAAGAAATACATTGTAAGGGTTCCAGATTTCTATCAGCAAACTATGCAGTGAGAAGCTCTGGTATACATCTTGTAAAACCTCTGTATGAAGGTTCAGAGCCCATAGGGTCTCAGTGAGGAGGAGTTATATCTGTAATGAGGATTCTGATCTTTGGTATCCCACAGTATGTAATTTTCTCTTATGTGTTAATATAACATCTCATTTCATTTCATTTATCTTCCTGTATCATGTACTGGAATGTGAGTGGCTCACTGGTTTGGTAAGGATTCATCCTAGTTGGTGCCCTTATTTAAAATCAGTCAAACGCTTTAAATATTGCTCAGACGTGATATTATGTTCCATGTTCATTTCTCTCATGTTTCTGCTATATTAGTTGCTTGAGGAAGGTGCTTTTAAAACACCAGTGTCATATATGGATTCTTAGATCAATAAGCCCATATGTGATTATGTTGTGTATCTAGGTATCGGTCTCAGGTTAAATAATATTTTCTAATAGTTTCTTCACTGCATCCACCTTCTGATATTTGATTTCTATGGTATATTACTTGAATCGGCCCTCTTTACAGTAAGTTGTCTCTGAACTGTCTGTTCCTTTATGCTGGAATTTTGCATGTTGTTCCCACATTATTCTTATCTCTGTATCAGCTTCTGAGAGAGTTTGGTTCCAATTTCAATTAATTTCCTTGTTTTACAAAGAGATAGCAGGAGAGCTGGATCGACAACCCAAGCTATAGTATGAGCTCCTCACTATGATAAGATGTCCTAGGCACCGGTCTATGGCAACTCTAGACTTTGCCTCTAGGGTAGACACAACTGTCACACCATGATTTCACAAGACATCATGTCCTTCCCAGTGGCTTTATAATTGCACCCTCGGAAATTTGCTAATAATACAACTGATAGTTAAGTTACCTTTAACCTCTATCTCAACCTGGGTCTTCATCAAAACCGACATGCATGCATCTATTAATAGTGAATCATTAGTTATCTAATTTATCACTACTTTTGAATCAAATCTAATTTAATTAATTGGACCTCTCACTAGCTCATCACTCAGCTTAAAACTAGCTAAATTGATTTTAACTCAATTAATTTGAGTTAATTGATTGCATTCACACCACACTAATAGTGCTACAACCGCAACTAGACCCCAAAATTTTAGGATCACTTCACATGCCTCATCTTAGACCCTCAACTCAAAATTATTGAGCTAACTCGTATTCATGACTTATTTAACCGATACAAGTTGTTATGAGATGAAATTGCTAATTTATTGTCCAATTTATTTAAGGGAAAAATAAATTAGATGCCCACATTTAGCACTAATGTGAATCGAACTTCTCACAAATGTGTGATTTCGGAATCCCACACCAATGTGTGTGAATTTTTTATCTTTTTCCGGTTGCTAATTTCAATTATTTCTTGTTGCAAATTTCAACAATCCCTCTCAGCAAGAGAGGAATTGGATCTATTCCAATTTGGTAGCTTGGAAATGTTCTCGTATGTAACACTTCTCTAATATTGTGTGTACTTGCAACTCGAAACCGAATAGAATCCAAACAACTAACCGCATAATGCATATGTCAGTGAGTCTTCTGATTGCTTAATCCTACTATGTCACTGCACTTCACTTGCACTTCTGCATTGGTGACATTTGCATATGTGCCCTCCACACTGATGACACAACTCGGTCCACACTTAGTATTCGAAATATATCACTCGATTTTTTGTCTTCCGAACATATGATTGCATCAATCCAACTCGATCCTTCCCCGCTACTCGTTGTATCGTTGTCTCCTCACAGCCAGTTTGATCCATGTGATACATCATCTCAATGGACTCTGCCCAAATTTATTCTTGGGATTATATCTACACATCGCCCCACCTCACACCGAGGTATATCTGCATGTACTTCCTCTTCCCATCCTCGGCTCGAAATTTCCCCTCCCGGGAGGTCTCTGCTCGAGTGAATTTTCCACTCGGTCTTCTCTTTGCTTCTCCAATCGTGGCTACTCCACAAGCTCTCGAGGCTGCTTTATAGGGTTGCATGTTGAGAGATAATTTCTCCCTCTCAACCACCAATTCAATAACCACTTCTTTACTCCTTAGATATTTACATGCATCCTCGACTCGAGAGCATACAAGTTCTTGACTCTTACACCGATCTGTTTTTCACATTTCCGTGGCTATGTGTTTAAAGGGCATACCTTTCCTTTTCTGAGACATCACATCATAACCCACGGCTCTTCTAATACCGCTATGGAGATAAGATTCTTCCTTAGGACTTGAACATACAAAAAATATTCTAGTATGAGAGGGAGCCGTACTCCATCTAAAGGTAATTGTACCTAATTCGGTCACACTTTACCTCCGTCATCTCCAAAATCTATGTTCAGTTGGAGGTCCTTCTCACCAAGTCATCGAAGAGATCTCCATTTCCCCGCCTATATGGAACAAGGCACTCGTTGTTTGGATACCAAATTCATCGCATTACATTTTTTTCCATGCATTCAACTGCGTTAGTAAAATCAAGCTCAAACTATGAATTCAACACTTCACCCATTGCAATTAGTGTGCTCCTTCTTTCTTTCTTCTTCGTGAGTAAATTTGGGCGACATAGTTTCCATGTCTCGTGACAATGAAAAACATATGATATTAGACAACTCTCTTTTCCTCTCTTCACCTCGACTTATTTCCCTTTTCTTTCTTTCCTTTTCTCGACTAATGCATAATCTTCGTCTTTGTATGGAGTGGAGGTCCCGTTCTAGTGCTTCACCTTATCTCTTCTATTACTAAGTCAAACAAAATAGCTCCAGTCTGGTAAATTCTCCCTCCCATTCACGTGAGTTCTCGTAACTATGCAAGCTCTTGGGAAGGCCAAGAATTGCTAGTATCAACAAATCATCCTAGTCTATTGTCACACCAACACTTCCCAAGATCATCTCGACATTAGTGAAATTTTCCAAGTATGTTGGTATCGTCTCACTCATCCTCCATCTTGATATTTCGAGCTTTTTCCTTCAATGCTTGTGGTCACTACTATTGTGAAATAGACTCTTTCAAGGCCTTCAACATAGCATATGGAGTCCCCTTCCCATGGAGATTTGAGACAATATTATCTCGAACTACCTCTAACAAGATCCTTCTCGCCTTTACTAGCATTCTTTCTTCCATGCATCATGAAGTTTGGCATCCGTTGCCGTGGGATTGGGAATATCAGATATCTAGTGAATTCCTTCAACCCATTGTCCTACAACACCGCCTCCATCCTATCCTTCCATGCAATATTTTTTAATTTCCCCGCAGTGCATATTTGAGTCTCAAGCCATTGAAAGACATCTTGATTTATTGTTGGATCCCCGAAGAATAAATCGCAGAAATTTGAACATGTCAAGGAAAAACTCAATTTCTTTCTCTTCTATCGTGATTCTCGGTGATTTGATACCATGTAGAAATTATATAGAAATTATATACCAATTGACTCAATCCGATCTTGTGATGTACTAAAACAAGTTACTTAATCCTTCAAAAATATTGGCGAAATACAAAACACGATCGCTCAATCACATGCAAGTAAGATAAATAACTCATATCAATCACACACACGCAAGATAATATTGGGGAAATAAATTTCTCAAACCCCCACTATCATATATTTTTATAAATTCAAGGAATCATGAAATAATACAATGCTTTACTCACACCAAGAAAATCTTGCACTTCCCTCGATCGTATCACCTCGATCTCGCTCAAAACCAGGCTTGCAGCTGCTCAGTGAAAAATTGACAAAGGCTTGGCCAATTCTCACCCTACTCGCTAATTCCACACTTGCTCTGGACAATCCCTTTAGTGGAAATAGGCCCCTATTAAATAGGAAATTCAACCTTCTTTATTGTGCAATCCATCATGGGCTTCCTACTGGTCTTTTATAATTTCACCCGTGAAATTTGCTAATAATACAATCGATATTTAAGTTCCCTTTAACTCTATCTCAATGGGTATTCTTGAATCGACATGCATGTAGCTATAAATAGTGAATGATCAGTTATTTGTTTGATCTCTACACTTTGTGAATTAAATCTAATTTAATTCACTCGACTTCTCACTAGCTCATCATTGATTTCAACTAGTTAAACTCGATTTATTATACTCACACCACACTAGTTCTATAATTTCAACCGGACCCTAAAATATTAGGATCACTTCTACATGCCTCATATTAGCTCTCTCACCGAAATTCTCGAGCTAACTCGGTCTTCATGACTTAGTTAATCGATACAAGTTGTTATGATATGAAATTACAATTTATTTAAGGAAAAAAATAAATTAGATGTGTCCACATTTAGCACTAAATTGTATCTTAATTCCTCACCAATGCATGATTGGAAATCACACAACAATGTGTGTGCATTTTTTGACCTTTTTGGTTGCCAATTTCATTGTTTCGCATTACAAATTTCAACACGCGTTTGAAACCCTCAAGATGGATGACACTGATAATTTATGATCAATTCATGACTAGAGTTATGGGCATCATCAATGAAATCATGCTTATTGGTGAAATAATTGCGTATAAAAAGATTGTTGAAAATGTATTATGAATCCTATCGAAGAAATTTGAAATGGTTGTAATAACGATTCCGGAGTCAAAAATATATTACAACATTTTCAATAGATCAATTGATTATATCACCGATGTCACATGAAAAATCACTTAACATGGAAGAAGGATCCATGGAACAAGATTTCAAGTGCACAAGTGTCTCTTGGAAGAGGCACTCAGCAGGATATAGAGGCAAAAGCAAGTGAGGCAAAGGCGTGAGGCATATCTACAAAACATCATCATGCAACATAAGTATTCACACCAAGACAACCATAATATTCTATATCCTCGCAGAATAAGACAAAGAGAAGCAGTAAAAATGGAGCAACATATCTAATGTCCAATGCTATTACTAGAAGATATTTGGATACTATGAACATGAATGCGTAAAGATAAAATGAAGAGGAAGTGACCATATTTCCAACAATGAAGTATAATCCTCTAAAGCCATGTTTTTATTGTTATGTTTTTTAAGACAATTATACTCGCAGGGCCTTTGCTTTCTAGATAGTGGCTCTAGAAATCATATGATAGATTAAAAGAAATATGATTTATTGCATTAATATTTTTATCAACTTTGAAATTACTCTTGTAGCATCATTCTCATATAAAAAATTGAAGGGAAAGGTATTGTGTATGATCTTACTAAAAAAATTAGCGTAAAAATGTTTATTATTTCTATTATATTCCACACATAAATCATAATCTCATTAGTGTATTTCAACAAGATGGAACATGGCTATGTATTAATATTTCAAGGGACAACTTATTATATTTATGACAAATCTCCCAATACAATACATATATCCAAGGTAGAAAAAACTAAGAATAGAATGTTTCCCTTTAACTCTCAAAAGTAAAAATCTCGTCACATTCATTTGCACACAATATTACAAATATAAATGAGTCATAATTATGGCACTCTAGGTATGGTCATATTCCCTTCCATATGGGCTCTTTTAGTCTTCTTCAAAATATTTTATGGTTACTAGTCTCTTTGTTCTAATCATCAAGATTAGTCAATGTGAAATTTTTATTCTTGGAAATCATAAAAGAGACAAATTTCACACATCTTCTAGTAGATTAAAATAAACCTTAGATCTAGTCCACACACATATATATGGACCAATCCAACAGAATATGTTGGTGGCGCTTTATTTTCTAGCCTTTATTGATCAATATAACATGAAAATATAGATTTATTTTCTTAAAAATAAGTTTGATACTTTCTCAAATTTCACATAATTCAAAGAAGAATAAGAGAATAAAAGGGAAATATTTTGAAAGTACTTAGGTCAAACGTAGGAGGAGAATACAATTCCAAGTGATTTCATAGCATTTTGTCAATAACAAGGCACGTCATTATGTTAAAACATAACTAGATATACTTCACAACTTAATGGAGTAGAAAAAGAAAAAACCATTTAATCACGGTATGGAAAGATGTGTGCATCGCACAAAGGAGTTGTCTAATGAGTATTGGGTTGGATGTTTTTCTACTACAATATATATTCTCAATAGATCTATGAAAACTAGTGTTAAAGATACAATACCTCAAGAGGCTTGGGATGGTAAGAAGGTGAATGTCTCACTTTTGAATATTTGGTTGTGTAGCATTTTCACATGTTCCATAGAAGTTGTGAAAGAAAATAGATGGAAAAAACTGAAAAATGCATCTTTGTAGGCTCTAGTGAATAGTCAAAATCCTATAGATTGTACAATCCACTCACCATGAAATTTGCTATTAATTTATTTGAAAACAAACCTTAGTGTGAAAAAGAAAATTGATAAACCTTTATATCATTATGTTCATCTCATCCAACTCATCCAAGATTGCAAGTACAAGAAGAGTCACAACACTATGAAAAATGGTAATTCTTCCAAATGACGAATCATCATCTTTAGAAGATAATCGCTAAAACTAGAAGCATGAGGGATATATATGAGCAAGAACATGATTTTGAGTAGAAATGGTTTCATTTCATTCTTCCTTTTCAACCAGACCACTTTTAAGAGGCAATGAAAGAGGAAACTTGGGTTGATGCAATGAATCAGTGAAATCACATCCATAGAGAAGAATGAATATTGGGAACCGATTGATCTTCCAAAATATAAAACCAAAGATCTGCTTCAAGTGGGTCTACAAGACCAAATTGAATGAAAAAGGAAAAATATAGAAACATAAGGCAAGACTAGTTGTCAAAGGATTATATCAATATCTTGCATAGACTATGGAGAAACCTTTGCTCAATTAGAAGGTTAAGTGATACATTCATAACTATTAAATTCAGCCAGCGTGGATCAAATTGGATGTCAAATGTATGCCTTTAAATGGAATATTCGAAGAAAATGTTTATATAGATTATACACACTGGTTTTGAAGTTCGCAATACAAGAACATAAAGTGTTTAGGTTGAAGAACTTTCATATGGCTTGAAACAAGCTCCTTTTTTCTTCGTATTGTGAGAATTGTCTCTTACCTCATCACATAGTGGATTATGAGCAACCATGAGCAAACGCTTTTATAAAAAAGAAAATCACGAAGGTAAAATTCTCGTTTTTGTCCTTTATGTTGATGATTTTCTCTATGCACGGAATTAGATGTTAGAATAATTAAAGCTTCCATGAAAAAATAATTTGACATGACCGATCTTGGCCTCATGAAGTATTTCTTGGGAATACAAATTTAGCAATCGTAAATAGTATTTGTTTTGTCAACAAAAGTATGCCATTGAAATTGTACACAATTTTAGGAACGATCAATCGTAAACCAGCTTGACACTCCAATTATTCTAGGCACCAAGCTACGAAAAACAAGATGAAGGAACATTAGTTGATCCAACTTTGTATAAAAGTCTAGTTGGTAGTCTAAGTGTTGAGAAATAAAAGGGTTGCAAGTGTTAGGTGATCTATATTACTTTGATAATTTCTTGTTATTTTTAAACTTTCACTTTATTACTTTCTTATTTTACTTTGTTATTATTATGTTCCTATCATCAAACATCTACCAAAACACAAAGAAAAAAATGATACAAAAGGACACAACATATATGTGATCACCAGGGCCATAACCTCTTTTTTGAGAGAAAAACCCACAACAATTCTTATTCTCTTCTTATAGAACTTCATTGAAAAAATTCCAAGACATATACCCTTTACCAAGACTCCTTCAAGGTCAAGTAAAATCTATCTTCTTTTGAAAAATCAAACTAAAGCATAATTACCAATCAAACTAGAAAATTACTCTCGTATCCATTTTTTTTGAGGTAGCAAAAAAAAGCACCCGATTTTGAAATGTGGTGATGCATAATCACCTGTAGCATAATTTTGGCACTTTAAATTTTTTTATGACTATGTCATGATTTTCATGTCGTATTTTCAAAAGTGGTGATGTAGAATCACCTATTTTTTTTGACGGGTTGTTTTTGACACTATAAATTTTCTAATGTCTTCTTCTTCCGTGACATGTTTATTTTTAACTCGTATTTATAGTACTTGTTTTTTTTAATATTTTTTGTAAAGAAATATTCATTTTTTTCACATAGCTAAAAAAATAAAAAAGGGTCAATATTTTAAAATTAGGATTTTCTATATGTTTATGTATTTTTAATTAATATTTCAATGCACATCAAATAGTTGTCGCTAAAAACCAATATTTTTAATCGTATGAAAAAAATACAAATTTTTGAGTATAAATACAATGAAAAAAAATACACATTTTGAGCCTTTTTGTTAAAAAAAACATGTTAAATAAACAATTTTTTTGGGAAAATCTTAACAAAAAAATCTTTAAAAAAATAGCATTTTTTATGAATTTTTCCATCAAAAAAAGAGTAATCACAGTGTTTTTTGCAAAAAAAATGATTCTTCTCATAAAATATCAAAGTATAAACATTACAAGTAAAACTATTAATGGCTCTTAGATTTGAGATTTATTTGCAACCATAACTTAAAGCTAATCCATAATATAAACTAATCCATGTTCAACATCTTCTAGAACATCACTAATGTCTTCTTCCGCAACATTTTCTGCTTCATTTTGGTCATTTTCATCTTCTAATGGATCTTTCATGTCTACAAATCTTCTAAAATTTCTTTTCCAATAATTCCATATAACGGTGGTTGAGGTTCCTTCGAATTTTTTTCCACATGTGATTCATTAAAAGCCCCCTTCCCTCAAACCAACTACTTGCATTACATCTCGAATAAATTGAAGAGAATTAATTATTTATTGAATAAATTTTTCATTACACTGCTGTCTTTCTCAATGGTAAATGAAATTTCTTCCTTTTTTTTAGACAACATGCTAGCGTTGTACCTAATCATCAAACACAAAAGAAATAATTAAGAAAATTAGTATAAACACATAAAAAAATAAAAAATAAAATATTTAAATTCAATTTTATATAATAAAACTTACCTAAAGATGAGAATAAATCCAAAACCAAATCTTATTCATTTGAACATAGATCTATAAGATAGTTAATCAATGCTTGCAATTTTTGATAAATTTTAACTATATCTCCTTTTGAATCTTTTTCCTCATATGTTAGTTTTCTTACAACAACATCATGAACCAAAGTTGCTTGACTACGTACTCTTCACATCAACTTGATTCAAGAATAGGCCCAACCAACATTCATGAATATTCTTTAGTTTTATTCCAATGGGACTATGACAAGTGTCATCTCCAAATTCATGCATTTGAGAACGATAATGGAGAACGCAATAATGACAATAGAGAACGTAATAGAATAAATTAAAAAATTTATTATTATATATATATATGAGTAAGACATTATTTGTCATACAAAAATGGGACAAGCTTATTGGTATTCCTTTATCTTTTCAATTGGGACACTATGTCCATTACATTAAAGAAAATTTCTTGATTTCACAAAAAAAAATCAAAAAAATAAAATGCCTTGCTTTTATATCCAAACATAGTGATCATCATTCTTCACTTGAACTCGATGTCACCGCTAGAGCTATTTCATGACTTGGGTTATTTTCATAAATGTTTTGTTCACGGTTTTGATTGTTTTCTTTCTTCTTCACCTTCCATCTAGAAACATAAAAATAAACTCAGTAATGAGTGTATATACATTGGTGAGAATAATGAAAATTGCAATATTAAATAATATACATCAATGTAAATCGAAAAGAGAGGACATACCAATGCAACAATTGACTCATAAACTATACACATTATTTCAAAACCATGTAACATGCCATCTTTCAAGATTTGATCCGTTAGCGCGGTGCCATACTTTGTTTCCAAGTAAGTTATATACCCTATAACAAATCATATATTTAATATAAAAGATTTATTTTTTTTCTATTAATTATAGATGGAGCTAAGTAAAACAAGATCGATAGATGATTACAAATTCCACAATTAAGTTCTGATATGCCAACCTATACGCACAACCCATATGTAACCCAATTTCAATCAATTCCTCTCGATGGTTCTTCTTTGTATGTTAGCACCCTGTTTGAAGACATTCAATGATGGTTTTTGTAAAACAACTTAAAAAAATACAAAAATCAAATCTAGTTAAGTTGTTATAAGGAAGTAACAATTACTCACAAACTTAGATATCAATCCTTTTTTTCCTTGTCGTCCTATTTTATGTGTCGAATGGGTTCCATTTTCTTTTCTTTTCTCGCAATAAAATACTTGAAAATTAATATTTAATGTTAAATTTTTTATTTATTTTACTTAATGATAAAAAAAATCAATGATTACATATTACATTTGAAGCAAGTTGTTGTTGAGATGGCTCCTCCAACGATGCAATTTTGTCCATTTCTTTGACCATCTCCTCAGAACACCTTTTTGGACATTCCTATTGGCATATTTCCGATATCAAACTCATTCATCTTTTTTGAGATTTTCATAATCTTCCGAAAATGTAATATGAAAATAAACTATTTAATTTTTTATATTGATATATGAAAAGCAAGTATAATAAAAGTGATATTTATAAATAATTCTAGACAAACATCTAAAGGAATATCACTTTTTCATTCCTTTTTTTTGTACGCTTTTGCTATTAAAAGTATGACATGTCTCATCGACCAATTCTTTGGAAACTCTTCCTCGTAGTTTACATAAAATTTGGTTCTTGGAATCATTGGATTAGCTTTTTGTATTGTAAGTCGAAATAACGTCTATACATTCATTCCACTAGATCCCTCAAAATTTCAGAACGTTTTTCCCCCTTTCGTTAACCTCCAACACCACTCCGTATGAGCTAAGGACCAATTCATTTTCATTTGCATGTTATATTTTTTTTCTTTTTCTTAGAACAACATTCCTTTTCTCGAGTTGTTGGTCCTCGTAGAAAAATTAAACATATGTGAATTAATAGACTTTTTTCACACATTTTATCTAATATTTTTAATTATATTATTAATGAAAACTAAAAAAAGAAACTCATATTGGATCGATAGTATTTTTTCATTCATCCCGATTCATTCTTTTGCAATTTTTTCCATCAAGCTTTTACGCCTCTTTTGGTCCTAGATCAGTAAAATGATCTTATTGAGTTTCATCATTTTGTGGCTCGCATGATACACAAGAACAATACATATTAGTCAAACTTACATATAGTTCAAAAATAATTTTTTTTGTAAAAAATTTACAAAGAGCTTGCTCTTTTTTGATTTTCTTGATGTGTTAATGATTTTTTGTTACTTGATCTCTTGTCACTCATTTATTTATCAATCTCAAACTCCCGTATCATATCATTCAATAATTTATTTATAAATAAATTGTCAAATTTTCAAGTAAAAAAAAATCTCAAAAAACCAAATGCGCCATTCATGGTTTACGCACCAATATCGTCGCGATGTCTCTCTTCCAAACACACCGCCATAACAAAGATAATAGACCCGTATTTCGTAGCTCTATGTCAACAAGGAGCACCGAAATGTGTTACATTTCAATGACCGCACTCGTTAACCATGATAAAATAATAAAAAATTTTCTAGTGTTAGTTTTTTTAGAGTAATGGATGCCATATTTTTACATATGGCACATCGATATTAATTTTTTTTCACATTACATTGTGTCGTGCGCTTGTAAAATAAAGAACCCCGTCGCGCTACATACTCTAGGCACACCGATATATATATATTTTTTAATTCATGCTAGGGCCCTACATGGATTGGGATCGACTATGCTAATCGCCCTGTCAGCTTGAATGTCATAGGTCTATATTTAGCAATACAAACCCTATAAATATAAATTGAAAAGCCCTAATTTCGAAATCGCTTAGAAGAGGAAGAAGAAAGGGGAGAAACAAAAAGAATGTAAGGCTTGTATCTTTTGATAGAAATGTAGAACATTACAAAGTGCGCTGATAATGAAATAGCGCACCTGCCATGCATATTTTACAAATGGTGCACTCGAAACATATTTTGTTTTTCTAATTTTTTATCACAAAGACTTGCACGTATGCGTTGGGAGAACCGAGCGCACTTGTTCGATATTTCGTATAGTGACAGCACTAACATATTTTTACACAAGGGCCGACATGGATTGGGACTCGGACTATGCAGGTGTCCTCCCATTGGTTGGATGTCTTAGGCTTATATTTAGCAATAAAAACCCTATGAATATAAATTGGAAATTCCTAATTTCGAAATCACATAAAGTAGGACAAGAAAGGGCAAAAGCAAAAAGAATGTAGAGTTTGTTTTCTAAAGTGGTTTTTTTTTCAAAACAACACGTTTGGGTGCGTCATAATGAAATAGTGTGCTCGGTGCCATATGTTACATATGTCGCACTCATAAAAAACATATTTTATTTTTTTATCTTTTTATCACCGCATTTTGTGGTGCGTCTGCTATAATCGAGTGCATTGGTGCGCTATGTTACACAGATCGCACCCAACTGAAAAAAAATATATATTTTTTTAAGATCGACTTTAAGGGCCGACATGGATTGGGATCCGAATATGCATGTCCTCCGTTGGTTGATGTCTTAGGCTTTATATTTAGCAATACAAATATTATAAATATAAATTAAAAATCCCTAATTTCGAAATCACAGTAAAGTGGGAGAAGAAAGGGCAAACAAAAAGAATGTAGGGTTTGTTTCTAAAATGGTTTTTTTGCAAAACATCACGCTTTGGTAAGCATGCCATAATGTAATAGTGCACCGATTCCATATGTTACGTATGGCGACCGATAAAAAACATTTTTTATTTTTTTTCACCGTACTTTCACAGTGCGCTCGCTATGAACGGAGCACACCGTGCGCTCCGTTATGTGGGGCGCACTCAACGAAAAAAAATTTGTATTTTTTTTAAGATTGGCACAAGGGCTAACATGGATTGGGATTTGAATATGCAAGTCATCCCATGGCTTGGATGTCCTATGACTATACAAACCCTATAAATCTAAATTGAAAAGAAAGAGAGAGAAGAAAGGGCAAAAACAAAAAGAATCTATGGTTTTTTTTGTAAAATGGATTTCCTTTTTTATTTTTGTTTCGAAACTCTAAAAAAAGGTAAAAAAAATGCAAAAAAAAAGTTAAAAAAAACAATAAGCTTTGATTTTGTTATTTTACTTCATAAAAAAAACTACACAATAGACTTAGATTTCTTATTTTACCGCATAAAAAAATTGCGTAAAAAGTACAAAAAAATAATAAACTTACTCACATCATTTGAAATTCTATGGTACAAGGTTTGACTAACTAGAGGTTTGGAATTTCTGATTGTATAAATACTTTTGTTCGAACGTATTTCCCTTTCTCCACAAGTGTTTCGTGATCTGCTTGCTGTGTATGTATCCCGCAAATCTTTGATCTGAAAGTTTTTACAAAATAGTGAAATAATGAAAAGTGTTTAGTATTTAAAGAAATGTTTTATGAAATTAGATTTTTTGAAAATATCTCGCCACCCATTTTTTCAATTTACCGTTTTTTATTTCACTTAAATAAAATAAGTTTGAACTTTTTTTTATTTGTGGTTATTTGTTTACCAGTAAGGCGTCCTTTAATTTAACTACACCAGTTATTGCTTTATAAAAATGGCACCCTGTGCGCAAAAATAAAAAACTCACCAGATGCGATTATCTCAACATTACGCACTGTAATGCGACATTGAAGATTTTGCACCAAAATTTATTGTTGTTTTGCTCAAATGCGGGGAGAAAATATCATATATTATATGGAATGGACAATTCCTCAAAATCCAACTTGTTCCATACTATTTCTTAAAGTCCATCATGGATTTCTCCCTATCCATGTGGAGACGTAATATTTACTTCGCATTTGTTTTATTTTTTTCACTATATAATTGAATATATAGATGTTTTTTTATCCATGCAAATAATCACGCATTAACTTAATTAAATTTGTAATGTATACAAATTTTTAGGTTCATGCAGATTCAAACGATCAAGTTCATATGCACAAAATATTCAAACTGCTCCAAAACATCGGAAGTTTTTATAAGGAGATGCATACCGCAAGGTGCATTTGGTAGATGAAATTGGACAACCGCTTCACCTTTGCCAATTGTAACAATATTGCATCTTCCAGCCACAATCTCGGAAAATGATGGTAATTATAATTATAATTGTTTGAGTATATATATTGATTAATATGTAATTATTTCAACGCCAAACCAATTTATAATCATGCAATATTATCAACGTGGTTACTAATTGATATCATATATTTTGTACTAATCATGTTCAATTTTTTTAATTATTAGGATTCTAGTGATGATGAATGACCTACTTGCCATCTTCCGTTGCAACACTTAAAATGTCAAATCGAGAGAAGACCTAATTAAGAGAAAAAATCTGAGAGGAAAAGATACCAAGAATGGTTGAATCAACCACCGATTCAATTCCCCACTCGCGTCCCATATTCACCAATTAGGAATGACTACAACAATAGTAGTTCTTCACAAGTCGTGAAACTGAGGCAATCAAATAGAGGTTGGTATGCGCATGATTACTTAAGGGATAATGACTACCATGGAGACAATGTTGTTATATGCATTGCAAAATGATGATTAGCTAGGGGATGATGCTCATATCACTCAAACACCTTTTTTCTAAAGCCTTAAATTTTCTTCCACCACCCTTCTCTTTCGACTCGTGGTCAATCAAAGTATACCCAATGGGAGACAACAATGTTACATCAGCACAACTTGAAAGCAAAGTTTGGCTTGTTGAATGCATGTTTCTTGGAACTTTTGAGGTAAGTTACCATAAAATAATCTCCCTCACATAAATTTTAAATATAATCAAGACACCGCAATGAACATTACAAATATTAAATTTTATGAACGTTAATAATTATATCGACATTAATGTACATTTAATATTAATATATTTTTTCCATGATCACCAACTACACGTTATTCAAAGATAAGGTTCTTCCGAGTGATAATGTTCCTGCCCGTATCCGTGAAGAGGCCAGAAATTGTTGAAAATGTTGGGTGTTGAGTACATATCATATCATGCATGTCCAAATGATTGTATTCTATATAGAGGAGAATATGCAAACAAAGAGATGTGTCCTAAAATGGGCATGATAGTATGATAAAGCAAAAAAAGAAGGGTAAATCACGTATTGGTCCTCCTTTAAGATATTGAGGCACATGCCTATAATCCCAAGGATTCAAAGGCTCTTTCGTTGCAAAGAATTAGCTATGTTGCGGGGATGGCATGCCTCACACGTAAGTGATTTGGGAGTTATGCGAATCCCAAACTCGATTCAATAGCCATGAAGCACATAGAGGATACATGGCCCGAAAAATTCAAGAATGAAGTACGAATTCTACGACTCTGCATAGCCATGGATGGCGTCAACTCATATATACCTCCAACACCAAATAGTTTGTTTAGCCCGTAGTAGTGATCAATAAAAATATCCCCCCATGGTTTCCCATGAAGAATGAACATCTTAATTTGGCTCTCATAGTCCCCCGGTAGAAGGCAAGTGAAGAATATGGATGTCTACTTACAACCACTCTGGGTATATGAATTGAAGTAATTATGGGATGGGATAAATGTATACGATGTATCAAGACCCATCGCAAAGAGAGAGGAGTATTATGTTGTATGGCATATGTGCTACACGACACATGATTATCCAGGGCTTAGGATTTTTCTCTCGTAAATTACATGTTTAATTTATTTATTTGTTTATCTATATTAATGTAACAATATTCTTTCACATATTAGTTATTTAATTAGTTGTAATAATATTTGTTCTCGATCTTCATGATATTATTTAACATGCCATGCATATTAATTAATGTATGCTGTGATATAATCTCGCATGTCTTGTAACAAAAGTGTATTTTGGGATGTAAATGTTGTGGACCTTCTCTGAAAGCTAGATGGTCCAACGACCTACGAAATCCAGTGTATGACTGCTCCAAGGTATTCCTCCCAGAAGAACACCCTTATAGAAGAGCACCATCTGCTTTCAATGGTTAAAAAGAGAGAACCCAAAGGCTTCCAATAATGACACCAGCTAAATGGCTTAGATCATATGAGAGCGAGAAGGAGAAGGATTTCATAGAAATTTTCAATTCAAATGGGGAGCCTATGTTTGATGATCCATAATTCTTCGACACCTATGTTGAGAAATTTCCCATTGGGATGAAAAGAAATATATCTTTTATGAGCCTCCCCATATTGGGAGCATCTTAAGATTTCCCACTTATTAGATCCAATGCATATATTTAAAAATATTTCATCTTCTTTATGGAGGCACATATCATCGAAACAAAGTGACACATTGGTTGTTAGGAAAGATCTTATTACTTCAAAAAATAAAAATAAATATTGGCCAAGATGATTAGAAAGTACGGGATCAGAGGCAGGCGCTGGTCCCTCTAATTCATGGTTTTTCAAAGAAGGTGATGTCCCATGTATTTTAAAAAAAGATGATATATCTATGGCAAAGGAAGCTATAATGGATGTAAGGGTGCCAACTTCATACTGGTCTTCACTATGGCGCTGCTTCACCATGGATGACCATTTTTCGGGGTTGAAATCACATGAACATTTGAATCTTCTAACAGTACATATGATGTCAAAATCATGTTTTTATTATTTTTTATATTAATCAATTTTATCCCATGCGGGGATCATAAAACATAACTAATTTTTTATATTATTGCATGTGTTTATAATTTTGCAGTGTCATTATCCTTTATTTGTGCGTGGGTGTGTGAAACATGAATTCCCACAAGACCTGGGACGTGCCATATCTAAATTATTTTCATTTTTACATTGGATCATGTCAAAGGAGATTCATGTGGCTAGCATTCCCCGGTGGCGTCAAGAGATAGTTGATATTGTTTGTGTGTTTGAGAAGGAACTGCTGACGAGTTTCATGGACTTATAGGTTCATCTTCTAATCCACCTAGTAGTTGAGGTTGAATTACTTGGGGTTGTTTCTTGTTGTTGGATGTTCTTCTTAGAGAGGTACATGAAGAAATTGAAAGGTTTTGTTCGAAAAAGGGAAAAACCTGAGGGGTCTATGGCAGAGGGGTACATATCGTATGAGTATTTCTAATATGCCAGTGAGTACATCAAGTAGATTGACAACAGACCAGGTGCAGTGATTTGGGGTGATCAAAGGGATGAAGAAAATGTAACGTCCCTTCTACTCATACCATTTTTTTTTTTTTATAAAGTGTATTTCGAACTCCTAAATCAATACCTCTCATTCTGCTTATATGAGAAGATTTTTGTCCCCAGTAATTATTCTCTTACTTGGAATTTTGATTTACAACGTGTTGTAATATGGTCTCTTTTCAACATCTCAATCTACTGAACAAGGTTTAGTCAATTATATTCTCTTTTATATTTTTATCTTGCTTTCCACTACATGTTTGTTTTTGCTACCACTTAAGCCTCATCTCCATAACCTATGAGGGCTAGCGTATATTCCAATTTTGATTTATTTTTTTTGTTTTGATGGGACTATTATATATCCCCAACCATCGAGCCTAACGTGGTAATTGAAATGATTTGAATTTAATTGGTTTCACACCTAAATTTTGTCACTTCCATAAGGATCGTACCAAATACATATGTCGTTCCTATGCATATAACCTATAAGGATTGACATGACAGGAAATAATATAAATATCAATGTTCCAACCTTTGACTTAGTTCGATTCGACATAGTCGATATTCTATAACTCCTTCCTCAGGGTTCCTGGCTCATGGTTATAAGATTTGTGAATCGTTGTATTGGATGTATAAACGTTCAAGTACTGACCCTACATGATTTATAATGTATTCACGTCTCTCTTAACTGTCACTTTGACACAACACACCAGGGTATTACATGTGTTTGTGACATTAAAATCTGTTGCGTACCCGCCTTGGTTTTACCCACCTTAGTTGGAAGATGAGTACGTATGGGAGTGTGGCTTCCTATGTGAGTCTTTACTCCATTGGTACTACGTCAAGGCCGGCGGATCTATAGTTTCTGAGTGGTGGATTTACAACCGGTTTTTTTTATTTTTATTTTGGAAATTTGTTCATATGACCGCCCCTGAGATTTTAATGCATTCACATCTCCGTGCAATCCATGTGGTTGGCGAGTATTTATGATACTCAACATCTAGACCGAGGTCTCGATCCCCACCTACTCTTCTCAGATTGAAACACATGGACGGTGAGATATGTTTCGATTTAGGGTTTCGACTCTCAATAAAAATTGCCGCCTTCGTATTGTTTTTCTTTCCAGAGCATTCGACTCTTCGGTTGCTACCGGTGTTTGGCTCTTGTCTGTCACCAGAGTTCGACGTCGACCTGAGAGGGTTTATGCACCCAGGTAAGATTTTTTGGCTTTATGTTAATGTTTCTTTAACCCATATTTCAGAGTTATCTTAGCTCGTTGAGTTTCTTCTGCTCTCGTCTCTTACTATCGTTATACACATTCAGTTTTTTTTTCTTTTGGTTGTGTTTTGATCAAGTTCATGGTGTCGCTTGACCCTTCAACAATACATAATGCGGGAGCATTCGTGGCCACTGAGGCCATCCCTACGTTGATGGTTTAGTTAAATTTCTTTGATGATGGTTCTACCCTTCTGGTGTTTGCCTCCTCGGCTGAGATTATCGTTTTTCCCTCTCGTCCGAGAGGTCCAACGTGTGTTGAATGAAGTAGTGATCACTAATTTTTTTCGATTTTGATAGATAACTTTCATCCTTGGGAAATTTACATGTCGATTTATATTGCAGAGGCGCTTCCATTTTCAGGTGATCAAGGAGGTAACTAATTTTTTTCCTTTGCGACGACCTTCCCAAGTTTGCCTACAATTTCATTTATTTGAATTCATCGTTCTCATGTTCTTATCTATCCTTTTGGTTTGCGCAGGTGAGCTATTATTATAAGATGATTTGGGATCCTCGGTGAGATCCATACAATTAATATTTGGAGCTCGTTAACATCGTTTTTCCCTTTTCATCATTGCTTTCAGGTCGATATTGATGACTCATGGCCTTCTCCGACGAGATATTTCTTCATTACTCGTTTTGAAATTTATAAAATCCGATACTCTAAATTTTCTCATGAAAATCCACGATTGTAATTTATAAGTGGTGACTGGTACTCAGGAATTTAGGAATGGAATTCTGTCAATACGTCTTTTGTTTTTTTTTTGTTAGTAGAGTGACATTCTCTGTCAATGATGGACTGTTAAATATTTACTTAACTGAACAGGAGTAGATTTGGGTTTTCTCTACTATTGGTAACAATGATATTGTTTTTTTTTGCTCTGTCGGGGTAAATCTCCTAATGTCTCCAGATGATAACATATTTATGTTCTGCTACATTCAGTTTTTCCATTTCTTTGATTATCAAAGTAATACTCTCTAATAGATTTGTGAACACTAGATACCTTTAATTTTGTGCCCTTCTAATGTTCTCGAGATGCTACTACAGCAACTAACTTCTTGTTTAATTTTGTTCCTGAGACATGCTGAAGGATAAGAGATGTATATATATACTAATAATGTCTTATTATTGTTATGATTTCCAAACTTACCCTCTGTACACATATTTAACCATGCTATGTTTTCTAGTATATTTGTGCATTCCTTTTCGGTACCGGGATAAATCCCAACCCTTAGACTACTGTGAGAATAATAATTTCATAAGGTTTTGGTGACCCCCTCGTGGGCCTTTCGTGTGGTTTTTTTTTTTTTATAGAATTTATATTTCGAAAAACTTTTCCTCATGTTTACAATTCCATGCTAATCAATACTATTATCACCTTTATATCACAGGTCTTAATTTTCATGTGAACTAGTTTTGCAACATATTAATACACCTCTATCTTCTATTTCAAGTTAGTTTAATTATGTTGCTGGCTATATAGGAATACATGTTCACCTGTAACACCTGTTTAGGGTTTCTGCCATTTAATTGAGTTTCAGTGCAATGTAATTATTAGTTCATTGCATTAATACCAATGGTATAACTATTTATATTTCATTTATTTATATCACTGCTTATTCCTATAGATGAATTTGATGTCTAGTTTCCTTCATCTATGATGCATGCAAGGGTACTATTTCTCCTTTTACTATATGCAGTATTTTTTTTCATACAGAAGCATATTAAAGTTAAAATATAAGTCATCTTTGGGGAAAGATGTATTCTCAAATTTATACCAGCACTGGTTTAGAGATTCTGATGAATTCCTCCCCATAATTATGATTCAAACAACTGTACAGGACTGGGAGGAAATTTCCTTCTACAGACTTCTGTTAAATGTAGCGAATGACAATTTCAAATCATAACTCTATTTAGTATCTATAACAATTAACCATATTAAATCATACTAGTACTATTGATTGTAGTGAACATAAAGCATACCACTTCTGGAATTGACCGATCCTCCCAACCTTAGAGCCCCTCTATCTCCAGAGCTCACCCCCGAGCTGAGACCACCTCCCAAGACAAACCAACCTCTAATATGTTCAGGACTAGATTATTTAAGCTTTTGTTGCCCAAAGCCTGTTTCTAATTCTGCGTCCAGAATATCAGGATGTTTTTCTTCATGTTTGCCTAGGCTTCCCTTATTTAGGGACTTTTAAAGCTGCTTTATGCTTTTCCCAACTTTTTGCCTCTTCCCAACTACTCTCCACATCATTGGGGAAACTAGATTTTCCTCAAAATCTAATTTGGAAATAAATTCTTTCAAGGATTTTTTTTTTGAAGGATTTTTGGGGAATTATTTGCCTCTATCCAACCTCTTGGATTTAGCAAGTGATCTCACAATTCTCATTGGTCAATCTGCACAACATTATTTTATTTAATTTCCAAAAATGAAATATTTAATTACATCCACTAGCACACTTATCCATTTGGGGTCCACTCCCCTTAGGATTTAAGTTCAATTGTCTAGCTTTGAAAGAAAACATAAAGTAGGGGTGTTACATATTCCCCCTCTGAAAGCAAACACCATCCTCGGTGTTGATATCTAATTACTAGAGTTCATTTTTCAAACAAAAATGGATATTTTTCCATCATTTCAGCTTCTCATTCCCAGGTAGCTTCTTCAACGGTAAAGTGCTTCCATTGCACCTTTACTCTTGCTACCGTTCGATTCCTCAATTCAATTTCTTCCCGCTCCAATATTTGAAGCAGTTCTGGAAGGACCTCCCTTTCTGGTTCCACCTGTATCACATTCCAATCAACTATGTGAGAAGCATCATGTATATATATTTTTAATAATGAAACATGAAACACATCATGAACTTTAACATGGGGCGGTAAGGCCTGCTTGTAAGCCACTCGTCCCACCCTTTCTAATACTTCAAACGGGCCACAATATCTAGGAGCCAGTTTTGCACAACTTCCAGCATAAAGTGTGCTCTTTTTGGGTTTAATACACAAATACACATGCTCTCCCACTTTGAATTCTCGATGTACTCTCCTCTTATCCACATAATTTTTCTGGCGATCTTGTGCTGTCTTGATGTTTCTTTGTATTTGTTTGACAATTCTTTCCATTTCTTGTAAAGCATCTGGCCCCAACATTAGCTTATCCTCAAGTTGGCTCCAGCTCAAAGGAGTACGACATTTCCTTCCATAGAGTGCCTCAAATGGACTCATTTTGATGGAGGATTGATAGCTATTATTATAAGAAAATTCAGCTAAATGAAAGTAGTCTTCCCATTTTGATGGCATATCCATCACATACATTCTCAACATATCCTCCAAAATTTGATTAGTTCTCTCTGTCTGACCACCGGTCTGAGGGTGATAGGCATTACTAAAATTCAACTTAGTACCCATACCTCCAAATTAGTTCGAAATACATATTGGAAGATGAAATGTTGAAGAAGATTGCGGAAGTAAGGCACAAGACAAGGAGAAAGAATGATGATGAAAGTTCCTTGGACTTGAGATTCGTGTCTACAACCGTACATGGGAAAAAGTTCTCTGCTTTGATTGACACGGGGGATGCCCATAGTGTAACACCCCCAATTTGTGTGTTGAGTTTTTAAAAGCTAGACATTTGAACTTAAATCCTAAGGGGGTGGACCCCAAGGGATAAGTATGGTGTGAATGTATTTGCATATTTTATTTGAGGAAATAAATAAAATGATTGTGCATTTTGACCAAGATGAGAATTAGAGATCACTTGCCAAATCCATGAGGATGGATAAGGCAACAAATCCCCAAAAATCTTTCAAAAATCCTTGGAAGAAATTAATTTAGATTTGAGGAGGAATCTAAATTTCCCCAATGAAGAGGAGTAGTTGGGAAGAGGTGAGAAAAAGCTGGAAAAGCTGAGGAAAAGCTTAAAGCAGCTTTAAAGGATCCCAAAATGGGAAGCCTAGGCTAAACAGGAAAGAAAGCATCCTGCTATTCTGGACGCAGAATTAGAAACATGCTTTGGGGAAATATGAGCTTAAATAAGCTACTCCTAAGAAGATCAGAGGTTGATCTGGGATGGAGGTGATCTCAGCTCGGGGGTGAGTCCTGGGAGACAAAGAGGACTCTATGGTTGGGAGGTTGGTCATTTGCAATTGTGGTATGTTCTGAAATTCTTGTTATTTTGTTTTATGATAGTATGAATTGGCTACATATAAAATCAAATTTAATGGTATGATTGATCTTAGTACTACATTTAACAGATTCCATCCTAAGGCTTTCACCTTCCAGGTTCTGGTTAGTTGTAGACCATAAATCCATAGAGTAGAAACCCCAGAAACTCTAAACCAAGGTCGGTTTAAATCTGAAGTTACTTAGTCTCTACAGATAATTAAATATTTTCTTGTTTTATGTAGATACAAGGTGATATTATATGCTCATAAGTATATTAGAAAAATATTGTAGCAGAACTGAGGTAAAGAAAGTAAAGACATTAGAATATGAAAATCAAATTTCTTCTAGTTAAAGAAGTACTTCTATTCTATATGAGGATTATGGCATTCATAGCAATTATAGGGTATATTTCTTTTAAAATTACCTCTAACCCTTGGAAAAAAATTATTATAGCAATGGATTTAAAGCTGTGCTGAATGTACACTATCAAATGAACTATTGCATACATGTATAAGCATTTAACAAAAATATCTATATATTAACCAAGTATCATAGCAAAAGAAATTATTTATAAATTAATGTCCTCTACTCAAGCACTATTGAATACATATATGTATGCATCAAAAGAAAAAGAGAATATAAGCGCCGCAACCTAAAATAATAACGTTACATATATATATATATGCATAAAATAAAACGTAAGAGCCGCGAGCCAAATCAAAGATTCATTAAAATCAACGATTATAAAAGAATATGGTAGTAAGGAAAATATATATATATATGTATCCTATGTCGACGTGACTTGGCGCATGGTCAAACTATGTAAAAACATTATGACTATTCGATTTCTTATGCAGTAGGCGCACCAATCCAATACCCACGGATTTTACAGCTATTAACGCCACGGCCTTCTAGGGCTTATCTATACCCATTTAATTGATATTAGCGACTTTGTTATGGAATAATTATATTCCAATACGTGTTCACCAGCCAAACCGACATTGAAAATCTTGTCATATTAGGGTTGATGTGTAGCATTAAAACGGAATGGGAACTGAAATTTCTAGAGTCAACAAACAACAACAATACGTAACTTTTAATTCGTGGTGAATATAATTATCATAGCCTGATGAAATACAGAAATTAATCATGTGCATAAAACGCCTATGAGTTTAACCGGTGAGGAACCACGCGTAGCTATGTCGGCGTAGCAGTTTAAAATCTCCGGTCCACTCGGTTTAAAAGAACATCGTGGCTGCCCCGCATTGTAAAACCGCCGCCTAGAAAACCAAAACGAGGTAAGGAGAGTAGTTGCAGTCTACCGAGCATGTGATAACACAGAAAAACATTAAGTAGCGCATATATCATAACCACATCCATAGCCGTGGTAAATACATTGAATTTAGAATAGAAGGTTTTGGGTTGCAGTCAGAACGTCAAGGGTTATTCATAGAAATCCCTAAATTCACATTCTGTCCCTGAAGGGGAATTACGAATGGGTGGGTCAATATAAACGTTCCGGCAAATCCTACCAGGTTAAATTAATAACAGTGGTTATCGATGCAACATGACCTGGCAGCCCATCTGAATACAAAACATAACGATTCCAAAGCTGAGAAGGATATTAACCTCTTCTAACAAGGCGAATCCGACAGGGGAGCGCCTTCAACCAAATACCTCTCGCCCTTGACCGAGACGCACCACCTGAGTTCTTCTATGAAACGAGAGGTAATGGTAAAGGAGTAACAGAAAAAAAAAAAAACCAACAAAACGAATAGCAGATCTGAGATTGGGTTGGGAAGGAACACGGCATTTAAAATAACCCATGTCAGTTATTCAATTCCATATCAACAAGATCCCATTCGCCTTGTAGCGGAACCTGTAGCAATCGGTGACCGAACCGCCAACAAAAGAATAAAATCGTGATTCAATATCGTAGGGAAGCAATCTCAGAAGAAAAAAAAAACAATACGAACAAAATAAACAAATGTTTCAATTCGATATCGAGCCACACCTGTGTCGTTCGATTGATCAGACTACTGCAACGCCGGTGATGACCTGGTTCCCATTTCCATAAACGCCGGGCGACACAGAGAGGTGAGGCGTAGAGATAGAAAAGAAATGAAAGCGAGATACAAATGAACTAAATCCGGGAATGATGAACAACGGCAGGAACATAGGTTAAAAAGGGGAAAACCGCGGTCTAGTTCCACGAGTACACCACTGTGCAAGTGGAGGCGGGATACAGGTTTAGCGTGCAGGGTGGAGGCGCTAACCCTAGTGTGCATAGCCGAGAGTGCATAAAGAAATCCCGAAGGGGATTTTGATGGATGGGCCGAGCAGTACCCGCTTATCCCAATTTTCTGTCTTCCACTGAAATCTTCAGTACGGTGCCGGCGAAAATTCGGCTAAAGCTCAGCGTTCAGTTTCTGAGGAAATGAGCCGCATCAGGGCCGCACAACTATTGGTGACACATGCACGAAGATGATTGGAAGACGTGGCGAGTACTCATGCTATTCAAAGCGAAACCCTGTCGTGGCCTGCTGGCCAACTGCACTCTGCAACAAACACTTACAACACGTTAAGACGCTACGTACTAGATCTGTGAAGTGCAGACAGTGGTGCATACGCAACTTTAAACAGTAGCCATCACGCAATAGGGACGTGACAGTAGAATAATGGTTATATCAAAAATATATATGATGAGAATTTACACAAGATTCCACGTTGATATATCTATGGGAGCGTGACCCTATCAACTGTGACCGGTATAGTAATTGATATAACGCCAGTGAGAAATCAAACACCAGTCTAAATATATATATATATATATATATCAGAAAGTTCGAATGCTGAAATCCTACGATGGTCAACCTATGACTACATACTATGTATTCCATGCGCATGAATGATTAAATTTATTCGCCATTGTAATTTCCCTATGTCTAAATGCCAGCTTGATAAAATATAATCGGTTTTCCAAGGGTAGAAATATACGTGGTGAATAATTAATTCGTGCAGTGTTTTTATACATACGAGCGCCCTCAAAGTGTGGTTCCAAAGTATATGTATACATATGGTATAGATGTATATATATGGATTATGAAATGGAGCATGCACATTCAAGGTAATTTTATCCAAAGGAGTATATATATGTGTTATATATATATAATTACACATATGATATTTATGTAGGTGGTCTATATATTTAGATATAGGATTTTATGTATATATATGGGTGAAATGTAACCATTGAAAATATTAAATGTTATTAAAAGGGGATAGGAAAAAAAAAGAGATATTAAAATTTAAAGAGAAAATCGAAGGGATAGAGGAAGCTATAATACTAGGTGGAAATAAATACTTCATTTCTGAACTTGGTATTCAGCCAACATGTCAATAATGACGAAAAAAAAAATAAAAAATTTCCTTACACTAGAGGTATTACAAATGGTATCGGAGCTCAAGTGCAAAAATTTGGCTGTTGTTATTGTGCTCACTGAATTTTAATTATTATTAAACATTGTAGAGATTTTTTTTTGTCTTACTAATCAAATGTATGAGTGTGTACAGTGGTGCTAAAATGGCTGAAGAGGGAGGAATTTATGTGGATCTGCATGATGAGTTTGCTACTCCAGATCCCAATGCCCCGGTAATGGCCATGTTGCACAGGATGCAACGAGAATTAGCTGAACTAAGAAGCCAGAATGACATGTTGTCATCAGCCAGTAAGGAGCAGGAAAAGCTCATCAGAGAGCTAACTTCCCGGAACAGCCAGGAAGGCGAAGGTTCTGGAAAAAGAAAGATGGATGAGTCGGAGGATGAGGATGCAGCTAGACATCAACATAAGTAGAAAAGAGAATTGCAGGGGGAATTTAGAAAGATCAAACCCCCCTCCTATGATGGGGAGAAGGAAGAGGATGTTGAAGCTTGGTTGCTGAACATGATCAAGTATTTCCAAGTTTATGAATATGAAAGCAATATGAAGGCCAGATTAGCTGTGTATCAGCTACAAGGAAAAGCTACACTGTGGTGGGAAGAGACAAAGATGGTACATGCCATTGATGAAAAGACAGTTACTTGGGAAGATTTCCAGGTTAAGTTCAAAAATCGCTACTTGAATGAGCGGTACTATGACGATAAAGCTAAAGAATTCCATGAACTTAGACTGGGACAGCTCACCATCGATGAGTTTGTCACTAAGTTTACTAATTTACTGAGGTATGTCCCTTACATTAGGGAAGAAAAGGCAAAAGTGCAAAGGTTTTTAAATTGTTTGCCTACTGTGTACAAGGAAAAAATTGAGTTTGACAACCCAAAGACAATGGATGAAGCTGTTAGAAAAGCAAGATTATGCTATCAGCAGTTTAAAGGTAAGGCTGAACAAGGAAAGAGCTGGGTAAACAAGGGTGAGTTCAAAGGAAAAAGACCAAAACCAGCATATCTAAGAAATTTTGGTAGAGATCATCAGCGGAAAAAATTTAATAAACCAAAAGAAAGTCAAACTGCTCAGTCCCAAGTGGCTTCAAAACCAGTAGAAGGGAACAATAAAAAAGAAGGGACAGTCAGAATGAAGGAACCTTTGAAATGTTGGGGCTGTGGAGAACCCCATATGATGAGGGACTGCCCCCATCGAAATATACACATGATCAACAGAGAGCGAGAGGCAACAACAGTAAATGACATAGCCAGAAATATACCAACTATCAGTGCAGCCTTGGAAAATCGGCAAGCGGAACATCAAGCAACCATGGTGGAAATGGAGGGTAAGATTTCTGACCTACCTATTACTGTTTTGATTGATCCAGGTGCTTCTTTGAGTTACATTAGTCCTGGAATTGTAGAAAAATGTAAAATTAAACCTGAAAAGTTTCAGCAGTCATGGTTGGTACAGCTGGCCACTGGAACTAAGAGAAAAGTCACACATAAGTTGCCCAAAACAACAATACAATTAAATGGCTTTTCAACAGAAATAAATTTGAACATATTGCCATTAGGATCCAAAGACTTGCTAGTAGGAATGGATTGGCTGGAAAAGAAGAAAGCTCTGTTGAACTGCTGGGGTAAAACCCTGCATTGTGTGGATGAAGAAGGGAAACCTTTTATACTAAAAGGGAAACCAAAATCCATTTCAATAAGACAAATATCAGCCTTAAAATTAAAAAGAACAGCTAGAAAAGGATACCAAGTTTATGCAGTACATGTGGAAGAAGTAGAACAGAGGGCGGAAGAAAATCTACTGAATGAGTTACTGGTGGTAAGAGAATTTAAAGAGGTTTTCCCAGATGAGATGCCTCATCTCCCTCCAAAAAGAGAAATTGAATTCTCCATAGATCTGGTGCCAGGAGCTACACCAGTTTCCCGAGCCCCCTATCGGATGAGTCCGCCAGAACTTATGGAGCTGAAGATGCAGCTGCAACAATTATTGGATAAAGGTTACATTAGGCCAAGTGTGTCTCCATGGGGAGCACCTGTTTTATTTGTTAAAAAGAAGGATGGAACTTTTAGGATGTGCATTGATTATCGTCAACTGAACAAGTTGACCATTAAGAATAGATATCCACTTCCTAGAATTGATGATCTTTTTGATCAAGTGAGAGGGGCCTCAGTCTTTTCAAAAAATGACTTAAGGACTGGGTATCACCAGCTCAGAATAAAAGAAGAAGACATTAGCAAAACAGCTTTCCGAACCCGGTATGGACATTACGAATTTGTAGTCCTACCTTTTGGTCTGACAAATTCCCCTGCCACCTTTATGTGCCTGATGAACAGTGTGTTAAATAAGTATTTGGATAAGTTTGTTCTAGTGTTCATAGATGATATTTTAGTCTACTCCAAAAACAAAGAGGAACATAAGGAACATCTGCGAATAGTGTTGCAAACTTTGAAAAAAAATCAGCTATATGCCAAGTTCAGTAAATGTGAATTTTACAAGGATAAGATTCAATATTTGGGTCATATTATTTCTGAAAAAGGGCTTGCAGTTGACCCTAAAAAGATAAGAGAAATTAAGGAATGGCCAGTCCCAACTGATGTTTCAGCAGTAAGGTCATTCATGGGGATGGCAGGCTACTATCGTAGATTTGTGGAAAGATTTTCTGCCATAGCACATCCCATCACTTCATTGCAAAGAAAGGGTGTCAAGTTTGTGTGGACTGAAAAATGTCAACATAGTTTCGAGCAGTTAAAACAAAAACTTATTTCAGCCCCTATATTAAAAATTTCTGATCCTGATAAAGAGTTTGTTGTATGTACAGATGCTTGCAGAGAAGGGCTGGGAGGAGTCCAGTTGCAGGAAAATTCAGTTATTGCATATGAATCTAGGAAACTGAAAATACATGAACAGAATTATAGTGCATATGATTTAGAATTTGCAGCTGTTATCCATGCTTTGAAAATGTGGCGACACTATCTTCTTGGGAAAAAGTTCACATTGATGACTGATCATATTAGCCTCAAATACTTCTTTTCCCAAACTGACCTGAATGCAAGACAAGCCAGATGGCTGTCTTTTTTAAGTGAATTTGATATGGACATAAAGCATATCAAGGGGAAGGAGAATAAAGTTGCTGATGCATTAAGTAGAAATGCTTGTCAAAATTTAAACAGCATGGGGAGTAGTACCCATATGGAGGTAGAGGAATTGGTGGGAAAAGAAGCCAGCCAAGACCCAAACTATGAAACACTCTTGGTGAAACTGCAGAAAAGGGATAAAACTGACTTTACTCAAAATCAAAAAGGGTTACTATATTACAAAAACAGGTTGTATATTCCTAATGTAGAGTCATTAAAAAGGGAGATTTTGGATGAATATCATAAACAGCCCTATGCAGGACATCCAGGATACCAAAAGATGTTAACAGCCTTGAAGAAGAGGTTGTTCTGGCCAGGAATGAAGAGAGATGTGGCAGAATATTTAAGTAGATGTATGCAATGTCATCTAGTCAAAGTTGAGCACCAACATCCAGCAGGTCTTTTAAACCCTTTGCCAATTGCAGAATGGAAATGGGACACAGTTTCTATGGATTTTATAACAGGATTACCTAAAACCAAGTACCAACATGATTCTGTAATGGTGGTAGTAGACACTTTAACCAAAGCTGCCCACTTTATACCAGTGAAATCTACTTTTGGAACAGCTCAAGTAGCAAATGTTTTTCTAAAGGAAATAGTAAGGCTTCATGGAGTTCCCAAAGTAATTGTTTCAGATCGAGATGCTAAGTTCACAGCCGCATTTTGGAAAGGATTTTTTGGAGGGATGGGTACTAAGCTGAATTTTAGTACTGCCTATCACCCTCAAACGGATGGGCAGACAGAACGGACGAATCAAATTTTGGAGGATATGTTGAGAATGTATGTGATGGATAGACCATCAAAGTGGGAAGAGTATCTGCATCTAGCTAAGTTTGCCTATAATAATAGCTACCAATCCTCTATTAAGATGAGTCCGTTTGAGGCACTCTATGGGAGAAAGTGTCGTACTCCCTTGAGCTGGAGTCAACCAGAGGATAAACTGGTATTGGGACCAGATGCGCTACAAGAGATGGAAAGAATTGTTAAACAAATACAGAGAAATATCAAGATAGCACAAGATCGACAGAAGAGCTATGCTGATAAGAAAAGAGTGCATCGAGAATTCAAAGTGGGGGATCATGTGTATTTGCGCATCAAACCCAAAAAGAGCACACTTTATGCAGGAAGTTGTGCAAAACTGGCTCCTAGATATTGTGGGCCTTTTGAAATTTTAGAAAGGGTGGGACTAGTGGCTTACAAGCTGGCCTTACCACCCCATGTTAAAGTGCATGATGTGTTTCATATTTCATTACTAAAAAGATATGTGCATGATGCTTCTCACATAGTTGATTGGGATGTTGTACAGGTGGAACCAGAAGGGGAGTTTCTGCCAGAACCGCTTCAAAGATTGGAGCGGGAAGAAATTGAATTGAGAAACAGAACAGTGGCCAGAGTAAAAGTGCAGTGGAAGCACTTTACTGCTGAAGAAGCTACCTGGGAAAGGGAAGCTGAAATGATGGAGAAATATCCGTTTTTGTTTAAATGAAAACTAGTAGTTGAATAACAACACCGAGGATGGTGTTTATTTTTAGAGGGGGAATATGTAACACCCCCAATTTGTGTGTTGAGTTTTTAAAAGCTATACATTTGAACTTAAATCCTAAGGAGGTGGACCCCAAGGGATAAGTATGGTGTGAATGTATTTGCATATTTTATTTGAGGAAATAAATAAAATGATTGTGCATTTTGACCAAGATGAGAATTAGAGATCACTTGCCAAATCCATGAGGATGGATAAGGCAACAAATCCCCAAAATCTTTCAAAAATCCTTGAATGAAATTAATTTAGATTTGAGGAGGAATCTAAATTTCCCCAATGAAGAGGAATGTAGTTGGGAAGAGGTGAGAAAAGCTGGAAAAGCTGAGGAAAAGCTTAAAACAGCTTTAAAGAGTCCCAAAATGGGAAGCCTAGTCTAAACAGGAAAGAAAGCATCCTGCTATTCTGGACGCAGAATTAGAAACATGCTTTGGGGAAATATGAGCTTAAATAAGCTGCTCCTAAGCAGATCAGGGGTTGATCTGTTCTAGGAGGTGATCTCTGCTCAGGGGTGAGTCCTGGGAGACAAAGAGGACTCTAAGGTTGGGAGGTTGGTCATTTTGCAGATTTTGTGGTATGTTCTGAAATTCTTGTTACTATGTCTTATTACAGGTATGAATTGGCTACATATAAAATCAATTTACTGGTATGAGTGATTTGTAGTACTACATTTACCAGAGTCCATCCTAAGGTTTTCACCTTCCAGATTCTGGTTAGTTGTAGACCATAAATCCATAGAGTAGAAACCCCAGAAGCTCTAAACCAAGGTTGGTTTAAATCTGAAGTTACTTAGTCTCTATGGAAAATGAAATATTTTCTTGTTTATGTAGACACAAGGTGACATTATATGTGCATAAATATATTAGAACAATATTGTAGCAGAATTGAGGTAAGGAAAGTAAAGACACTAGAATATGAAACTTGAAATTCTTCTAGATAATGAAATACTTCTATTCTATATGAGGTTTATGGCATTCATAGCAATTATAGAGTATATTGCTTTTAAAAATTTCCTCTAACCCTTAAAAAAAAAATTATTATAGCAATGGAATTAAAGCTGTGCTGAATATACACTATCAAAGGAACTATTGAATACATGTATAAGCATTTAACAAAAATACATGTATATTAACCAATTATCATAGCAAAAGAAATTTTATAAATTAATGTTCTCTACTTAAGCAATATAGGATACATATATGTATGCATCAAAAGAAAAGAGTGTATAAGCACCGCAACCTAAAATAATAACTTTACATATATATGTGCATAACATAAAATGTAAGAGTTGCAAGCCAAATCAAAACTCATTAAAAGCAACGATTATAAAAGAATATGGTAGTAAGGGGAAATGGGTATGTCTGTACCGTATGTCGACGCGATTTCGGCGCATGGGCAACTATGTAAAAACCTTATGACTATGCGATATTCTTATGCAATAGTCATACCAATCCAATATCCCGGATTTTACAACTATTAACGCCATGGCCTTTTAGGGCTTATCCATAAACATTTAATTGATAATTGTGACTCTGTTATGGAATAATTCTATTTCCAATCCCTGATTCACCGGCCAACCCGACATTGAAAATCTTGTCATATGCGGGTTTCTGTGTAGTATTAAAACGAAATGGGAACTGAAAATTCTAGAGTCAACAAACAACATTAATACATAACTTTTAATTTGCGGCGAACAACATTATCATAGTTTGATAAAATACCGAAACTAATCATGTGCATAAAACGCCTATGAGTTAAGCGGTGATGAACCACGCGTAGTTATGTCGGCATAACAGTTAAAAATCTCCAGTCCTCGGTTTAAAAGAACATCGTGGCTGCCTGTAGCATGTAAAACCGCCGCCCTAGAAAACCAAAACAGGAGTAGGTTAGTAGTTGCAGTCTACCGAGCATGTGATAACACAGAAAAACATTAAGTAGCGCATATATCATAACCACATCCATAGCCGTGGTAAATACGTTGAAGTTAAAATAGAAGGTTGTGGGTTGCAGTCAGAAAGTCAAGAGTTATTCATAGAAATCCCTAAATTCACATTCTGTCCCCGAAAGGGAATTACGAATGGATGGGTCAATATAAACGTTTCGTCAAATCCTACCAGGTTAAATTAATAACAGGGGTTATCGATGCAACATAACTTGGCAGCCCATCTGAATACAAAAGATAACGATTCCAAAGCTGAGAAGGATATTAACCTCTTCTAACAAGGCGAATCCAACAGGGGAGCGCCTTCAACCAAATATCTCTCGCCCTTGACCGAGACGCACCACCTGAGTTTTGCTATGAAACGAGAGGTAATGGTAAAGGAGTAACAGAAAAATTAAATAAAGGAAAAAGGGAAAACAACAAACCAACAAAACGAATAGCAGATCTGAGATTGGGTTGGGAAGGAATGCGGCATTTAAAATAACCCATGTCGCTTATTCAATTCCATATCAACAAGATCCCATTCGCCTTGTAGCGAACCTGTAGCAATCGGTGACAGAATCGCCAACAAAAGAAGAAAAATGTGATTCAATATCATAGGGAAGCAATCTCAGAAGAAAAAAAAAAACAATACGAACAAAATAAACAAATGTTTCAATTCGATATGGAGCCACACCTGTGTCGTTCGATTGATCAAACTACTGCAACGCCGGTGTTGACCCGGTTCCCATTACCATAAACTCCGGGCCACACAGAGAAGTGAGGCGTAGAGATAGAAAACAAATGAAATCGAGATACAAACGAACTAAATCCGGGAATGATGAACAACGGCAGAAACGTAGGTTAAAAAGGGGAAAACCGCGTTCTAGTTCCACGAGTACACCACTGTGCACGCGGAGGTGGGATACAGGTTTAACGTGCAGGGTGGAGGCTCTAACCCTAGTGTGCATAGCCGAGAGTGCATAAAGAAATCCCGAAGGGGATTTTGATGGATGGGCTGAGCAGTACCCGCTTATCCCAGTTCTCTGTCTTCCACTGAAATCTTCAGTACGGTGCCAGCGAAATTTCGGCTAAAGCTCAGCGTTCAGTTTCTGAGGAAATGAGCCGCATCAGGGCCGCACAACTATCGATGACACCTGCACGAAGCTGATTGGAAGACGTGGCGAGTTCTCATGCTATTCAAAGCGAAACCCTGCCGTGGCCTGCTGGCCAACTGCACTCTGCAACAAACACTTACAACACGTTAAGACGCTACGTATTAGATCAGTGAAATGCAGACAGTGGCGCATACGCAAACTCTAAACAGTAGCCATCACGCAATAGGAACGTGACGGTAAAATAATGGTTATATCAAAAATATATATGATGAGAATTTACACAAGTTTCCACGTTGATATATATATGGGAGCATAACCCCATCAAATGTGACCGGTATAGTAATTGATATAACGCCAGTGAGAAATCAAACACCAGTCTAAATATATATATATATCAGAAAGTTCGAATGCGGAAATCCTACGATGGTCAACCTATGACTATGTACTATGTATTCCATGCGCGTGAATGATTAAATTTATTCGCCAATTTATAATTTACCTACGTCTAAATGCCAGCTTGATAAAATATAATCGGTTTTCCAAGGGTAGAATACCTATAATGGGTAACAATTAACTACGTTGTTTCATACAAGGCGAGCGCTCAAAGTGTGGTTCTAAAGTATATATATACATATGGTATAGGTATACATATGGATTAGGAAATGGAGCATGCGTATCTGGGTTAATTTATCTAAAGGAGTATATATATGTGTTATATATATATACAATTACATATATGATATTTATGTAGGTGGTCTATATATTTAGATATAGGATTTTATGTATATATAGGGGTGAAATGTAACCATTGAAAATATTAAATGTTATAAAAAGGGAAAAAACAAAAAAAAAGGGAGATCTTAAAAAATTTTAGAAAAAAATCGAAGGCGCAGAGGAAGCTATAATACTAGGTGGAAATAACTACTTCATTTCTGAACTTGGTATTCAGCCAACATGTCAATAATGACGAAAAAATAAAAAAAATAAAAATTTCCTTACACTAGAGGTATTACACATAGCTTCCTAAGTCGAAATGCAGCTTCATCTCTTAGAAAGAGGAAGGCTAGCATCGAGAAAGAGTTGAGTGCTTTCAAGGCAGTCAATTCTAGGATGAAAGCAGTGACTGGTGTCATGAAAGGCACACATGTAAGAGTAGGGTCATGGTTTGGAAAGATAGACTTAAGAGTCATTGACATGGATGATCATTCTATGGTGTTGGGACGAGACTTCATGGTTGCAGCACAAGCCATACCAATGATAAACCGAGACATTCTCTTAATTCTTGTGATCAATC